>MU839081.1:0-191893 GCA_030685235.1 Copromyces sp. CBS 386.78
ATTTTTATTTTTATTTTTATTTTTATTTTTATTTTTATTTTTATTTTTATTTTTATTTTTATTTTTATTTTTATTTTTATTTTTATTTTTTTTTTATTTTTATTTTTATTTTTATTTTTATTTTTATTTTTATTTTATTTTTATTTTTACCAACTATCCACGGTCGCATCCTTCACAGTCGCATTCATCACGGTGAGTCGCATTTACGACGGTGAGTCGTATTCACCACGGTGAGTCGCATTCACTGCGGTCACGGTCGCATTCACCACGGTCGCATTCACCACGGTCGCATTCCAAAAAAAAAAAAAACCTCTTCTTTTCGATTTTTCTCAACAACCAGGCTCCGTAACACAATGTAAAAAGCACCAAAATGACCGCATAATTGAGGCGAACATTTTGCCGGTTTTTTTATTTGGATGCATCCTTTCGTTGAGACGTGGTGTTGATCCAAAGGCATATTTGTCCAAATTCCTGTCCGTGCTATTCAGACTGTGTCTTGAGACCCATAAATCTTCCTTTTTGGGGTCTTGGCGCACGTGGAATTTTCTGCACATTGGACTCGGATAGATAGAACCGCCGCTCCTTCCAGTTTCGTCGCTTCGGTAGGCTTACGGCTACGACCTTTGGTGTGGTTCTTCCGTAACACCTTTGGTGAGCCCACCTCAGCGCCTCCATGGTGGAAGGATAGGCGTTTCAATTAATGGGGGAAGCTCAAAGCTAAATAAAACAACAAACGCCATATCCTATAATATAGAAATATACAACACGCGAAGTTTACCAAAAAAAAAATTAATATAACTACGATATTAAATATAACGAAGAGAAAAGGAACAAATAATAAAGCCAAACTAACTAAAAGCACCAAAGCAAACTAATATTAATTATCCTAAAAGCAAACTAATTACTAAAAACAATATTGATTAGAAGTAGTCGCCTACATATAAACGAAAGCGGGTATACGCAATCGAATATACGAAATCGATAATCGCGAACAAACTAATATTAATTACCCTAAAAGCACGCTAAATATTAAAAGCAATTAGTTAATTATTACGCAAACAACCAATATAAGGGCCGTCAAAATCCAATCCGCATAAGGCAATTAATTAGCCGGATTAATAGCAATACAATTAATCTTACCTAACAATATAAGGGTTCAAATTACTGTAGTATAATAGTTATACAACGGTATAGAGATTTACTACCATTGTAGATTTGGATAGGGTAGTGCAACAGTTTAATGAGCTGCAGCCGTGTTGTAACCATTCTACAACCGTTGCAACATCTGCAACCATAGGATTTTTGCACATATGACGTAATTGCCAAAAAACTTCTTAGGGAAATCGCGAAGGTCATAAAGGGAAATCGCGAATCTAGGCTAAATTTCTTTTTTTTTTTTTTTTTTCTTTTTTTTTTTTTTAATTTGAAAAGAATAAAAGTTTTTGTTATAGTGAGGAATCGAACAAGAGTCTGAAGATAAAGAACTACTTTATTAACCACTTGGCCACTAGGCCAAATTTCTTAAAGAAATAGCTGGTTTTTCTTACTTATAAAGGGGAAGTTGGGGTTTTTTTTTTTTTTTTTTTTTCTAAAGACTCGTTCGGTAAATTTTTTTTAAATTAAGATTTCTGGTTAAATAGAGGGCGCACGGACCTCTAGCCGGATGCAAAATAACCGCCAAGAAATGGCGCTCATTTTAGTACCCTTTTTATTTTCAGGGTTAGGGTTATTAGTGAAAAAAAAACTTGGTCATTTTCCCTTCCCTATAAAGGGGAAGTTCGATATTAAAGGAGAAAGGTAGGAAGGAAAAATTTTTCGAGGAAGGTGGGTCCAATTACGTCATATATGCAAAAATCCTATGGTTGCAGATATTGCAACCGTTGCAGTACGGTTGCAGATGTTGCAACGGTTGCAGCACGGTTGCAATTTTTTTTTACCGTTGCACCACCGCTGCAGATGTTAGAAACCGTTGTACAACTATAAAAGCATCCCTATATACCCCTAGCTAAGATCGCAATAACTACTTAAATAGCAAACGTTATTAAAAAAAGTAGTATTCGATAACTTAAAATCGAAGGCGATTGCATAGAAGCGAAGGCGGGTAATTACGATCGCGATGTGCGACTATATAGACTATATAAATTATATAGGTTCTAAACTAGGGTAAGGTTGTAAAAAACCCTGGGGACCCCCCCGGGGACCCCCGTACGTAAAAGGGGTTATAAGGACCCAAGGGACACCCCCGGGGACCCCCGTACGTAAAGGGAATTCTAAAACCCGGGGGACACCCCCCGAGACCCCCGTCTCGTAACCCTACTCGTAACCTGTAGCGTCCGGGGACCCCCGTACGTAAAAGGGGTTATAAGACCCGGAGGACACCCCCGGGGACCCCCGTCTCGTAACCCTACTCGTAACCTATAGCGTACACGGGCTACAAAAGTTGCTGCGAAAGTTCCAACTAATAATAGGAACAGATTGCTGCTACGAAAGTTCCGACCAATAATAGGAACGGATTGCCTAGCCCATGGACCAATTACAACACGAAGAACTTACAGGGATCCGTAGGGGTATTACCCCCATTATAGAGAAGCTCCGCTATGTTCGCTCACTTCGTATAAATACTTCATTCTCTAGACCATAACAGCTGCGCTTCAATTAGGATATTAGACGGTACTATAGTCTTATATTAAATATATATTACATATATATTAAGAGAAAGTCTTTTCGGATAGTCGAAAATGTCTTCCCATATAGTCGCCCTACCCTTCCCGCGCGCTAAGGTACACTAATGCACCCCAAAAATTTTTGAATTAATTAAATCGCTCGTATCTAGATCGTAATCTATAGTTCTTGTTCTTGGCGTTAGTAAACCGTACCGCGCCCGCTAAGCCCCTAGATTATAGCCTATTATATATTTAAACCCCTATATAGGCCAGATTTCGTAATCGTTATATTTAGCGATTTGCATTGTTATATCGTATCGCTTCTTCTACCAAACCTCTTATATTATTACCCTTATCTACGAGAAATTAATCTACTATATTGCGTATTACGAGATATTATTAAGTAAATAAAGCGTTGGTATTTATTAACGGTAAGAAATAATCCGTTATTTCTTCTATGTATTTCCTTAATTAATTATGACGTAGATGGCCGATATAGCGACCTAACCGACGGGCGTACGCGATTGTAGTAGCGTATACCCCAGCTAAGTAATTAATTTTACCGACCCTACATTAGTGCAACCTATAGAGATCGATAACGATAATGATAATAATAATAAGGAGACCCCTACCCTTTAATACTACGAGTATAGCGATTACCCTATTTTTAATACTTAGTACGATATTTTCGATAACTTCGTAGCGGCTATTAAGCGGTAGGTATAAGAGCTTGGTTATAGTATTATTAAAGGTCGCTCCAATAACCGCCGGAGTAGTATTTACTCTAAATTCGAACTTTTTTACACTACTAATCCTCTTCGTTATAAAGTAGAGAATTATAATCGGTCAATTTTAATTATTAAATAGGAATATTCTTAGTAGGGGTATACTAAGGTATTAAAGTGTAACGATAGATAGTAGACTTTTTAACTACGTAAAGGTTATAAATTTTATAGTTATTAACCTAATAAAAAACTACTTATCTATTCGGTATTCAAACTTTAATATAAAGTATTTATCGCTACTTATATTGACCGACCCGGTATGCTCAACCGCGAAATTACAATTGAATTAGAAAAGAGATTCCTAGAATTTAAAGGGTAGTTTATAGTACGGTAATTTATCAACTTTCGTTACAAGTTTAAAAAAGAAATATAAACTAGGTATAACCCCTTCTAACTTACTATAAAACTACTTATAGAAAGGGAGGCTTATTTTATAATTAATTAATAAAATACTGCTAAAACGAAGTTAACCGCCCTCTTTTAGAGTAATCCCTAGGGAGAGTAAATGTAGAAGGAAAATCCCTAGGTTTAAATGTATAATAATATATATAAAACGAATAATAAAAGTTTAGCCTTCTTCTAAATTATTAATATAATAGGGGTTGGCTATACCTTTAGCTATAGTTTTAGGTTAATTAATAACGAACGATAGAAGGATTTTAATTAGTTTATAAATTAAGTTAAGGCTTATTATAAAATTATCGCCGTTGAAAAATTACGAATTACTATTATAGATTATAATATAATAATAAAATTAGCCGTTAAGCGGGTTAATCCCTAAGTAGAATCCTAACTTTATATCTTTTATATTAATAAAAACGTAATATTAAATATTAAACGTAAGTGGGATAGAAAGGTCGCCGCCTAAGTTATTAATATTTATACTGTTATAATATAAGTATAAATATAGTAAGAAATTTCGGTATTAATATCGGCCCAGCTTGCGCTAATGTAACCTAATAATGTAACGAGTTTAAAAGATTTTGACGATGAAAATCGAAAGGTAGTTAACGGTTTTAACCGCCTAATAAATAGTACAAATTATTTAGAACTATTATTAAATACCGTAGAGTATTTTCGGTCTAGCCTTTATACCCTTTGGAAGTATATATACTACGCGTATATAATTAACGACTTTAATACTATATAGGAGAGGTTTTATAGCTATTGCTCGTAATAAGAAATAATTATTACGTACTTAAGAGATACGTATATAATTGTAAAGGAGGAGTAGGCTACCTATTATATTAACGAAAAATTAAATTTTGATTATCGTACTATATTACTAATTAAATTAGTAAACCGTACGCTAAAGAGCTAGATTTTAGTAATAAGTCCTATAATTAATTATACTCCTCCCTATACAATCAATAATATACTAATTATATTTATTTATATTTATATAGGTAATAGTACCGTCGCCGCCGCCGTTATATAGAATTTTATATTATCCGAAAGTATAAAACGTAATATCGAAAACGAAACCGAAAAGTAGATTTTACGTATTAAATATAATTATTTCGCCTAACTATAAGTAAAGGAGGCTTATAAAAAGGTTTATTGGAAGGCTTTCAATAAAATCGTACGTTAATATTGTATTATATTCGGTGCAATCCTTATAGCGGCTAGGCTAGACCCCGATAAATTAGAACTATATACTGGCAAATTTATAGTATAATATAATTTGCCCTATTCGTATACTATATTCGAATCCCTTTTTAACCGAAATTAATTATTCGCATTTAATAAATTCGATTATTACCCCTTCTAGTGGTTTACTAGATTATTAGATAACGAGAATTAATATTTAAAATATTAGGAATTTAATAAAATTACAAAATTTAAATGTTGCCCCCGCTGAAATACCCCCTTCGCCCTAGAATTTCGTATTCCCTAATTAATTATACTCATTTAATTATTACGACCTCGAGGAAGGCTTTATTTATAGTCTAGCCGGGGCCGATAGCCTAAGGTAAATTAGAACCTTACGATCTCAATACGAATCGTCCCCTCTATTTAGCGTAATATATTTAATTGGGAGGGCGTTAACTTGGATAAAAAGAATAGAATCGACCGCCTAGCTACTATATAGGCTAAACGAAGCCGCCCTCGTAGTAGTATATAGAGAAGTAGAGGAAGAGAAGAGAGAGGAGGTAAATCTATACGGAGTAGGGGAAGTATATTAGCTAGTACCCTAATTAGTATTTAACGGCGCAATATACGGATCGTTAGTATATAAAGTTAATAAGGGAAGGAGATTCTAGAATACTTATTAGTACTTAGAATATTCAATTATACGATAAAACTAAATAGATTATTATTATATTAATAATAATATAGATTGAATATAATTAATTAATTATTCAATTAAACGATGTACGACCGTATAATATACGACCGTACTATTAAGTACGCTATAAAGTGCGTTATAAAATAGCCAATCTAGGTATAGATTTGGGTAGATGCGAGCGATTTGATTGGCTCAAAAATTTTAGGGTGTATTAGCGCGCGGGAAGGGTATAAGTGGGTGGGGCGACTGTGTGGGAAGACATTTTCGACTGTCCGAAAAGACTTTCTCTATATTAAATATACAATTATATTAACGTACCCCGGTATTATAGAGACCGTATATATAGTATTATAGAGATTATATATATATATTATACTAAATATTCCGATAGTAATATACTAATATAAATACTGTTAATAGTTAACTCTATTAGATAGTTGGTTTTCGGTATAATTCCGAGCGTATAGGTATAGGTATTGGAAGGTATAAGTATAGGTATAGGTATAATGTTAGAAGGTATAGATATAGGGTATAAGTATAACGTTGGAGGGCAATTAAAAGGATATAGATATGTATAGTAATAGGTATAGAATATATACCTATTGGTAAATAATACCCTTTTATTATCCTATAGGCTACTAATTGCAAACTTCAAAATTCCCGGTATACTATAGTTTAAGTCGTAGGCCCGATATAAAGTACGACGGAATAGATTAAATATTAAAGTAATAGATAATAGTAAGTAGGATTTAGCAATAGGATAATAAATTCGCTATATATTTATTAATTTACCGATAATATTTGGCCGGATATACGTATTATTAGTAGAGTTTGGGATATCGAATTCCCCTTCTTTACATTATTTGGTCTTATTTATATTAGGCTGCTTTTCGTCTTTGTAAAGTAGATTGTCGAATAAATTGGGGGCTTCTTTAATAATATAGTTAATTTAGTCGGCTAACTCTAAATTATCGGCGGTAAAGGAATTAAATAGGGTAAATTAAATTATATAAATAATACGCTCTTATTCGAGGATCTACGGTTTAATTTCTTTGCTATTAGTCGTTTCGGCCGTCTTTTTAAATCATCTGGTTATTATTAATATTACTTTAATTAATATACGGATCCTGGGTGTCGGTTTTGTGCCTCGTATCTGCGGCCTAGGTTACGTGGTGTAAGTGCCTATATTTGTGCTTGTGCCTGGCGGCCGCCAAGATTTTTGGCCTTAGGGGATTTAGGGGTAAATACTTGCATAGGGTAAACTTATTTGTAATACTTTTCTTCCGCTAATACGTTTAATAATCTAGGAGGACTATACTATTCGTAAAGCTCCCCGTAATATATTCCCAAATACATATTTGGGCGCAATACCTTTTTAATATATTTCTTTATACATTTAAGTAGGGTAGTAACTTCTATAGCTACTCTAGCTAATATACCCCCTTCTTTATCTTCTATTATAATATTATCCGCTTCATTATAGCCGCTTACTATAGTAGCACTTATACTTAATATCGACGAATAACGAGATAATTATTATATAGAAGGTAATTAATTTGGCCTAATTTTAATTCGAAACGAATTTGCCTTTAGATTATTGATAATTGCCTTTATTATTATATTATATAGTTTTATATATTATCGTCTAGTAATTAAAACGTAATAATCTATATTTTAATATTCGGCTTAGTATTTCTAATATTTATTAATACGCAATTATTCTAAGCTATAATTACTAAAGCCCTAGCGAAATAAACTAGTACTTTGATCTTTAACTTAGATATTGTTTCTTTGTTTTCGTCTTCTTCGTTTCCGTAGTCTAGCTAAATAATAGACTTTTATACTTCCTATATATAATATTCGATATAGTTTTTATAAAGCTATACTATAAATAATAGAAGTATTATAATAGACTATTTAGTATAGTCGGTTAAAGTATAATTATTAAAGTAAGAAATCGGGGAGGGTAATATAGTCCAACCGGACGGAAATAATTAATATCGGATAGTATAATTATATTTAATACGTACTTTTGGAATTAAAAAAATATTTAATAGTATTTTATAGGTTTCGGCTATAATACCCTTATATTTAGAATAGGCCGGGTTAGGGGGTTATATTAGGATAACGTTGAGGACTAGTATTAAATTGAATAAGGCTAGCCGATTTATACTAATACCCTATTATATCCGATATATTATATTATTTCCCTTACTAATTATATTAATATCGACTTCGTACCTTATTTATATATACTAGTAATAATATTATATAATATTAAGTATAAAATCTTCTAAAATATTTTATTAGTTAATAACGTAATTTAGGCTAATAAAGTAAAAATAATAGAATTTATAGCTACCTATACCAACAATACTAGCATTCTAATTTTGTTGAAGTATATTACTAGTATAATGAAGTATAAATACTAATACTAATATTAGCCTTCCTTAAATATATATTATAATTATACCCTAATCTAATAGTATTAAGTAACTTAATACTTTAATAATATTATTAAAATTTAATATATAAGGTCTTAAGACGATTAGAAAGATATTCGCATTTCGGGTTCGAATATTATATAAAAGGCCGGCCGGTACTTAATATACCCCTATAATAAATTTATATATATTATAATATATCTTAAATCCATTAATAAAAATTAGGATTAGGCAGCTAAATATATGAAGGCTAAAATTATTAACTTTATCCTAATACTGTTCGAAGGTAGTACGGCTGAATTCTTTAATTTCTAATTATGCCCGGAGCGGCAGCGTGAAAGTAAGGGGGTATATTTTTATTTTAGTAATTTATAGAGAGTCGATAGTATATAAAGAGTCGATTTAATACTTATTTACATTTTCGGTCTTGTTTAAAATACGGCGTACGAAATAATACTAATCTTTCTACTCGACGTTTAACTATATCGTATATTTTTTAAATAGCCTTTTCTCCTTTTACCCCTTTTTAATATATATTAGGGGATTAGGGTCGTTTAAAACGTTACCGTTAAAATAATTAATATTAATAGGAATAAACTAATTAATTTAGTATTAAAGAATCTAGTATTCCTTATCGAAGTGTATAATTAATTTATATTATTCGAAGGCTATATTTTAACTAATTTAATAGTATAATCTAAGCCCTAGGGTTTTTACTTCGATTTAATTAAAATCGAAATACTTATTAATAATTAAAGTGATTTTACTAGTATATTCTTTAATATTGGACGTAAAATTTTTATTAATAACTTTAATACGACCAATATATATATAGTATTTAGGATAGTTTTTTAATAAGCGGTAATAATATACGTACTTATTATCACTCTCCCTATAATAATAATAGTATATAAAGTTTAACGGAAAAATAATTTTACTATTATCTTTTAAATTATTAATAAAATATATATATTCGCTAGAGGTAGTCCGAATAAATAATAATTAGTAAAGTATATAATATAGTTCTAGTAAATTATCGACAAAATACGCTATACCCGTATATAATATAAAAGTAGTATTAGAATTAAAAAAGGCTTAGAAACAGAAATAGGGGTCTATAAAATATAATAGTCCCGGTACTATTAATAAATTAGAATCTTCTTATCTACCTTATTACTACTTTTTATAATTAGCCGATTTGATTTTCATTCTAGTAGTTTATAGCGGAATTTTAACCATATATATATCAATTAACGGTAATCGTTTAATTATACAATTTTAAAAGGTTTCGACTTATTTCAGTAGGCGTTGAATATCGGGTATTAGTCTCCCATCTTAATTACGCAATATACTTAAAACTTCGACCTATACCTTATACTACTTCTATAAACGCCTATTAATAATAATATATAAACTAAATACTATTTAGAAATATAACAAGTATTCGTATTAATTACAATAATAATAAATTAATTCCAACGTATAAAATATTAGGCCGCGTACTATAATATCAAGTAGAATATCTATTCCTGGTTCTTATCCTTAATTAGCTTATTCGGCCACTTAATTATTTACAAAATTTTCTTCGAATACAGTCGTATTTAGTTTTTACATTTCTCGGTCGAATTCGCGCTTATTATATTCGAGGTTAAAGCGTAATTATTATTCGTTAAACCTAATAGGTAGTTTATTATTTATTAGGTCCTCGAACCTACGGCGGATATTTATAAAGTTTATACTTTTATAGAGATTATTTTGGTCGATAATATTTATATGATTATTAATAATATATATATTAATAAACCGGTTAAATCTAATTTACCCTTATTATTACCTTTATTATTAATATCTTCCCACTAATTAAGGTCGTCGTCGCCGGCATTAAATATAACCGTATTATTATTATTATTAATTAACGGTACGAAACCTAGCGAACTTAAAGGTTATTAGTAATTAATATATTATTACGGTTACTATTAATATAAATAAATTCTAGGGAGGGGTATACATTTACTATACCTAATTCGTAGTAATGGTAGTTTATTAATAATACGATTAACCCCCAACCTTAATAGGTTCTAGTCGTTTCTATCTATTTTAATTCGTCGACGAAGTATAATATAAATAGAGAAGATAAAGAGGAGAAGTTAGTAAAGATAAGAAGGTTATAAAGGGGAGAAAGTTATAAAAGGAAGGTTGAAAATAGGAGGTTAGAAAAAAAATTATAAAGGGTAGAAGGGTAGTAAATAGGTTGTAACTACTAGTATCTTTTGTATTATAGTTATATAAATAATAATTGCGATAATTTAAGATATTAACCAATATAAATAACTAAATAAGGCTAGTGTATAAAATAGGTACGGATAATTATATAAAATATTAATTAAATAAAGTAAGTAATAAATATACTAAAACATATTGAAAGTACTTATATACTTTATATAGGTCTCGGTCAAGGTCTATAATCCCCTACTAAAACTAGTTAAATAAGGGGTTTAAAAATACCCGCGCTATATTACCCTACGCTAATATATTTACGTAAATACCTTTAAATAATAATGGAATTAATATTAAACTATCGATTACTATATTCACCTATTAATATTAATAGAGAATCCCTCGGCGGGCAATGCCACTTTCCTATACGGGCAGTGCCTAACAGCCCGTATAGGGAATCTTATATAGGCATCCCTATACGGGCAATACCATACTAATCCCTAACCCTAGAAAATAATAATTACTTAGCGGCTACAACGTCGAACTTAGCGATTTACAATATAGCCATCGCGAAATTGCGCGATTTCTTTATAACACCTATCAAGCACCACACAACCAAAATAACTCGTATTAGCTCGATTCCGTACTAGGAGAGGTAAGCACGCCGTAAGACGTACTATCTCTCGGTCGCTATTGATAGGTACTCTGCTGCTACGGCGGGGTATCAATAAGGCGATTCGACTAGGGTACGCAGAATAAACCGTATTAAACTCCTTTTTTTAGTATTTTTTTTTATTAGGGTAAAAGGCAACGGCGACGGCGACGTTGTCTTAACACTACGGTAAGCAACCATCACTTTACAAGGTTAGGGATTGGTATAGCACTACTCGTATAGGGATGCCTATATAAGATTCCCTATACGGGCTGTTAGGCACTGCCCGCATAGGAAAGTGGCACTACCCGCCGAGGAAGTCTCTATTAATAATACCCCGCTATTTTATTTAATCCTTTAAATTATTTACTTATATAGAAAATATTAAATATAATTAATAATAATAGTCTTATTCCCTATACTACTTATCTATAGCGCCTTATTAGCATAGGGTACTTCTCCTAGTTTTCTAGAGGAAACTGTACGGCGATAAGCGCCGTCGGATAAAAACCGCCAACTTCTTTCGGTCGCGAATAAATCGCGCCTACTCTATTTCAATTCTATTTATAACGGTATTTACCCACCGCCTTAGTAAATAAACTACTTCCTCTCTACTACTTTTAATCTAATACTAGAATAATTGAAATACCGTTTTTATACGCCGCTCCTTCCTTTTAAACCGCCTATAACAATTATCCTTTCCCTATCGTTTACCCTTACTCCCGCTTCGTTATTATCCCCCAAATTCCTACAATTCTACTAAAATTTATATAAACGTAAGGGCCCCTCCTTTCCTTCTATATAAAAACTCCTCCCCGCCACTATTTTTCGAACTTTCCCTTCTTCCCTATTTAACTAACTCTTAAAATAGCATCCTCTTCTATTAGCCGTACTCATGACCGTCCTTTCGGCCACATATCTAACCCCCTAAACTTCGTAATTTATATTAACCGCAATACCGCTAAATATAATATCGACCTCATTTATATAATAAATTCCCCGTCCTTTAAATTCGCCCGCTCCCTTACACCCCCCTCTTCCCCAGCGCCCGAACTCTAAGCCCTTATCCGGGTATTAACTTCCAACTCCGCCTTTAACTTTCTTCCCGGCCGGTAAATCTTTCTTATCCTTATACTTACCTCCCCTTCTCTCCGCTAACTATATTAACTAACATCGTCCGCCATACTCCTTACCTCTACTATAACCTAAAGTTTACTAACTACGTTTACAACACCCCGTCCTTTAATATAGCTACGTTCCGTACGCTCCTCGCGGAATATACTTATTACATTAATACTAAGAGTAAGTTTCTTCCCGCGGTTTTCTTTTCGTTTTCTTCTCTAACGTTCTTCGAAACGCCGGCAAGTAGAGCGCTACTTATCCCATTACCAATACGAAATATATATTAAATACTCCGTTGGGTTGCTACAATAAGCGCAACGCCGTCTAGGTTACGGTTGTTACTCTATCCCGCTCCCAGAGTAATATCGGTCCCCTAGTATTAAATATAATTAACTATACCCCATATAATTAATAATACACCGCCATTTCGTATTATAGCGGATATTATTTACCGACGGATTAAAAATAGCCGGAATTATAAATAACTTAATGCTTACCGTCCGTCTAAACTTCAATACTATTTACGTTAGCTAAAATAAATAGTAAATAACCGCCCTACTTACGTTATTAGAAAGCGGTAGAACTATTATAATTATATTTACCTATATTATTATTAAATAAAATAGGTCACCTATTATTATTATTGCCCCGCCGCCGCCTTTTTATTTTAACCTTCGAAAATACCGCGCAATTTAAATTAAGCGAAAATTAAATAAACTCTATAATATCTCCAATCCGCTTTATCGACCCCGCTAAACTTTCCCCCCTCTCAAACTTATTTTCAAACTTTCTCCCTCTTAAACTTTCTCCTATTTTAAATTTATTCTTTAAATTTTCTCCCCTCTCAAATTTTCTCCCTCCTCTTTAAAATTCCTTCAACGAATATAAATACAATACTCGCATTATTAAACTTCCCCCTTAAATTTTCTCCCCTTCTTTAATTATAAGTAATAACGGAAATTCGAATAACGAATTTAAATTCGAACTACTTTATAAATTACTATAAGTATTACTATAACCTAATATTGCGTACGACCGTAACTATAACTATAACTAATATTATTATTTTAAATGGAGGGCTCTATAAAGAGGAAGAAAAAACCCGCGTAAAGGACTATTAATTTCGAAGGTTACTAAGATAATAATAATAATAACCCTACCGAAGAGTATTATAATAAAGGAAATAACGAGGTGGCGCAGGCGGGCCGGGCACGGGAAGACTGCGGGCGGACGGCGGCAAGGAAACTAGAAGGCGCAAAGGGGAGGAAAGAGGGAAGGTTTGAAAAGGGAAAGGAGCGATGGGCAGGAGCCCATAAAGCAGGCGCGGGGCGCTATGACTATATACGATTGAATCGGGATAAAATGGTGCGCCTTAGCGCGGCTATAGGCGGTGACGGGTGGTAGAAAAGGGGGATAGCAGGGGATGACGTTATGGGTATACGACCGTTTGGGTCTACCAATTGGGGTAGAAGGGGAGATGGAAAGGGGGTAGGGGGCCGGGGGGACTATACGGCGGGAATTCATAATCACGGCCTCTAGAGGGCGGTGAGGCCATCTAAAGAGGGAGACAAATAAGGAAGGTGGCGGCGCTACAGCACGACCGTCGCGATGGCGAAGCAAGGGGTTTTCACCCGGCCGCAAAGCACGGTTTTTCCCCCTAACTACGAATAGAAGCAGCACCGCATGCCCACTGGGTAGACTAGACAATAGTTAGCGTGTATAAGACCAATAATAATAATAATAAAGGAAATATCGATTATAATAAAGAATTATAATAGTAAATTACTAGTAGTACGCCTGCGTCGCCGACTAATATAAGCCTAACGAAGTTAGTATAAGCGTTTATATATAACCGAACGCTTCGATATAGCCGGTACAAATACTTATTAATAGATCTTCAAAATATAAGCGTAAATGAATTTATATATTCATTTATTTATATTTACTATCGATATAGTACTAATTGTATTCTTCTAGGGTTAATAGGAATTTGATGGGGCGGCACCAGCCTTTCGATAGAGAGGCCCCAATCCTTATTTAGGCCCCAATATTACATGTCTTGGCGTGAAACTTTGTAGTAATTTATTATTTACACGGCAATTTCGAAAGTGTTACACATGTACTTAAAAATAGCGATGCGTAACGATATAGTTTTATATAGAGATTTCTATGGTATACAATGTTTTATATATTTATATTTAATTTATTATTATACCTAATAATAAAAGTTTTCGTAATTGTTTTTTTCTCTTTACTAACCTTCTCCTAACTAACCTCCTGCCCACGGACTATAAACACCAGCTAAAATATTACTAGATGTGCCCCTTTTTCGAAAAACTTCGCTCTATTACACTCGTTCTAGTATTTATAGCTAGTTTAGTTGTAACAAAGGATTTGAAAGAAAGTTGCGTTAATAAAAAAAGGCATATTCGAAATAATTAAATCTAAAGATAAGGGACGTGCGTAGGCTGGTAAATGGGGGATCTACTAGTTGGCTGGGCTTGGCACTGTTTTTTACGAAAGGTTGGCGTATTATGACGGTCCTATTGAAATAAACCGCTCGAAAATTACACATCCACGTATAACCCTAACCCGATTGGGGCCCAAATAAGGATTGGGGCCTCTCTATTGAAAGGCTGGTGCCGCCCCATCAAACGCCGGTTAATATAATATCTTCTTACCTATTAGATTAAATCTTCGGATTATAATTAAAAAGAATTTTAAAAAGAATATTATTATAGCCTATATTGAATTTACTATAATAAATTTAATTAATCTTTTAATTAAAGATTCCTAAGCGGTAACCAGCCAACCTCTTCCCCACTAGCCTCCTCCCCACTAATTTCTTCCTTACTAGCCCCCTTAATAACCTATTATTATAACTACCCCTAACATAATATTATATAACTATTATAATTAATAATATCATAAATAATAATAGTACTATAAGTAATAATAATATTATAAATAATATTAATAATATTAATAATATCCAATATAAAATATTATACTTCGCCTAAGTATATTACAACTATATAAAAATATATTAAACTTTTTACTTTATAATAAGTTTATTAAATATTAAACTTAATTACTAAACCGATAGCTATAATACCCCCCTCTTAATCCTTCTAGTCGTAGCTAAGGCTAATATCCCTCCCCTCTTAATCCTCCTAATAGCCGTAGTTAATAAGGCTAATAAATACCTCCTATAAATCGCAATAATAATTAAGGCCAAAACCCCCCTCTTAGTCCTTCTAATCGTAATTAAGGCCAATATCCCTCCCCTCTTAATCTAGGCCGTAGTCGTAGCCAATAAGGCTAATAATATCCCTCCCCTCTTAATTTAGGCCGTAGTTGTAACTAACAAAACCAATAACTACCTCCTTTTAATTATAATCGTAGCTAACAAGGCTAACAACTACCCCCTCTTAATCGCGGTAGTAATCAAGGCTAATTTCCCCTCTAATACTTATTTACCCCAGCCTAATAACCCTAATAACCCCAATAAGCCCAATAAGCCTAGTAAGCCTAATAAAATTAATAAAATTAATAAAATTATTAAAATTAATAAAATTAATAAAATTAATAAAATTATTAAAATTAATAAAATTAATAAAATTAATAAAATTAATAAAAAGATTATCCCCGCCTAAAAGCGTAATAAAGGGTCGTTATAATAAGGGTCGTCGTAGTAAAACTATATACGTAATACCGAAAGTATAATTATAAACGAATTTAATATATAGCGTTGAGAATCCCTCGGCGGGCAGTACCACTTTCCTATGCGGGCAGTGCCTAACAGCCCGTATAGGGAACCTCATATAGGGATCCCTACACGGGCAATGCCATACTAATCCCTAACCCTATAAAGTAATAATTACTTTAAGACAACGTCGCCGTCGCCGTTGCCTTTTACCTTAATAAAAAAATATTAAAAAAAGGAGTTCAATACGGCTTATTCTACGCACCCTAATCAAATCGCCTTATAAATACCCTGCCGTAGCAGTAGAATACCCGTCAATAGCGACCGAGAAATAGTACGTCTTACAGCGTACTTACATCTCCTCCCCCAGCCAAGACCCCCCCCGCGCCAACATAGCCAACCGGATTAGATTTTGGGTACTAGGGAAGTAATAGGGAAGTAATATAGAAGTGGAAATAGATAGAAATAGAGAAAAACAATTACAACAATCACAAATAAGATTCGAACAAGGGGTCTCTATAATTTACAATACCAATAGGGATATAAACATCCTCATATACTACTACACTACAAATATCCCTATAGCACCCCCTGTCGGGGGCTAATAATCATTAAGAGAGGAGTTTAAAGTTATAAAAATAGTTGGAAGCAATTAAAAGTAATTTTAAAATTATTTCTAATAATAATATCATAAAGCAAAGTTTTTTCGAAAAAGGGGTATATCTAATAATATTTTAATCAATATTAGGCATCTAGTAGTATTTTAATTAGTCTAACCTATCCTAATCTACTCCCCTAACCTTTTTTTTAACGGCCTAACAATCCTCCCACTTCTAATTATAATTATAAATACTAACGAAGGTACTACAATACACTTCTTACGGGCAAACTATTCGTCAAAGCTTAAAAGGGCAAGCGGATTACTAAAAGGCGCAGTCTAAATTTAGGTCTAAACTGCCGCAACTCGTACCCAGGCGGTCTACTACTTAGCAAGAGAATTATTCAAATTATAAAAGCTTTCCGAATTTCTTTCTTACACCTCAATAGCAAACCGTACAAAAATAATATCGCTATTACTATTACTTATACTAACTTTATCGACTATTTCAAACTTAGACCTCCGCCGGCACAAGGATAGCTTCAGAATTTAACTACTTTTTATAACCTTCCTCCTTACTTTACCCTTCCCCTTCCCATCTTTAATATTAAAAACTTACTAATCCTTTAATAGCGGTACTACACTATTCTTTAACCGTCCTCTAATTCTATCGGCAATTTTAAGGTCCTTAATACGTAAATATAAATCCCGTTTACTTTAAAGTAGACCGTTAATTACTTATATAAGAAGAATATAAATCTAAAAGGATAAATTTACTAATCATTCTCGGGTATAATAGTAATAATAAATATCCTAACAGGTTAACTACTCCCTACTCTCGAACATCCTCAATATCCTATAATAATAAGGGATACTGTATTGCCTTTATACAATACAATTACAAAGTCCCAAATCTCGTACTAATTTCTTTCCTAATATCGAAGGTATTTAGACCGGGTACGACGTAATTGATAATAAATAAATTCAAAACCCCAATACATTATTAATTAAAGAAATTCCGCTAATACTTTTATCCCTAGCCTAATAAATTCGCTTCGTATTTTTATATCCTAATTAACAACGTATTTAATTTATTAACGACACTCTCAATCTACTATCGTACAAATAGAAGTAAAAAACTAAATATATCTATTTTACCGTTAATTAAAAAACCCTTTACCCGGTGTTTAGAAAATTCGTTAGGGGAAGTAACGATTAAATTAAAATTATAATACTAAAAAGTATAATAATGTACCTATTAATAGCGGACAAATATATATATATCCTATCGTCTTCCAAAAATCAAATAAACTACAATACGTATACTCAATAACCTTCTATACCCCTACTTATACTATCTTTAATAATATAGAGCCGACCGTTTATAAAATTTCTTTATCGTCTAAATTAAAAGTAATAAATTCGCGTTCATTATTTAAATCCGAATTTAAATTGCTACCCTCATCCTCTCCCCGCTTCTACTTCTTCTTTATTTATAATAATACGTTACAATTAATATAAAATATACAAATTTACTACTAGGCGTTTAAGAATACGGTTAAAAATACTATTTTTAATTAATTATTAAAATCAATAACAATAACCTCTAACTTTATTACTCCTACTTTAACCCGCAAACTTTTAATAGTATTCGCCATTTATATAAATCCTTCAACCCATTCGTTATCAATAAGCTTAAATATAATAGAATAAATAGAATTCGTATTAATTATACCCGTAATAATAATAAAAAGGTAACTATATCTATATATATTATTAGTAAATATAAAAATAAAATAAAAGTTAGAAACTATATTAATTAATCTTATATATATTATTAATACCTAAATATTCTAAATAACTCTTCTACTATTTAAGGCAAACTTTCTATACCTATACAAAGCCAACGAAATAATAAGGATTATTTTTATCCTATTCAATAATATAAATAATACTAGCTTTATCGAAATATTTAACAACGGCAATAATAGCCTCATAATTCTTTTATATAATCTTCTTAATACGCTAACGCCAATTATCAATATCTCTATAGGTAAATACAAAAATATTAAATTCCCGTTTAATAACGCCCAAAATATTTTGAAGTCTAATACTAAACTAGTAAATTAATATAATAACCCACTTAAATACCTCTTCATTCTTATTAAATTTCCATTATTATAAGTAGGCAAATAAATATAAAAATTAGCAGTAATTATAAATATAATCCAAGTTCTTAAAACTAATAGTAAATTAATAAATCTATTACTAATTATTCTATTCGAAAGCAATCGTTACCCCAACCTATTAATAATTATATTTATAACTCCTAATCTATTTAAACTTAGCTATAGAAGGACGGGGCTAACTATAATAATTATACGTAAAATAATAATACGTAGGCTAACTATTTTAATAATTAAAAGCCTATATACAATTCAATATAACGCCCTAAGTACAACCCCATACATTTAATATATCCTACACCTCCTTTACAAACGAAAGAAGTACGGGTATTATATTTTCAATTATTAAATTGGGTATGTCCTCCTCTTTACTAATATCAAACTCCTCCTCCCCTTCATTATATAAATCATCGTCGCTATCCACTTACATTTAAATAGAAGTAAGAATAAACAATAGGGCGGGGGAAGTAAATACAAACTCATCTCTACTACTACTATAGTAGGAACTAAAATCACTACTAATATCAATAGCAAACATATTATAGAAATAAAAGGAGTAAACAAATAACTTAGCGCAATACAACAAGCGTACTCATATTAGAATCGAACTAATACGAATTGTTTTAATAGAGTTATATACTTAGCTGGCGGTATATAAGGTTGCACATACGGTATTATAATGGTTAGGGGATAGTTCTCAAATATTAACCGTCCTACAACGGTTTACATGGGTTATATGCGATTCAACCGTTATTTATCAATTAACCGTAGCGCTAAAAGGGACGGTCTTTCCTCAAATATTAGAATTAACCGTTGTACGACGGTAAATGCGCTCTAGTTCGGGCAATAATTATAAGACCACATATTATACACTACAGTGGGCCTGCGATTTCCGTCTATATCTTTCCCCGCCGAACGCGTACGGGCTACGTTAACGCCGCAATCCATATCACTAAAACAAGAAGGCGCTACACTACGCTCCTACTCAATAATAGACATTCCGATTAAACTTTGGCGAATATACGATATTATTACTCACCAATTACAACAACGGCTAATTAATTTAATACAATAATACAAAAAGATAGGGACAAAAATAAAAATAAAGATAAAAGGGCACAAAAGTACAATAATCGTATTAATTGAATAAGTTCGTTAAGAGCGTGAAGTTAATTACTTAATAATAATATTAATTATCGGACTAGTTGGACTACGATATTATAATATTGATATTCATAAGTACATTATTAAATCGTATACTATTATTGAATAGTTGTATACTATTCGTAGATTGTGTGCTGTTCTTAAATCGTGTGCTATTATTGAATAGTCGTATATTGTTCGTAGATTGTATATTCTTCTTGAATTGTCGTATATTGTTTTTATATAATCGTATACTATTGAAGCATTGTATACTACTATTATAAATGTGCTATATTATTATTATTAGCGATATATACCTATATTATTTAATAGATATAATTTTGATAAGTAACGAGGATCTAATATGATGCCCCTAAAATTAATATTGGAAAGTACAATATTGGAATGCTTAGGACAAATATAGGGAACCTATAACCTTTTCAATAGTAGCCGATTATAATATAGCCGACGAAGGGGAGGCGGCGGAAGTAGGTATACGGGTGCGCTTAGGAATTGGGGGAGTAATATCAGTATTTTTGGTAGTACCGGGCTAGCGATATTAATCGTTAAATATATTATAAGACTTATCGCGGGAATTGCGATTACAATAACGATTAAGTAGACTATTATTATTATTATTATTATTATTATTATTACTATAACTACTTTAGGATACTAGAAGTTGGCGCTATAAAGTAGTACTAGTATGTATACTACTAATATTAGTACTAATATTAGTACTAATATTAATACTAGTATTAGTACCAATACTATAACGAGGATGGGGTATAGGGGTTAGTCTACTACATTCTTAACGACTATTACCGTAACGATACTTATTACTAGGGCGGCTATACGGGCTATAACGAGGGCTTTAAGGCATAGAGCTAGAGCTAGGGCTAGAAATACGTTAAAGTCTAATACTGCTACGGGGAGTATTAGAGCCGGAAGTACTTTAAGTAGGGGCGGTAAAAAATATAAGTATTGCTAACTATTTAAAAGCTATTGTAATAGGGTTTAAAAAAGTACAGCGTTAAAGTAGGTTTAGAATAGTAGTAGACCTTTTTAAAATTTCTAGGTTAATGCTATTTCTAATTTATTATAAAATAATTAGTTTTAGTAGGATTTTTGTAAATAGATTACAATTATAATTAATGAAGTTTTTATAAAAAGCTAAATTGTCGAATATATCTAAATATTCGTTTTGTATATTCTAATCCTTCTTTTTAATTAGGCTAGTACCGGGTCTACGGCTAACGTTAAATTTAGCTTCGGATTAGATTATACGATAGGCTATTATACCCAATTCGATAGTAATACTACGTAAAAAGTAGTAGGGAATATAATCCTTATTGCTAAATATAACCTAATAATCGATATAGGGCGCAATATACGAAAAAATATCTTTAAAATAATAAGCTATAATTTTAGGCTTTACTAATTTAGTAAATATCGCTTTATCTTCTTCGTTATTATAATCGAATTCCAGAAGTTCTAGGTAGTCTTTAGTTATTGTAAGAAAGAAAGCGTAGAATTTTACTTATAAGAATCGGTTCTTCTAGATTTTATAAGTATTTTTCGTATAAGTACGTAGCTATCGAAATTTTAATATATAAATATCGATATCAAATATAACCCGTTTAATAACCTAGCCCGCAAACCAATTCGAATAGTATACGAATATATATTAGCATATTTGCCGATAGATCTCGTTAACGATTACGGCCGTCTCTTCTTTAGGTACAATAAATGCGATTTTATTAATATTAACGCTATTATTATAAATTTCTATACGTATCGGTGCCTTAAAATTCTTTAATTTATAAAGATTAGTTCGGGTTAATTCGTAGAAGTAATTAGGGTATATATTTTTAAAGAGTTCTTCTTCTTCGTTAATTATATGCTTATCGATTTGTAAAATAAATATTCTACTAGAAAACTTTCTATTAGATCTACCGGTAAATCCTCTACCCTTATTACTATAAACGTTATAATCTTATAGAATTTCCGGTTAAATTTATTATTATTATTGGGAATTGGTGCCCTAACTATATTTATTATTGTATTAACTATAATTATAGTTATAACTATAATTATAACTATAAATATAAGGAGGAGGAGGGCTATATCTATAACTATAATTATAGTTAGGAGGAGGGCTATAATTAGGAGGAGGGGGGGTATAATTACGATTATAACCTTGGGGAGGAGGGGGGGTATATTCTTAGCTATAACGATCGAAATATTATAAATTATTATATTATTGAGAATTTAAAGCCGTAGGGCTAATTTATAATTAGGATTCGATAGTACCCTATTAAAAAGCAGCTTTAAATAATAAGCCTAATTCCTTAGTACTACCGAATATAAATAATAAATTGCGAATATTAGAATTATAGATAGAACTACGAATAGAATTAGGAGTAGGAGTTGAAGGAGTATTGGAAGGTCTATAAAAGGTAGATAAATTAAATAATTAAAGGGGCTAAAGATGGTTGTATTATACTCGGCGGTTTGTAGTATTCTTATTAATATGTTCGAATATTGGCTTTAATTAAGAATTATAGAATATTTTGGTCGATAGTAAGCTTTGGTCGCTTCGTAAAGGATCTTTTGGCGGCAGCTTCCTATAATATTTGGTTTATTTGTAGTATTGGGGGGGCTGTTACTAGCGGAAAAATTCGCTTTATTAACCTATAGGGAATATGCTTTGTTAGCCTATAGGGAATGTACTTTAGCCGGATCCTTAGGAGGAATACTGGCCTTGTTGAAGGAATTGGCCTTGTTAAGGGAATTGGCCTTGTTAATATTAGGGAAATTATTAACCTCGGCCGGATCCTTACGAAGAAAACTGGCCTTGCTAAGGGAATTGGCCTTATTGGTACTAGCCTTGTTAGTATTAACTATGTTGGTATTGACCCTATTAATTCTAACGGCTATATAATATTATATTAATCGCGGGAATAGGGCCCTAACTATAACCTTTATTGCAATTTACAATTTGTAAATCCTTGGCTAAAATATTTATTAATATACTAATTATAGTAAATTCAGTATGTTTGCTAAATTACTATTTGTATTATTTGTTTTAATTATATAGTAGTATAGTAATATTACGCTACTTCTGCTAAAGTAAATATTAAATAATGTTTAATTATATTTAATAATATATTATACTTATTTAATTATAAGAAGGGGGTATAATACTACTAGCGGACCGCTTGGGTATTTAAATTTCTATATCCTCGTCTTCTTCTTCTTCGTCCTCTTCTAACGAAGACTCTTCGGGATTTGATCTAACTTCGTCGACTAGAAACGATACCTTCCTAATTAAACCTTTCTTACCCGTATCCGTACCCTTGCGTACGCTTATATTACTACGGCTAGGGTTATAAGCGGCGGCGCCCTTTATACCCTTAGGGCCTATAATTTGTCTAAAAGTTAATAAAATATAGTAATAATAATAATAGATAGAGGTTAATTTATAGCGACCGCAATTTGAATTCTGAATTAAACCTTAGATCGAAGGTATATTTAGTCTAATTAATAATAGGGTTACGCGATGATAAGTATATAACTAATATTTATCGTTATTAATATTATTATTTATTTAAGCGACTGTAATTATAATAATTATTGTAAAATAGAGATGGTATAAAGCGAGGGTGCGAAATGGGAGCCTGGGCTAGAATATAATACAATAAGGGTAGAATAGGGAAGAGTTTATAAAAGGGGAGAGTTTATAAGAAGGGAGAATTTATAGCAATGTGTATACGGAGCGCGCGTTTCTACTACCTTCTATTTTATCGCCTTCTAACCTACCCCCTCCATTATACTAATATATAATTAAAGGTTAGGATGAAAAGGCAGCGGGGTGCTATTTTATTAGCGATATTAATATGAATAAATAGTAATAATATAAAGGTTGATATCAGAATATATTTAGCAAGTTTATTATAGGTCTAATACGGCTCGGGAGGCCTAAATATCTTGGCAGGGGACTGTAGGGATTATAATATAATATTGTAATAACGTACGTTAACCAGCCGCTTTACTAGGTAGGTATTTAAGTATATTTAATTGACCATATACTTTACTTGCGGTAGATGGATTAAAAATTTAAAATAATTAAATTAGAATTAGTAAATAAAAGTAAATAAACAATAGATTAGAAATTGGATATAACATATAATACCGCTGCCTAATTTTCTAAATTAGTTATCAATTTATTATATCACAGTATTTACTAATACTATACTGCCAGGGTAGTTTATTTTTCACCAGACCGCGTCCTTCAATATTACTATAATACCTTTAAGTTTAAATTTAGTATTTTCTTATTAAAAAGCGTTAATTAATATTACAGTTGCCTAATATACCCGGCCTACGCGCCCCTAAGCATATACCGAATCTTAGACCCGTATACGTTGAATAATAACCTTTTCGCATTAATCGTAGCAATCGCGACGTTCCTCGTCGCCAACCAGCTAATCCCAGCCGATACCAACAATAATAACAACAACAATAACGACGACAACGGCAATACAGATTACTAAATACTAGCTTTACCCTACTTCTTAATAGCAATAACGATACAATTATATCTAATCTAATTAGAAATAATAATAATAACGACTAAAAAGATATAAACGACAACGACAATAATAAAGACGATAATAAATATTAAATATAATCTAACTTCAACCTTATACTAACGCAAAATAAATACTCTTCTCGACTAAGACGCGCTACTTCGAAGTAAATTATAAACCCTAATAATCAATAATATAGATTACAATCTTCTACCGGCTAAATTCAACGAAGAATAATTACGATTAGATTTTAAATATATAGAGCGAGATTTTAACGAGCCAAATACCGTTGCATTCAATAAAAAATTTATCAACGAAAATATATATAATAATTTCTATATTAGCGACTAGATAGATAAATAAGAACCGGTCCACCTAACTAAACCTATCGAAAGCATCGCTAATAATTCTATCCTTATTTACTATTATTATAATTAATAATTAGAATTATACAATTTCAACTTTTCACTTAATCTTCATACCCATCTCAACCATATAACGTAAGCCGAATACTATATATAGTTCAAAATGCTTAATTCATTACGCAGCGAAAACAATAAACCGGTACCAACTATATAGCAATTACCCAAATAGCTTAGGACTTTAAAAAGCTATATCGAAAGTCGGATATTATTATTAAACATATAAGAAATTAGGATCCCTCTACAAAATAAAAAAATAAAAATAGAATTAACCAATCGAAAAAAATAATAGTAATAGTAAACTAGTTTAAATAACGAAGAGGACCTATCGACCGTTATAAATTTATTATTCTTTATAAATCCTAAAGCGTTATTTTAGGCCTTTTTGAATTCCGATACGGCCGCGGATATATATAAAAGTATAATATATTTTATCGATAATCTAATAAAATTATACTATACCTTATATTAATTAAATTCAATTCGTACGACGTCCGGAGAATATACGTATTTTCTTAATAATAACCGAACCTTTAATTTAAAAAATACCGGCAAAGCCATTTTTCCTTCGGATTTTATCTACTTCCGATATACTAACGATATTAATAATTTCGATTATCCTTACCGTCTTCTAAAAGGCTATTATAACTATATATTATATATTAGCCGTATTAAAGCAGTAAAAAGAAATTATATTAGTAAATATTTCGAATACCCTAGTAAAATAATATTAATAATTAACGAATACTTTTCTATCGACGAAATAAAATACGAATTTCCCGGTTTCGGCTTTAGTATTTAAATATACGATAATATAAAATTTAAGAAGAAAGAACTAATTATTCGCTTCGAATAAGAATACTAAATTCCCGAGCGACTAGTAGATTGATTTGTACTAGTATAGACAAATTACTTTAACGGCGATAACTTAGAAGACCCGAGCCTACTAATTGAGCCTAATTTGAAGGAAAAGTCTTCGAAATCTTCGAAAAAGCTCTTCTATAAATATAGCACTGTACCTGAGAATCCGAAGAAGAAAGCTTATTATTTAATTAGATATATAGTATAGAAACCGTTTAATAATATTTTTAGTCAAAATTAGGACGTAATATACGGGAATTATAGCAGACGTATTATTCCTCTAGTATTCATACAATTATTAAAGGCGGAGCTAGAGTTCAAAATATATAGCCGGGAAATATTCGAAAATTAATAAAATAGAATTAATAGTAGTATCGATATTTTAAACTACCTAATACTTACTTTTATTAATAGTTTTAATATTTACTACAATATACGTTATTCTATTATAGGGGTATACTAATTATTAGCCGGCTTACTATATAATAAAGGTTATACTTAGAATTCTAATATTTTTCCTGTTGTCCTAAACCTATATACTTCCAATTTCGACGCCGTAATTAATATTATTAGCTATTTAATACCGTTAAATAAAAGAATAATAATGAATATTAAAAGCAAACCTACTATAATATTTATTTATATTATATATTATACTAGTAATATACCCTAATAAAACAAGAATTCTAGTACTATAGGCCTTATAGGCTTAAAATTTTATCGGTTTTATTTTATTAAACTAAAGTATATAATTAATAAATAGGATATTATAGACGATTGCGAATTTTTCGAAATGAAACGGTTTCATCACCAGTATCTATAAATACGTTACGAAGTTAATATTAATATTTGGAAAAAAAGCGATAAAAAAGTATATCAGACTTAATAGGGTTTTAGTAAATATAAGCCAGCTTTATTCGATTTAACCCTAGTACTAAATATTATTATATTTCAACCCCCTAATCTAATATATATAGAATTTAAAGGTATTTAAGCCCAATATTCTAAATTACTATTTTTATTAAACTTATAGTATTTAAAGCTAATACCTTTTTTCCCTATTTGTAGGTATAGTTACTTACGTCTATAAAATATTCGTCGATACCTTCTTAACACCTAAATCCAAATTCGAATATACCCGTACCCTTTATATATAGCCTTTTCTACTTAATTAGAATATACTTCCTTCCCTAATATTATACTTTAAAGGGTATATTTTAACCGAATATAATAAATAGTCGGTTATTACTCTACCCTTTATAGAAGTATAGCTCGAAAAGGATTATATCGACCAATACGTATAAGAAATATAGAAGAATATCCTATCCGAACATAATAGTCGTAATATCGGTAATATAACCGATAAATATTTATTTAGAGGTATATTATATAAATTAACTATAATAGTACGTAGTAATAATATTTTTATAAATATTAGAAATTCCCGATTAAAATATAAATATTTAAATAATTATATTTAGGAAGGGCATTAATAATATAAATTTATATATAACGTAATAGTAGAAAGTATAGTGAAAAATCCTAAGGTAAAGGATACTTTTAAAAGTAAAGTACGTATATCCGAACTACCCTCTCAACTTTCCAAACGTTCGTTAATATTTATAGCGACTTTAGGGTTAGATTCTCTATTCGACGACTGTAACGACGATACATCGATAAATAGGGGTATAAAAGACGAAATTGCCCCGGTTACTAATGCGGCAACTAAAATACTTATAGAAGTACGACTAGACTAACGACCTCTACCCAAGCGAGTAAAGGATTATATTAGGAAAGTTCTACGGCTTAACGTATATACTAATATTTACTACAACGATATTTACAAAAAGTATAGGCCTCCCGGGTTATTAAATATATTGGCGGAAGAGAAATATCATAAATAAATTGTATTGAATATACTATAGTACTCTATACTAATAATTCCCCCTAAAACCAAATAATACCCCTTCTTAATAGTTCGAAATCTCGGCCCAACGCCGAACCGCCCTACGTAACCCCTATTATAAAATTTGGGT
Organism: Copromyces sp. CBS 386.78; assembly: GCA_030685235.1. Lineage (NCBI taxonomy): Eukaryota > Fungi > Ascomycota > Sordariomycetes > Sordariales > Sordariaceae > Copromyces > Copromyces sp. CBS 386.78. The sequence goes on from MU839081.1 coordinate 27,718, forward strand.
ATACAAAAGGCGGGCCGAATAGTACAATAATATATAGAATAAAGACTAATAACGACGATAATATAAATGATTTAAGAAGACGGCGGAAATTATTAACGGAAAGGATATCGAAAAATAGATCCTATAGTACAAGCATATTATTTATACCATTAGATTTATTTTACTAAATGTATTTATACTATCCGACCCGAAATTAATATAGTAAATTAAAAATATCGTAGGCTAAGCTCCCAATTTATTTAAATCGTTATTTAATTAGGAAGATAAAATTAGATTAGGTTTAATAGCGTTCGAATTCGAAAATAAATTAAATATCTATTTATCTACTAACGGGACATATCTACGATTATTAGCCATTAGCAAATTTAAGGCTACTAGGATAAAGACGATTTACTACCTTATTTTAATTAATTTTAATCTAAATATTGGCTAACTATATACTTTACCCTAAATTTTTAAATTTATACCCGATATCTTCTAGCGTACTTTATTAGATATATATAATAAAAATTCTGGTATATTATATATTAAAAGATTTAGTCTAAGTATTATCCAATATATAAAATAGGTATTATTTTCAAATAAGTAAATCTAAATCCCTAATATTCCCCTATCCTTAATATTCCCTTAATATTATACCCTATCCCTAATATTTCCCCTATCCCTAAAATTATACCCTATTTCCTTAGTTTGCACCCTCAACCCTATATTCCGTTTAATCTTCCTATATATTATTACTATATTCGGTAAATTTGTACCTAAAAAGGACCGCTGCATAATATATATATAATAATATTACCATACCCTATATTATATTATAGCGCATTTTTTCTACAATTATAATATTGAAGCCTATAGCTACGTACAGCCTATAAAAACCTCTATATAGGAATTCCGAAGACGCCTCCGATTACTATAAATACCTAGTTAATAATAAATATTAACCCGTCTTATACTAAATCCTATAAGCGCTATACTTTTAATATTAGCGACTATATTAAATACCGTAATGAATAGGCCTTCTTTAGCTATATTAATTATATTTTCGTATATAATTAGAGGAAAATTAAACGCCGTATTTTTTTATATTAACTAAGATACGAATAGATAATTATATTAATAATTTCGACGTACTGGTAGTTCAAAATATTTACGAGGCTATTATTATTAGGCTTCTAACTATTTAAACCGACTACTTTTATATTATTAATATTTTTAAGCTATTTAAACGGCGCTATTATTACTACCAACCTATTTAGGCCTAGATTAATTAGGATATTATTTTAATATAGCCTAATAATATATTAATCTATATAATATCCCCTATAGTTTCTATTCCCGTATTTAATTAATATAATAATATTAAATAGTATTAATGTTTATTAATTATAATATTAATAATATATAAGTCCTAGCTAATGTTTAATATAAACGGTAGTTTATTAAAATTAACAATTTGTCTAATAAGTATAATGCTTTAATATATAGGCTTTTATATCCGACATTTCCCTATCGCCTCCTCTCATCTCGTTTAATACCTAGTAATTAATTAAAGTATTTTACTATATCCGTACCCCGTATCTTCGAATCGATATTTTATTCTAAATACTACTAATTATAGTAGTTCGTCTTATTTAATTATAATGTCCGATATATCCTTATCGCCTCCTTTCGTTTTATTTAATACCCCGTACCTTCGAGTCTTATAATAGTTTGTTTTATAGTATTTAATTATAACTATTATTATTTATACATCGTATCGATTAACCGTTTAAACTAACCATATATATTAATAATTAATAGCTTAATAACGATATTCCTTGTTAATATCGCATCGTATTCAATTATTGGCAACGTATCTGCCGGTATAGTATAGTGTAGTACCGGGGTTGGGCGGGGACCGGGGTCGGGCGGTAGGGGTATAGTGCAGTACCGGGGTCGGGCGTAGACCGGCGTGCGTTGGGCGGGCGGCGGAGCGGCACGCAAGGGTAGGTACGTAATTGTAAGTAATAAATACACATACTATAGGTTAATTCGCACCGTCTGCCTGGGGCACGACTGTATGTAGGTCGGTGTATGCACGGATTGATCGCGACTTCCTAACCCGAGTGATTTACTTTACGGTCGCAACCGCGCACGTCGCAGCTCATTAGCCAAATATGACCTGCTCCTACTTTAAAGGTGACCCTTACGGTTTTATCATACACAACAGGAGGGTGCGATTGAACAGTCCACGAACTGTTGGGCAACGGTAAAAGAGGTTTGTATAGCGCCAGCCAAGTAATAGTTAATGGGTATTGGAAAGAAATCGCGCAATCTCGCAATGCCTATAAATCGCTATTACAATAACTATAAATCGCTAAATTCGACGTTGCAACCGCCAAACAACCATCATTTCACAGGGTTAGGGATTAGTATAGCACTGCCCGTATAGGAATCCCTACCCTGGTTTCCCTATACGGGCTATTAGGCACTGCCCGCATAGGAAAGTGGCACTGCCCGCCGAGGGATTGTCATAGCGTTTTAATATTTTCGAACGGGCTACCGAAAAAAACCATAAACGAAAACGCAAACGCTTAAAAGAATTAAAGGCCGAAGAATTATAGAAAGTTCAATTAAAAGAATAAAATTATATTAGTAAAGAAAACGCTAAATAAAAATAAAATACTAGACTAAAGAAAAATAAATTACTACCTAAACTAATTCCTAAACTAATTAAACCCGTCATGCCCCCCAAACCGACGCCTAAACTAATTGATATTCTAAATAATAAATCTAATAATTCCGAATTGGATTCAAACGAGGATAAAGCAATAGGGGAACGGCTTATAGAAAGACTCTGTATAATATAGGATGAAAAGAATAAGAGGGCAAGATTTTTACTGTCATTTTTCGAAAAACCTAATAAAAAATCTAATAAGAAAACTAGTACGACAATAACCCTTACGAAGTTGCCTACCGCTGTAAGCCAAATTACCGGGGTTCGCTTAATAATAGGTATCGAAGTTATATTTGCTAATTAACCACTTAATAGTAATAGTAAAGAGTTTAGCGAGATTGGTGCCCCTAAGCCGTCTGGTGCATTTAGTGCATCTGGTGTATTTAGTGTATTTGGTGTATCTAGTCTCGGCGATATCGATAACGAATATGGCGACCGTAATACTTCTGCTTCTAGTTATATCGATTACGACGAAGAGGACTTTAATCCCCCTGGTCCATCCAGGTCTGATTATACCCCTAGTGGCTAATATCCAGAGACGCCTGTTTAAAATGGTGGCGGTTCAAATCGCTGTAGGTAGGATAGTAAAGGTCCTTTGGAAGACGCCTACTTAGAATATTTCAAGCCTCCAACCCGTACTAATCTTTAAAAGCTTTAATAAATTAGTTAAATTTTTGGTCGTTTATAGTATAATCTAATCAAAGATAATTATTATTATATTCCTAATCTTAATTACTACGAAACCCTCCGTTATACGGATATTCTTCGTAATATCGATATTCCTAAAGACGACTTAACTATTATTAACGAAATTAATAAAAAAGTACATTAATTATTATTCTTATTCTATTACAATTAATTTGCCGGTATTATTATTAAGCGGGTATACAATTTCTAAATTAATGTTCGGAAAAAAAGGTTTAAAAACCTTTACTAATATGCTTTAAATACCTACCGATATTTAGAATTTTATTACTTTTTTATTAGCATACGGTAATTCTTTATAAATATTATTATAAATAATTTATATATATTAGAATACGATTTAAATACCTTTAATTCGGAATATAAGTAAATATTTAAAAACCTTATTTCGAATTAGATTAATAAACGTATTTTCGATTAAATATATAAATATATTACTAAATATATTAATTACGAAAATTCTTTTAATAATAATGATAGCCTTACCTAATTTTATTTCTTAATTGAATTTTAGGATATCTCATAAATATAGTCTAATTTAAAGTTATTAAATCCGAACGGGCTATAAATAAAGGTCGTATCCTTAGTATATTATAGCGTACCGATAAGAATTTATATAAGGATACACGTAATAAATATATAAGTTTACCTTTTAACAAGAGGTATAAATATATTAAATACAATTAATTTATTAACGTACTTTTAAAATTCGTCCCCTAAGTTATTTAACTAATAAAAGCGCCTAATTTAAAGGCTACCGCCTATACTCTAATTGATCCCAATAAATTGCCTCCTCTACTAAGGATTAATAATTACTTATATATTAATTAATAGCACTTAATAGCGGCCGAAGAATTTAATATTCTTGGTCTAAATTAAGGCTATTATAATAATAGAAGTAGTAGTAGCGGTTGTAAATATAAGGATAGGGCAAATTATAGCTACTAAAACTATTAAAAGGGTTTTATCGATTATAACTATAGTTAGGGCTATAATTAAAGTAGCTATAGTTAAAGCTATAATAAAAGTTATGGGGGTAGTTATAGCAATTATTAATAAGGTTCTTAGTATAACTATAACAGTTAATAAAGCGGTTATTAGTAAGGCGATTCTTAATATAATTATAGCAGTTACCAAAGTGGTCCTCAGTATGGCTATAGCGATTAACAAGGCGGTTATCGGCATAGCTATAGCGGTCCTCAGCATGGCTATAGCGGTTCTCAGCATGGCTATAGCGGTCATCAAGGCGGTTATTAAGGCGGTCATCAAAGCAGTCATCAACATAGCTATAGCGGTTAACAAAGTGGTTATCAACAAAACTACCAAGGTATAAATATAATTGGTTATAGTAGTAATATATCATATGAAAGCTACGAATATATATTAATTCGTCCTATTATTAAATTTTAACGCTAAGTCCTAATTAGTAGCCGTTAGAATATAATTAGCGCGGTACCGCCTAATTTTCGAAATAAATACTAATTACCGCTTCTTAATAATCTTAATAGCTATAGTAGTAATTTTCCTAATTATACCCCTAGTGCTAATTATAGCGGTAATCCTACTAATCCTCTTCATACTCCTAATACTAGTTATAGCTAAGTATTTATAATAATTTTAGGTATTATACCCCTAATTCTTAAATATATTCATATACTTCCAATAACCGAATTAAAGAATATATTTATTTCTTCGACCGTCGAATCCGAAAATATATTCGTTTTTTCAACCCTCGAATCCAAAATATTAATTAATATAAAGTCCTTAAGTCTTTAAAATCCATCTAATAATTAACTTTTCTTTATTTAATTTCAATTTAATTTTTAATATTATTAGAATTACCTATATAATTATTATATCTAAATTAATAGTATTAGCAACATTTTTAAGTATACGTTTACTATTATAGTATTTAGCTTTATAATTAGTATTATAATATTTAATTTTATAGAATTTATTATTATAGCGGTATTTATCATCGTACTTAATAATACTTATAAATATACCTACAGTAGACTCTATTGAAGTAGTTATATAAATAGGTAAATTGTTTTTTATATTATTTATTAATATAATTTTAATTTAGTCCGAATTTATATAGTAATATTATTAGTATTAATAATATATTTAGCGGACTAGCCCGTACGCAATAATTTAGTAATTATAACGGGCGTATTAATTTAGCGGTACAGTATTGAATTAGCAAGACCCTAGTATCGTAATTGCCATTGCGACCGTGCGATATAAGCGCCGCGGCGTTGACGAAACGTACATGTCGCCTATTGAATAGGCAAGACCCTATAATGACACCTGCCTTTCTGGGCGATTTTGGGGGCTTGGTGGGAGATGTCGCGACGGTAAAATGCTCAGCGACTATAAAATACTCTATACGGTCCTGTGACAGTAAAGTAATGGTAAAAATCAGTTTACTAGGAGGGCATGGTAACAAAACTGTATATAGGCCCCTATATACCCTTAGCTAAAGTGTAATATAATTAGTATAGATGCTAGCTTAAACAATCGATAAGGTTCTACGAGGAAAGAAAGAAAGAAAGGGAGCCTATAGAGTAGGCGAGCTGGCTAGTTGTCCTTTTTAAAGGACGTGCGGTGTACGGGGTGTACGGGCTAAAGGGGTTTACCGGTACGGCAGGGTTGCCGGCACGGCAGTTCGCCTAGCGATTGCCAGGCACGTCAGCTACGGGCATTAGCCCCATGACAAATTCCACTATTATTATTATTCCTATTATCCGTAGGTTCGTCGTCTCCATTATTATTATCGGGAATATTTTCGTATAAACAGAATTAGAGAATACATAGTTCGGATTCTAATTATCGAATTCTTCTAGCCGGTTAAAAATCTATTAGTCGATAACAATTAATTCATCCGCTACTTCCTATACGGATATCTATTGTTTTTTATTATTCCGCAAAATAACAACCTATTTATTGGCTGCGGCTAAATTTATATTAATTATTGTAAAATTATCATTAGCTTCTGTAAAAGTATTAATTGAAATCTCGTTTTATTCAATTCAACGTTAAGTTTCTATAGTAAACTAATTTAATTATACATTGAAGCGGGTAACGTCCTCGTATATTATATTAAATATATCCGCTAAATTTTATACGAATCTTCGGATAGCCTCATTTATTATAAAATGCGAACGGACTTTATAGAATATTGCGTCCAGATCCGCTACATATACTTCATAGAATAGATCGGCGCTACTAATTTCATTTAGGATATTAAGTTCTTCTTTACCGAAAATAGTAGAATTTAACGTAGTTCCCGATATTAAGTTGAAAATAAATATATTAGCGCTATTATTAGGATTTTTCTACGCTTTATAGACTAATTCTATTTAACGAGAAATATTAGTAGTAATCTCTTCTAAGGTAGTTTTATAAAGAGGGGACTTCGCGTAGGGGTAAATATATTTCTAGTAATTATTAATATAATCTGAAAGTATAGCTATCCGGATAGAGGTGTCCTAAATAGTATACTTTCCAACAATAATTGTCTTAACCTCCTCGCGGGTAAGTACCCTAGATTCTGAGTTAACTTATATAATATCGTCTTCCGGGGAGCTAGGAAGAATCCACTAAAGCGCAGCTGTTATAGGTCTAGAGCTAGATTCTCAACTACTAAATTATAGAAATTTAAGCGTATAGTAAAGAGAAAGTCTTTTCGCACCGTCGCAAATGTCTTTATATACCGTCGTCCAAAATACCACTAAGTATAACTTTGCTAAAAAAGAAGTTGTCGGTATGAAAATGGTACTAGAATTTTTGTAATTTTCTACTCTATTTTATAGTCTAGTTGCCGTAGACGTACCTACTTAAAGGAAAGACTCAATGTAAATATTGTAAATTTAAAGTAAATAAATAGTTCTTTTTTATTTTATTGTGTATTGAGGGCTATAGAGGGCGCCTAGGTACGCCAAACATATTATATTGTAGAAGGAAAATAAATAAAAATTTCGATATACTTTTTATATACTACGGCCTTAGTTTGGCTGAGTTACCTCTAAAAGCCTTTTTCGATAACGGTGCGAAAAGACATTTACGACGGTGCGAAAAGACTTTCTCATAGTAAAAATTCAAGGCTAGAATCCGAATCCGTAAATTCTAGAAATTTGGTAGAAATTTAAAGCTACAAAACTTTTTTTTCTTTTTTTTTCTTTCTTTTTTTTCTTTTTTTTCTCTTTTTTCTCTTTTTTCTCTTTTTCTCTTTTTTCTCTTCTTTTTCTTTCTCTTTTTCTTTTTTTATTTTCTTTTTTTTTTATTTTATTTTTATTTTTTTCCTTTTTTTCCTTTTTTTTCTTTTTTTTTTCTCTCTTTTTTTTTTCTTTTTTTTATTCCTTCTTTTTTTTATTTCTAATAATCATAATCTTATTTATATTACAGCTTTTATATATATAAGGCGCCTATTTTAAATATACAATCCCTTGTTAATTAAAGTTAGGATTCAAACCTACGACTTTTTAACAAATCGAAAGGGTAAATTAAATTCAAATCTTCCTAATTAAGCTATCCGCTCTTTCTTTTATTTTTTTCTTTCTTTTTTTTTCTCTCTTTATCCTATCTTCCATTTTCCTACTATTATTTTCATTTATATCTGTATTTCTAAATTTTTTTTTTCAATTTTTTTCAATTTTTTTCAATTTTTTTCAATTTTAAATTTTTAAATTTTTTTTTTATAAATTTTTTTTTTTTTTCGCAAGACTCATTTTATCACAGGGTTAGCCTGTGTTGCATGTGCTGGTGACAGTAGCTCTCTGAGACTACTGTCACCATCTCGGTTGATTGGCTGTGGCCTCCCGCCATGGACCCACTAGGGTTCATGGCTCGAGTCCCATAAAAGCCTATCTCCCGAGCGCACCTCTGCACTTCTCTTCTTTCCTCTCCTCGTACAATTACGCATATCCAACATCTACACCCAACCTCTCGCCCTCTACCCATAATACATTTGGCAAATTTTTTAAACTAAGATATCTCCTCAATTAGAAGGCGCACGGACCTCTAGCTGGGTACAAGATGACCGCCATTATTTCCTCATCATTTTGATGTCCTTTTTAATTTTAGGGTTAGGGTTATTAGCGAGGAAGAAATTTACCCGGAAGATACCCCCGGGAACCCCCGTACGTCTACCGTCACGTACGCAAAGGTTACGTACGCAAAGGTTACGTGCGCAAAGGTTACATACGCAAAGGTTACGCGTATAAAACGAGTATAGGCTGCGAAAATTCTAACCAATAATAGGAACGGGCTACAAAAGTTCTAACCAATCCCAGTTGAGGAATCTAAATTCGACAGACCAATCACAGCACGAAGAACTTACAGGGATCCGCAGGGGTATTACCCCCATTATAGAGAAGCTCTACTACTGCATTTTCTCGACCGTAAGAGATTTACTCCCCATAATTTTTCCAGAGCCTAACCTTCTTGTAGTATGGTTAGCTCCCTTATGCAAGCTCACTGTAACCCGAGTGGATATAGTAAACGTGGTGTGGCACTGGGCACACGGCTGGCATGGGTCATTTGCAGTCGGCTGGCGGGGCTGTTAGGGTTGTCAAGTGGGCTTACTGGTCCGGCTAAACTGTATGAAGGTTAGGACGCTTAGCTAGGTAAATCTCTTACGGATGAGAAAAAGCAGTATACTTGCTCACTTTGTGTAAATACTTCGTTCTCTAACTATAACAGCTGCGCTTCAATAAATTTTTATATTAGGTATATCGTAATTCCGTCCCACTTTAGTAAATATATAGTAGAAATTCTATAACGGCCTGGTTATCCGTTGCAACTATATAAGACTACTTGAGCGACCGAATTACCAGCTTCGGTTACTTGTATCCTTTTGTACAGGAACATAGCACAATGACGTGGTAGTCCAATGCGCTCCGTGACACTTAACCGAAGCTGCTAAGGCTCTAGGTTCGAACCCTAGAATTAGAAAAACTTCAGTTTTTCGGATACCCTTATATAGGTTCCTTAGGAAAGGCGGACCGCGAAACAACGCAGTATGGATGCCCGGTCGCACGTAGGCTAACTGCGCGGTGTACACTGGTTGCTAGGAATGCCTTATCCGTCGCTTTATATTGAGAGCTCTTATTTTGATTCGATTGGCCCTCTAGGAACCGTTGCTGGCTGGTATGGTATTCGGAAGGGAGGTCGAGATTCGGGACGAACCTCTCAATATAAAGGGAGGCATGTAACGGCCTGGTTATCCGTTGCAATTATATAAGACCACTTGAGCGACCGAATTACCAGCTTCAATTACTTGTATCCTTTTGTACAGGAACACGGCACAATGGCGTGGTGGTCCAATGCGCTCCGTGACACTGATGTGACGGCGCGGCTCAGCCGCTGGTCCCAGACCACCTGCCTGCCGGTTGGCTGCAGCGGTTCCTGCCAGATCCACTGCAAGCTCGACCCTGCAGTCTTGGCGCCGCACAACATTATCTTATTTGCATTACGGCCATCCTTTGTATTCTAGTTTTCTTCTTTTCTTTATCTTTCGATCTTCTACCAAATAGGATCATTGCTGTTTATCACAATCATTTCCAATTTGCCGTGACAAATTCTAATTTAGATTAAGGTTTAGTATTTTTTTTCCGAATAATAAATTATTAAGGGTTTTTGAAAATATAGATTTAAAGGTCGTAAAGGCTAATTTAGGAGTTTTCGTAGCCGGGATACATTTAATTATATTTATATTAAGGGGAGAGGTAATAATTATTTCCTTCCCCTTATTTTATTTTTTAAATTAAATAACGCGGTTAATTATTTTAAATATTATATTTTTATTAGGGTTCGAAGTAGCGCCAATTAGTAAAATCGCAATTAATTTTCGTTTGAAAAGAGGAATATACAGAGGCGGTTTAGTAAGGAAAATTTCGTTAAATTTTCTCTATAAGTTATACTATAGTTTAAGAAGAGTAGTAGGTTTAGGAGGAGTATTGGTAGCATCCGGCAATTAGGATTACGTTTTAATAAGCTTCTCTTCGGAATTTATAGCGAAGGGATCCAACGATAAAAGAATTTAATAATAATTTTGAATAGGATTAAGGTCTACAATAAAGGGACTATTACTAGGGTTATTATTTTATTAAATATTTCGCGCGTTGGACATTATATAATTAATTTAATCCAAAGCGGAGACAGGGGGGGGGGGGGATGGAATGCTTAATTTGTCCGTATTTCTTTAATAATAATAATCTCATTCTTTAGCTATATCTAAATACAGCGCCAATCTGGTATGAGGTCCTTCTCCTAGTTTTCAGTAGGCGAAACCTTACGACGATAAGCGCCGCTAGACTAAAACCCCCGCTACGTAAGGCCGCGATTAAATTGCGACCGCTCCTTCTAATTTCTAGCTATTATAATACATACTTCACTACTCTAACGAATAATCCGCTCTTAATCCTATTACTAAAATATTTAAAATACTGCTCCTTCCTTCTTCCTTCGTTTTTTATCTCCGCTTACGTTATTCCTGTTCGTAATCTATCCTATCTTACTATTTCTCCTAACGAAAATACTAAATCCAAAGGCTCCACTCCGTATTACACCCGCGCAAGGGCCTCTCCTTCCACCTATTTAAACCTCCTATCCTCTCCCAAATCTCCAAGCTTCTTCCTTCCTTCGTTCCGTATTTCTTTAATTATACAGTAATTATTGTAAAACTTTAATAATCTTTCTAACTTTAAACAATTACAAACGATAAATAACTAACCTTTAAATATTTAAGTTAATCCGAAGAAGTCTAGCTATTCAGTGCCAAACTGGGTAGGATATTATAACGCCGTCCCTGGTTAATAAAAAGGAAAATACTTAATATTATATGAAAGCGTAATTTTACGAGAGATAGACTGCAAGACTAGAAGCTACAAATTAAAGTAATATTAAGTATAAAGAAGAAAGGGAAGTTATTAAATAATAGTATTGTAAATCCGCATATATAAGTCGGTTCTACTACTCGTTGCCACCTTCCTAATCTGGACTCTATTGATAAGGTATGCTCTTTTCATCCGATGTGTTATAGTCAATTGCCCAGTGGCTAGTCCTCTGGTAACTAGTCCGACCATGCTATAATAGTATTTAGTTATGCCTAGTCTGACCGCTAGACTCTAGCTCGGATCTTTTCTCCTTTGTCGAATATTACAACTTTCCTAATAAGGCCTACCTGCGTGTCAACCTCGTAGAACCTTTACAGTATGATAGGATGTTTAAATTTGGGATCGTACGTATATATTTAGTTCTCTCCCTTTTCCTCCTCACCTAAAATTATCTATTATAAATAGAATCTTAGCTTTGCCTTCGAATCAACTATACTGTGCCCTTGCTGGATGTAGGTTTGCATTCTTTATATTCTTTTAGAGAAACTCTATTCGCATGAGGATAAAAGTCTATTCGCATAGGGAAAAAAAAAGTGAACTTCAATATCTTTTTTGGAGCACTGTAAAGTTCTATGTGAAGGTAAAAAGTATATGATATTTTTTGTCATTTTTTTCTCTACCTAACGACACCTTTTTAAAGAACGTATATACCCGGTAGCCTAAGGGAACTTTGGAGAAAGAAAACTATTATACATAAATAATTGGGAAAATTAAAAGTCCAAAAGTTCAAGAAAATAGTATCTAGATAACGGTTAGGGCTATAAAGATGGCACTTACCTTGAAAAATCTGTCAAAAATTAATAGATAATTTGGTACTATTTTTAGTTTTATGTACTAATGTTTGACCAAGTTATACTTAGAAACAAAAGTTGATCCCCGTGCGAATAGAGTTTTATCCCCGTGCGAATAGAGTTTCTCTTCTTTTATACTACTAATACCTACCGTATCTATATAGCAAATCACGTCTTTAGTGAACCTACCTCACGATTCGAAGGTAGGTATCAGACTTGAAGTTAAGTTCAAATGCGTATATTGACAATGCGCCGTTCTTTCCCACCTGTGTTTTCCACCTTATGTAGTTCAAGTTCGTAAAAATGTCTTGAAAACAAGCGAATCTGTGCAGTCTTCCCATGGGTACCCAATCTCCTTCAAAAAGCTTTGGAGTTCGTTAACTTCCTCGTCAGGACACTGAATACCCGTCAACACCTGGCCAATATCTCCGCCGTAATTTCGATATTGGAATAGACTAATGTTGTATTGAGGTCTTAACAGTCGCAGGAAACGCTCGAGGGCCCCTGGCCGCTCGGGAAACCGGAAAGTATAGAGCCTTTCGTTGGGCACGCTCGAGCGGCCTCCAACCATGTACCGAAGATGGCTCTTGGCAAGCTCGTCGGCGGACAGATCTGTCACGTCCATGCCATCAGACTGTCTCATACGGCCGATGATGGTCTGCAGTTGCTCTGCCCGGCGGCTGCCAGAATCGGCCAGGGAAATGCCAACCATGACGTTTGCCTCGGATTCGGTAGCGTATCGGTAGCTGAACTCTGTGATGGCGTGTGGCATGATGGCGTTGACTAACTCGGCAAAAGCGCCAGGGCGCTCGGGGATCTTGACAGAGAGAAGGGCCTCTTTGCCCTCGCCGTACTTGGCGCGTGCGGAGACGAAGCCCAGGCGATCAAAGTCCATGTTTGCACCTGAGGTGATGGCAACGACGGACCGGGTGGGGTCAGCGGATGGGTTGGCAGCAACCCACTTCTTGAGTCCGGCAACGGCCAGCGCGCCGGCGGGCTCGATAATGGAGCGCGTGTCCTCGAACATGTCTCTGATGGCGGCACAAGCCTCGTCGGTGGTGACGTGGACCATCTCGTCAACGACCTCTTGGCAGATACGGAAGGTCTCCTCACCAACCGTCTTGACGGCGGCGCCATCGGCAAACAAACCGACATCTTTGAGAAGGACACGTTCACCCTTGGCGAGCGATTGGGTCATGGCGTCTGCGTCATAGGTCTCGACGCCGATGATCTTGACATGGGGGGCAATACGCTTTACGTAGACCCCAACACCAGCAATCAAGCCACCGCCGCCGACAGCACAGAATATGGCCTGCAGCTTCTGCAAATTGGTCTGTGACAAGATTTCCATGCCGATGGTGCCTTGGCCGGCAATCACATATGGGTCATCAAAAGGGGGGATGTTGATGAGGCCGTCCGACTTGGCCCTTCGGGCACACTCCTCCTTTGCCTCGTCGAAATCGGCGCCATGGAGAACGACGTGGCTCCCCAAGCGGGAAACGTTGAGATGCTTGATGCTGGGAGTGCCCTTGGGCATGATGACAGTAGCGGGGATCTTCAACTTGCGGGCTGAGTATGCAACTCCTTGGGCGTGGTTGCCGGCACTGCAGCAGACCACACCCTTCCATGACTCCTTGGGATCGAGATGGGCCATCTTGTTGTAGGCGCCACGAAGCTTAAAGCTAAAGACGGGCTGTTCATCTTCACGCTTAAGGAGGACGTTGCACTCGAGGCGGTTGCTCAGGTTGACAGCCCGTGTTAGAGGCACCTCACTGCAGACTTCCCGCACACGCGGGTAAGAGGTGATGATGAGGCGCAAGTACTGTCTGCGAGTTAGCAAAATCAAGCAGTAAGGACGAGCAGTGCTTCAACTTACATCTGGATGACCGTTGGGAAGCAGGAACTCATCAGGAACAATGTCCTTCATCTTGCTGGTCGTGGCATCCTCCGATGGCGGCGATGGCTTCGCGCTGTACTCGGTCAGTGCGAGGTTGCCAACCGAAGAAGAGCTCGCCGGCCTCTCGCCGTTGACGCCGTTAACCACGTGCAGGGAAGCACCGTTGACGAGCAGCGGCTCTGCACCGTTGACAAGCGGCGGCTCTGCACCTTGTGTTGAAGCCATTTTGTGGTGTGCCTCCAACAACTGGACAATAAGATGTGAGATTTGTTTGGGAAAAGAAGTGAGCAAAACGCAGTGCCGGTGTCGGTGCCAGCGTTAAAGCTCAACTGAAGAGTCAGAAGCCAGAACCTCCCATGAACCAACCCCGTCTGCACTATTTTTGGTCAAGCGTCGCCCTTGAGTGGGGCCCCCCCTCCCCTGCCCAGCTGCTGTAGGTACGTTAGAGGTACCTAGGTAGCCTGCTGCAGTTAGCATGACAGCGGCTACCGGAAAATACTTGAGGTGGGAACACGCCAATGTTATCAGCCGAGTTTACCTACCTGGTGTACCGCTTCCACTCACTCGATTTGGTTTTGCTCAACAGGTATAGCGCCGGGTGTAACTGGCTTCCGACCAATGTGCTGGTGAGCTGATGTGGGTCGCAAGGTTTCTCGGGAACGATTCAGTGATAGGATTGGTTTGAGTAAAACCAAATCAAATGAGTGGAAGCGGTATTGCCTCATTCCCACAGGAAGAGATGGATTTTGGAAGAGGTTGTAGGTTGTTCAAAGTCCCAGCGGGCCCAGGCAAAGGCCGCTGCTAGTAGTAGTGTATCTGCAACATCCCAGGATGTGTTTGGGTACCGCGGTACCTATCAGACAACGGACAATGCCCTGTTTTCCAGGCGGGATCATGGTGTAAGTGATAGTGTGCATGTACACCAGAGGTATCCGAGGTAGGTAAGGTACCTAGGTGGGTTGCGGGGCCGGGCCCGGGCGGGAGTTGTGGAGTACCTCGACCTTTTTCGCCCTCCATCACTAGGTCATGTAGCAGCCGCCGTGGCCATCGCCATTGCCCGTCTCCGTCTCCGTCGTTTCATCACCGAATCAGGTCCAGCCGACACGAAGCTGCGAATCGCCCGCCAATCTGCCCTACCGCAGCTCCCCAGAGCCCGACTGCCAGACATGCCGTCGAATATGCCCGATTCTACAGACAACCAAGGCTCGGCCCCACCCGGCCTCTCCTCTAGGCCTCTCCCCTCCTCCTTTGACGACAACGCGTAAGTCAAGTCGCCTTTCTTTGGGATTCCCGCACCGCTGCATGCCGCATGCACCTCGATGCTGACGAGGCCTCGCCTATCTTCGTCCCCAAACAGTGACTTCTACAACGAAAATGGCTTCCAAAAGGTGTCCCGCCGCCTCCGCGAGGAGCCTTTGATCCCCATCGGTTGTATCGCCACCGTCGCCGCCTTCACGGGCGCATACCGTGCCATGCGCCGCGGCGACCACCAACAGGTCCAGCGCATGTTCCGCGCCCGTGTTGCCGCCCAGGCCTTTACCGTCGTCGCCATGGTTGCCGGCAGCTGGTACTACGCTGCTGATCGCCAGAAGCAGAAGGAGCTGTGGAAGCTGAAGGAGCAGCAGGACGCCGAAGAGAAGCGCCAGAAGTGGATCCGGGAGCTCGAGGTGCGCGATGCCGAGGACAAGGCCCTGCAGGAGAGGCTCGATAAGAGGAGGAAGAAGAAGGCAGAGCGCGACTCGGCTGCTGGTGTTCCGGATGGCGTTGCCGCCCAAGCCCAGGCCGCCTATGCTGATGCCAAGGACAAGGCCAGCAGTCTCGCCGGAGACGTAGCGCCCGAGGATCCCACCAAGTCCAACACCGCAGGTGTCCGCGAGTCACTACCTACTTGGCTTGGGGGCTCCAAGGGAGCCGATGGGTCGTCGCGGGATAAGAAGTAGGCCGAACACAAACGTGACGGAAGGCGGCCAGTCAGGTATGTATGTATGTGAATGATGTACGATATGAAATGGACAGTCGGGAACATGGCTTGCACCCGTAAATGTGGTCTGTTCATGAGGCCGTTAAGATTCCGGCCTGCCAGTCTCCCCAATGCTTCGTTGGTATTAATATTGTTATGCGGTAAAACATAGGCTTAACGCTCGCCCTTTGGTTATGAGGCTGCCGTACGGCCAACTGTTATGCCATGCTACCGCCACTCCTGTTGCTCCCTACTAGCCCGGCCATCTCTAGTAATGCTCTGTCGGCGTCGATGTCGCCTGTCCCCAAGTTGATTCTCCTTCTAGCTTCAGCTTCTCTTGCTTCCCACGCCCATCGCTCTGCTTGGTGGTTTGCTTCCTCGTCTCCGCCGCAGCCCCAGACTTCCACACTTTCAATCTCAATACGCTCTTGGAAATCGTATTCTCTGATCATGCTCGTCTGGAACGCCCCTCCCTTTGATGCATAATCATGTGTGAAGCAGCCAAACTCGAAGCTGCCATCCAACATCAAAGACACGGGCCCAAGTGGAATCATGCCTGAGCGGCGATATGCTTGGCTAGGCTTGGGCGGTGGGCAACCGAACGATACCCCGGCATGGCTCGTTGACGCTGAGGGCCTGGTGAACGATACATAATTCTTGTTTAGGGATGATGCTCGAAAGACGTCATGTATCGGTTCTAGCTGGAACAAAATTGCTTCATCTCCACCAAAGCACTCCCGATGAGTGAGCTTCCAGGGTTCGGGGACATAGACCCCAAAGGTGAGTCGCTCAGCTTCACCGGAGCTGCCGCGGGAAAAGCGTCTCGGGGGCAAAGAAGCCCAGAAACCCGACATTGATCCGTTGCTGTGATGGTCAGACTCGTCCAGTAAGCGCGTTCCGCTAACAAGCAGGATTGTCGGCGCTTTCCAGTTGAAGACTTTCGCCTCGAAACTGCCCATGCTGAATCCGTCTTCGTCACCTGCGTATAAGAGGCGTAGGCGTCGGAAGAGCAATGAGCCGGGGATGAAGAAGGACATTTGCGATAGGATACTTGCGTTCATGATGGATCCAGTGTCATGCAATAGCGGTTGCCTTGGCTCGCGAGACATGGTTGGGGACCTGGACGTACCATCCTTGCCTTTGTGAAAGTCGAGTTCTTTGGAGAAAAGAAAATGTTCAAAAAGGGGAGCGAGCCCTTGGAAAAGAAAGGGTAGGCAACCGGCCATGACCTTGCTGAAGCGGTGGTATTCGATGCCTGGGTTTTGTTCCACGTCGAGGAAGGCCGCCAGAATAGACTCGGCTGCTGTCCTCAAGCTTTGTAGCCCGGCCCCGGTCACTCGATCAGGATCAGAGTCCAAACTATCCTGGCCATCCAGTGGTGCGACGAGAAGGAGGAGCATGATGAGTTTCCGAAAATTATCCCCTGGTATCAAAGCCCCGTGTGTGGCGGACGTATTCTGTTGTTTACCAGGACTGACATGGCCCAAAGCATGGAATGCAGCAAGTACCAGTTCGTCATCGTCAAGCCCTTGTCCATCACTTCCGACTTGCTCTCTTGCGTTTGTCGAGCCACTGTGCCCCTCGACAGCCGGTTTCGAAAATTTGCGGTCGTAAACTGCCAGGCTCTTGAACAGCAACTTGGCTTTATCAGCAGCACCCCTTCCCAACACGCGCCGGTATCTGTCTGTCAGGAGAGTGATCACTATGACCATCTGCTCCAGGCCCAATACGGCGGGGGCATCTTCCAAAAAAGGGAAGGCCGCAATGTAGGATGCCATCTGGAAGAGCACGGGAGAGACGCCGAGAATGTCGGGAACTCCAAGATATTTCACAATGGTGCCCTCTTTGAGATAGCCTACACGCTGCTCATGGTGGGCCAGGCTCTTGAAGACGTGTTTCAGCGAGTACAGCTCAAGAGATGTGAAGCACTTTTCTGCAAATGCATTGGCCTGTGGGCACATTAGCATAGCCCAACGACAGCATGGGCGGTCAGCGGTTCAGCTCACTGAACAACACTTACTAGTTCCTTGACCAACTCCTCGTGGGATAGGGGCGCCGGCTTCTCCTCTGACAGTACTTGGCCCATGGTAGCTGAAGCCGCAAGCACTTGAAACATGAACAAAAAATAGCAAACAGCAAGGCCGGGAGACTGGTTGTATCGAAGCAACCTCAAGACATGGTATGGTGGTGCAACTGGCCGGGCGGAATCACTCGAAGCTGGTCAGGGCACAGCATGACCTACCTCCCTGCGGATGATTCAAACCCCGTAGGTGGATGTAGAGAAGGTGGCCTCGAGAGTTACAGAACGCACCTGCAGGCGCGAAATGGGGAAAGGAAAGCGAAGGTGCTTGAGGTGAGATCCAATCCTGCCGGCGAGATGGGTGAGGATGGTGGTCAGGGCAGAGGTGTAGAGGTAGGTCGGTACTACTGCACTCGGGCAGGTGTAGACCAAGTGGGGTCATAGCTCTAGAGGGAGGTACACCTACGCCAATGTTTGTCCATTGCACCGTCCAAGTTGACACCTGCCTACCTTAATTTCCATATATCTACACCATGTCAGATGCAAACTCGGGTCTCTTCCCCAGTTCCTTATCCAACCTGGATTAGAAGGTAATTGCGTTGACAGCCACCCCACTAATCTATCCGCGCATAAATGATGATCCCGACCTACCTCTACCTCCCTGCCAGATCAGAGGTGAACATGGGACCCAGCTGTCATTCGAGCTTGCTGCGTCATTGTTAAGGTACTCGTCGGGATTAGTAACATCCAACCCCCCCCCAGCAGCCTTCCGACGAGCAGTTATCACCGGGCTCGAGCCGCTGTACTTTTGAGCAGCGAAACTCGGTACAATCGAGCACCTTGGCGCCCCCCGTTGGTACAGCACAACTAGGTACACATGGAAGGTAACACACCTGTCTTTAACTTGAATGGCGTAGGAGGTATCTCCCAAATGCGTACCGGTACCGTGCGCGCTGTGTACGTATTGGGCATACATTGCAGGTGCGGGGTGAGATAGCTCAGGCAGATACCTTGCTAGACAGCGAGCGGCGTGGGAGATCCAATCATATACAGCACTAGGCCTGGCTCCTGGCTTCGTGGAAGTGAGGAACTAGCTTGCTGTAACCAAAAGCATCCGCATACGCTAGGTGGCTAGACTAAGAACGCTCCTTGGCTAGACTAAACCCACTTTTACGCTGAGTAAGCCGCCCAGCCGCGCCAGCGCACATCGCCTACTATATACATCGTTGCCCAACCTCGTCGTCGTCGCGCAATCTATTAGCGACCGTTAGTCTTATACGTAATTAAATAAAGCTATCGCGAAACTTTACTCTACCGTTGCGCAATTGTTTTGAACGATCATCTCGTTATTTTTATTATTATTTCGTATAATATCGTCGAATTCGCTATATTATATTATATCGCTATACTTCCCGCCTACAAATCGCGTTCGTATATTATATTTAATTTAATAAATTAAACTCCTACCCAACTATAATAACTTATACTAATAATACTTAATTAAAATCCCCAACTAAAATACTATTAACTCTAATTCGAACGTTTACTCCTAACTAAGCCACAGCTCCCCTTACTAAATCTATACAATTATTAATCCGCAACCGCCAATATAAAAGAATACAATCGCCACAATCCCCTAATAATTACCCTACTATATAATAACAAATTCAACCACCCTCTCCTCTACCGCTGCCTCCTTCATAATTTCTATTCGTTTCTACTAATTTCGATAATAAGGTAATTACCTTTAATATACTTTAAAATTACGCCGTATTATAAAACTTTATAATTATATTGTATAGTAATATAAAGAGTAGGAAAAAGGGGGAGGAGAATTTTATTACGCGTATTGACTATTATTATATATATAATCGCAATTATAAGGCTACCGGGCAAAATATTCGAAATACTAGTTTAAAGCGATTCGGTTACTAATATCGTATAAAAATTATATTACAAAAAAAGTAGGGCGATTAATAATTTGTAGAAGAAATTAAGAACGACTATAATTACAACCTTAATGTAGCTAACCTCGCTAATAATATTATTTATCAATAATAGATTTATTATAATTATAAAGATACTATTAATATCGCTATCGAGAAATTATTTAATATTGCTAGAATAATAGCTTATTAAATCGCTTATTATTTAAGCGGTACCTTAAATAATAAGCTAAGTGTAAATCCGCTACGTCTACTAAACTTAAACGACCTCGCCGCTATTTAAAAAACTAATTATAATAATTTAATTACTAAACTTCGAAATCTTTAAATTCCTATTACGGCCAAAGAGGTATTAAATATTCAATAATATATTCGTTATATAAAATATAATCTTTATACCTTAATTAAAATATTAATAAATCTATTAGAAAAGTATAAAAACTTTTATAATATCAAGCACTTTATTAAATACGGCGAAGGTAGTAAGGTTATATAAATATTCTAAACTTTCGACTAATATATATAAATATAGAAGAAAAACCCCTATATCTTATTATTTAATAATATATATAAAGTATTATTACCCTTATTAATAAAATAGTTCGGATTTAAATATCTAAGGTCTAATTTAATTAACCCCTTTTTTTTCTTATAAATTAACCGCTTTAACCTCCCCCTCTTCAATATCGCTAATATTAATATATTAGGCTATAATTTTATAATCGGCTTTAATCTTTCCAATAAAAAGAAATAAACAAACTTCGAATAATAATTCAAATATTTAAAAAAGCCCTAAAAAGATTACGAAATTACTAAACCGGATATAATTATTAGCAATTTCAATAAAAGATTTAAAAAGGCCGCTATCGCCACTTACTTAAATATTCTATATTAATTATATATTTAGTACGTTATAAAAAATATAAATTATTATATTAAAAAGAAATAAGTTTAACCAAGCGGCGTTAAACTAATCTCTAATACTAACCTACTAAATCTCCTACTAACTACCTAAGACCTAAATAGCGAAAACCCTAATCCTCTATCCTATCGAAACCCTACAACCGTATAAGAAGATAAAAATATTACTAACAAACATTTCGACAACGACTTAGAAAAGGAGGACCTAAAAGAAGTTAATAATAAAACCGTCGCTACTAATATTATATAGTAACCTAATAATAAATAAAGAATTCGTAATGTAATTAATACACTAATAACTAAAGTTATCACTCTATAAAATCGTAAAGTGCCCACTTATAACCCGGGTCGTCGATTTTATAAAGATACTTATAAAAACTTCCTAAAAATATAAAAATAAATAATATATACTAACGACGAAAATTATTTTAAAAGAATATAGTAATTGATAATTAATAAATTTAGGCGGCAAATTCATATATTTCGTATCCCTTCCTCCTATCCCCTCTATAATAAATAATATACCTTTTTCACCCGCACCTTTTTTTATTTTACTATAGACTAACAATCTTTCTACTCTACAACTCTCCTCAACTACCTCTATAAATATTACCTCCTATAAATTAATAAATTTAACAACTATATTATATTAATATATAGAAACTATAGCATTAAAATAACTAATTAAATCGAATCTATATATAGGGCTATCAAACGCCTCCTTAAAAACCGCCTCTCCTCTTTAAATTAACTATATACCTAAATATAATTTACTTACCGTACTTAAAAATAAGAATATTATATTAAATATACTAACGTAAAATAAAGATAATTAACGAAGCATAAAAAGGTAGGAATATTCGAAAATCTAATACTAAAAGTAAATATTATAAAACCGCTATCTTTTATTATTATATAGATAAATAATTAATTAAATTTATATAAATCGTACTATATACCTTCAAATTCCTATAATTTCAATACTAATATATATATAACGACTAACTTCGAAACCCGGCTTAAAATCCAAATACCATATATAAAAAACAATTTACTACTTAATATAACCTACCTTATAAGCACTTTATACTAAAACTATTATAAATAAATCCACCGCTAACATTACTTAAAGAAGACATAAATATATACTAATAATTAAACGGCTCAATAATAGAAATTAAACACCGCGCCTATATAATTTAAAACCCTATTACTTTACCTAATTACTAACGTAAAATAATTATCCCCGATCTAAACTTTATTAAATATATACGTAAAATATTAGAACGAAATTTTATAAACCCGGAAGTTTACGAACTGTATAATCTAAAAGTATTACAGGATTACCTGTGATGGCACATAGCACTGGGCATTGTATGGTCGAGTCTATTGGCTATTGGCTAATAGGACCGCATACACGCACGCACTAGTGGGCCTCGGTCTGGATCCTAGGTACGGTATAGCCTGCCCTATATCTAGACCGCACTCCTCCCTCCTCCTACTTTCCTTCCTCGTACAATTACGTTTATCTAACCTCACCCCCAACAGTGTCCTACCCCGTGATAATTAATTATATTTTTCTATTACGTTACGTACGTATACTTTAAAATAAATTTATCGCCGCTATTATGAATATTTCCGACGAGCCCGCGATTAGGATTAAAGATCCGTCCGTCGCACGGCGACTATACTTCTCTTTTGTCGTATCGCGATTATACCTCTTTTTCGTCGCATCGCAACTAGCTATAAGGTAGTTAATAGATTCCGTTTACATTATAAGGTAGCAAGCAAGTATATTATATATTAATTAAATTAATTACTATAAATATCGATTCCTATTATTGACTTCGACGTCGCTATTTTTACGATTAATACTATTGTTAATTCTAAATACGAGTAATTCTTCGAAAATATTACTAAGTTTTTTAATAGTACCGTTCTCTAAAGTTTAAGTAATTTAATCGCGGAGGAAATCTTCGATACCGCTACCGAATTCGCTTAATACACTATTTTTCCCTACGTTATTATTATTTTCTTATAATTAATTTATACGGACTTAATTTAAACTAATACGTTCGTTAATACTATTTAGGATTCCCTAGAAGCTACCTACTAATAAATTGCGATTTAAAATAATATTATTACTATTTTTTAATAGGAGATTCTCTAATTAAAATACGATTTCGCTATTTCTAACGAAATTAATACTAAATTTAAAAAGATTGCCGAAATTTAGATTAGGGCTTTCAAAAAAGCTATTCGCAATAAAATTACCCCACTTACTTCTATCTCCATCTTTAATTCTAACGACGAAATTATAATTACCTTAAAAACCCGTACGAATAAGGATCCCGCTATTTATATAAGTAAGGATACTTTTACTATTAAAAAGGCCGAGGCTTTCTAAGATTAACGTAATAAAATCTAATTATATTAATTTTAAAATACTTAGTAGTTCAATTAGAATAAGCGTTATAAATTTACGTAAATTTTTTCGTACCTTAGAAGCAACGCCTTTAGAATTCTATCGCTATATATTATACCTATTATTAAAGAGGAGGATCTAATTAAATAGAAATAAGAGAACGCGGAGGCCCTTCTTATTTATTTTAGTATAAAGTATAACTATATAAATTTTACCTTCGAAATACGCCGCGATTTCGAATCTTTAAAAATATTTAAAAGTACGAAATAGCTCGATTTCGAAGATAAATTTATTATTATCGTTAATAAATACAATTTCAATAATATTATAAAGACTTATTATTTAAAAATAAAAGTTATAAACGAAATCCGTAATATTATTATTTACTAATAAAATATTTTAGCCTACAACGATTTTAATAGTTAGTTTACTTTCTATTAGAAGTTCACTATTAATTTAGAGGAGTATAATTAGTATAATAAGATTAACGTTTATTATAAGACCGGTATTGGAGGAATTAGTAATAGTACCGCTACCTCCGAGCGTACTATTAACTAAAGTAATACTACTATAAATCTCGATATTATAAATGCTATTAACGTTTAATTATTTTATATAATTAATAAGGCGATTATTAATTACTATATAAAGAATAGACTTTATAAGCATTATATATTAATTAATTACTACGCCTACGAATATTATAATAATATTAATACCAGTATCCCTAAAGAGTAAAGGGAGCGCAACCACTATAATTATTATAGTAAAAGCGGAAATAATAACCGTAGTAGACCCGCTATAAGCTAGACCGGCTATAGTAATAATGGTAATAATAGCGCTCGTATTAACGTTATCGCTACTAGTAAGCCCGCTCCTACTACACCCCCTACTCTAATTCCCGCCTAGCTTGCGGAGTATAGCGCGGGAAATATATTACTTTTCTACTAAGTCGTTTGGAGAGGCCGTTATTTATAGTGATAATAGAGGAGGAGGAAGTTAATTTAGTAGATTTAGAAGTAGTTTAATTCAAGAATTTAAATTTAAATAACTATAATAATAATTCTATCCTCCTTTTTATTTAAATTATTTATAGATTACGTAATTAACGTAGTAAGTATATTATTTTGGTTAATAGCGGATATTCCGCTTTCGCTTTTATTAATTACAATTTTACTATTCGCTATACTATTCTACTATTAAAGTTCTTTAAACTAAAGGCTTTATATTTGGTAGACGGTATGCTTAAGGATTTTATTACTTATTATTACGAAGTCTAGTTGCAGATCGGTTATTATATAGAAACGATCGCCATACTAGCTTACAATTTAGCCGAAGATTATTCTATTATCTTAGGTATATTGTAGCTTAAGCTTTATAACCCTACGATATTATGGCTAGACGGTGCCGTTACTTTTATTAATTAATATATAGATTGCTACCTTCCTTCTAACCTTCCGCCTTCTTTATAGTACGCGCCTAAAGTTTGGAAATATATTTTTATATATTATTACGAAATTATATAAAGTATAATTGAAGTAGACTATTCTAACGCCCTAATTACGGATCCCGCCCTAGTTGTAGACCCCGTTTTAATTGCGGATTCCGTTCCCGTTATAGACCCTACTCCTATTACGGACCCTGTCCCTATTGTAATTCCTAAGCGGTCTAAGCCCGCTATTTACCGTACTATAGTTGGCTAGCGAAGATCCGATCCCTACTATTGCGTTGTGGTATGTAAAATATATTTTTTAAACGAGCCGGTTAATTTTGCGGATATTAGGGATATAACGGCCGCCAGCTTTAATTGGCTATACGAGAAGTATAATTTACGAGTATTCTATATTTTATACCCGGAATTGTATAAGATTTTGGAAGAGGCTAAGGCGGAGGAGGAAGCCTGGGTTAAAGAGGTAGAGGGGGGCGCCCTAGAGTTTAAGGAGTATGGAAACGATAAAGGCGTTATTAATAGAGGGGTAGGGATAGGAATTAAATACGATAAATACGATTACGATTATAATATACTTAGCGGTTTAGCGAACCTTACTTTAGAAATGGAATAAGAAATCTGGGACGGTAATGGCGCTAAGTATAAGAAATTGTTAGGTAAGCGTTACTATTTATAGATTAACGTTTACGTTAGTAAAGGATTTAAGGTTGCTATTCGAATAGTAAAGATTGCTAAATATATTTATTTTAATAGTAATGTAAACGAGGATTTCGAACGTTACGAGGCTATTAAATTCGTTATTAGTATTATAGAGGAAGACGTGGCTAAGTTTTACGAGAAGGCTAATAAGCCGCCTAAAACCGATGTTTAAATTAAGGAGAAGCTTCCTAAATAATATTAGAATTATTTTGACGTTTTTAAATTTTGTAACGCTATAGTCTTACCCCCTTACTACTCTTATAATTTTAAGATTGAGTTCCGCCCGGGAGAATAAGCGCCCTATATAAAATTAAGGGCGTTTAACTTTAACGAATTAAATATAATTAAAAAGTAAATCGACGAGAATTTCTATAACGGATTTATCTATCCTTCGTAGTTAAAGGCCGCTTCTTAAATCTTACTAGTATAAAAATTAAGCGGAAGTATTAGGATTTACGTAAATTATAGGGGGATTAATAACGTTATTTTTAAAAGCTATTACCCGCTTCCTTTAATTAAGGAAACCTTTAATACTATTTATAAGGTAAAGATTTTTATTAAATTAAATATTATCGTTGCTTTTAACCATATTCGCGTTATAGAAGGATACGAATAGTTAATAGCGTTTATTATTCGCTTTAACCTATTTAAATTATTTGTCTATCTATTCGGCCTATAGGGAATATTTGGTGTATTTTAAAATTATGTTAACGATATTTTATATAATATTTTAGATGTTTATATAACTGTTTACTTAGATGATATCTTTATTTTTTCGGATAACGAAGAAGAATATTAGAAGTACGTAGATAATATTTTTACTCGCCTAGAGAAGGCTAGCCTATAAGTTAATATTAATAAGTACGAGTTTTATATTAAAAAAACTAAATATTTTAAATTAATTATTATACTTAGTAGTATCGAAATAGATTTAATAAAGGTTAAGGCTATTATAAATTGGTAACCCCTTACATTAAAGAAGTTTTTATAGAGTTTCTTAGGATTTACTAATTTTTATCGTCGTTTTATTAAAGGTTTTTTAATAATAGCGGTATTATTATACAACTTTACAAAAAAGGACGCGGAATAGTTATAAATTTTAGTATAGTAGTCCGCTTTTGAAACTTTGAAAGCTATATTTATTAGTAAACTAACCCTACGGATTTATAATTAGTTTAGAAAAACGGTCATTAAGACCGATACTTCGAATTAGGCTTCTGGAGGCACCCTTTCCTAATACGG
The DNA here is from genome assembly GCA_030685235.1 of Copromyces sp. CBS 386.78. NCBI lineage: Eukaryota > Fungi > Ascomycota > Sordariomycetes > Sordariales > Sordariaceae > Copromyces > Copromyces sp. CBS 386.78. Next base: position 54,391 of record MU839081.1, read on the forward strand.
GGATAATAGCGAACTTTACCCAATCGTATACTTTTTAATACGGTATTTAATAGCGGAGTGTAATTATGATATTTATAATAAAGAATTCTTCGCTATCGTTAAAGTATTAGAGGAGTAGCGCCTAAAATTAGAGGGTACCTAGTAACCTTTTAATATTATTATAGACTATAAGAATTTAAAGACTTTTATAACGAATAAGTAGTTTATACCCCGCTATATACGGTAGTTATAATTCTTATTACAATTTAATTTTTCGATTTTCTATATATTAGGATTATAGAATCTCCGCCCTAATATACTTAATAGGAAGCTAGAAGATATATTTCTAAATATAAACAATTATCGCCTAAAAGTAAGAAACCGTAAGTTCATCGACCCTACCTACTTTAAAGAGGGCTGCCTCTCCTTATCGGCTATAATAATTAGCGACGACCTCGATTTCGATAAAGAAGTATTCCTTCTTTCTTTGAATATTTTAGAGGAATTAAATAAATTAATTAATAATATTATTAACGAAAATTATAATCGGTCAATTTTAATATAGGAGGCCGTTAGCTATTTAAGGGATTTAAATTGTACTAAATAGTACCTTTATATTAGGAAGAAGCTTAGGGTCGTTTTCGCCGAATATTCTATAGCGGGAGGTAAGGCTTACTATAAAGGGAGGGTATTTATCGACTTTAATAATACCGCTACTTATTTATTACTTATTTACCGTACCTATTTATTGTTAACGGCCGGCTATCTAGGTAGAAATAAAATTTAAGTATAAATAAACGAATATTAATATTAATTAGGTATAATAGAGGCTGTTAAGGCCTATTATAAAGGTTGCTTAGTATATTCGAAGACGAAAGTATTACGATAAATTAAAGTAAGCTACTTTAAACCTATATTTATAGCCTATATATTATAGACGGATATTTTAATTAATTACGTTTCTCTATTACTAAAAAGCTTATACTTAGGCTAAAAATTTAAATATATTACTATTGTCGTAGACTGATTAATAAAAATATATTATTATATCCCAACTATTACTATAAAAGCGGAAGAATTAACGGACTATTTTATCGACTATATTTATACCCTTTATAGTTTACCTAATACTATTATTTCTAATTGCGGTTTATAATTTATTTCTCTTTTTTAATTTACTATTTGTAAACGCTTAACTATTAAAAAATTATTAAATTCCGTTTTCTACCTATAGACGAATACTTAAATAAAACGTATTAACGTAGAAATAGAATAATATTTATAAATTTTTATTAATTAGGTATAAACGGATTAAATACGATAATTATTATTAACGGAATTCGTAGGCAATAATATAATATCCGAAACTACGGGCGTAACTCCTTTCTTTACTAATTATAATTTTTACCCTTATATAGGTATTAAATTAATAACGGTTATACTATTAAAAAATTTCTCGCTAGTATAGCAAAAGGAGTATTTAAAGGCTAGCGAATTATTTGCTCGTTTCAAAGCTATATAAAACTATATATATATTTTTATAAAGAAGGTATAGGATAAATATAAGGCTAACGTTAACGAAAATCAGTCCAACGTATTAAAATACTGCGTTAAGGATTTTATTATACTTAATACGACTAATCTTAATAATAGTAAGCTATACAATAAGCTATACCTACAATAGAAAAGCCCTTTTAAAGTAAATTAAGCGTAATCCTATAACGTTAAATTAATTTTACTTATTAATATAAAGTATTCGCTAATATTTTACGTTTCGATAGTAAAACTTTATTATAAAGGCCTCCCTAATTAAGCCGACCTTTAAAGCGACGTACGAACTAACAAAGGTAGAATTATAATTAAGATAAATAATTACGAAGAGGTAGTAGAGTAAGAGTTTAATAAATTTTCAAATTATTTTTAATATAGAGGCAACTATTATTAGTTTTATATTGTAAAGTAGAAGTATTACGATCCTACTAACGAACCCCTCGATAATATTAAAAGAGTAAAGGATTCCGTTATTACATTTTACCGCGATTACTTAAATACCCCTATTTTACTAGTAGTTTAGAGTTAACTAGAAATTAAAGCTATACTTTAAGAGCGGAAGGCCCTAGTACCCTAAATACGCTATACAGCATCGCCTATACCCTAAATATACTATATAGCGAAGGCCCTAATACCCTAAATACACTATACGGCGTCGCCCGCCCTAATACTGCCCCCGAAACGCTCTAAACGCATTGCCGACCTGAAGGAGTAGATTAATGCTACTATAGCGGATATTACAACTAACCGGGAGGTACGAAAGTCTGCGATTGAGGTTGTAAATTAGGAGTTAAAACCCCTATCCGAGGAGGACGTAAGGAAGATAAACGAATTCTTCTATAAAATATTTGGGAGGTTAGCGGAGGTTTAGTAAAGAAAGCGGCCTCCTATAAAGAATATAGAAGTACGATTAGAGGCTGGGATTTACTAGTAGGGTAACGACGATGTTCGATTACAGATTATAGGCGTTGAGTTACGGATCGAGGAGTTGGAAGACGGGGATTGAAAAATTCTATTATTTCATATATATATATTAAATAGATCGTTTGAAGCTCTATGAGCTTCTTTTGCAGGGAGGTAGTATTATAGGATTACTTGTAATGGCATATAGTATTAGGTATTATATAGTCGAATCTATTAGCTATTAGCCAATAGGACCGTATATACGTACGTACTAGTAGGCCTCGGTCTGGATCTTGGGCATAGTATAGCCTGCCCTATATCCAGACCGCACTCCTCCTTCCTCCTGCTTTCCTTCCTCGTACAACTACGTTTATCTAACCTCACCCCCAACGGTGTCCTACCCCGTGATAAAAAGGTAATTAAACCCTACCTACTCAACCTATTCAATTTACCGTACTTATTAATTATAATCGATATAATAACAGCCGTATACTATCTTACAATAAAAATAATACGCTACGCCGGGCAATACTATAAAATATAAAGGGAAATAGGGGAAGGGGGGGTAAGGGAAGTATATAATAAATAAAAACTTTTCGTACCCACAACGTTACTTAAACGGATTTAAAACAAATAATTTTAAAAGCAATTAATAATACAATTAATAATACAATTAAAATTATTATTATATAGTTAAATATATTTACAATGGCTACTCCTATACCTTTACAAAGACTAACTCTAGCGCCCTCCCTATTTCCTTATCCCTCCTAACTAGTTTACTAAAGTTAATAATAATTACCCAATAATTAAATATAGTTACTTTATAACTATTTACTAACTCCTATCAATTCTAATCAACTTAGTTATAAAGCGTTAATAACCGCTAGGCAGCCGTTATAATCTCCTATACTTAATTTAGGCAATTATTAAATTTAATATAGGGATTAAGTATTAAATACAGTTAAACTAAGGGGTTTTATACCCGTACGGCTAGAATTTAGAGATTTATATACCTCCCAATCTATTTACCTCCGTAGCGGTCCTATTAATAACCTAATAAACTAAATACCTCTTAAAAACCTTCGTAACCTCCTTCCCCCCCCCTCTAATTAATTGTAGCGTAATTTATAAGGCTTTATTATATTTATAATACTATATAATTAAACCCTAGCGGCTATAGTACTACTTCCAATACTTATATAAAGATAGGGAGGAGGAAGAGGAAGAAGGTAGGCTCTAAGGGATTTAAATAAGCGGGTAAACCTCTATAAAACTCCCCAACACCCTCCCCAATACTCTAGGCATAGCTAATACTTATATAGCGGGCAATAAAATTAAGGTAGGCATATATACTCTAGGCACGTACACTCTAAGCACTTATACAGCGGGCAGTATATATAGCAAGTGCAGCCTCAATAAGGATAATAGTTGTAGTAGTAGGAACTATATTAACCCTCTCAATAGTAGATAATTAATTGGATTGACGATTCTAAATAACCTCACGTAAAAGAGTGACGTAGATTTAGCAGTATGCACACAGTGGGCGATATGCGCTAGCGCGGCTGGGCGGCTGAGCGGCTTACTCAGCGTAAAAGTGGGTTTAATCTAGCCAGGGAGCGTTCTTAGTCTAGCCACCTAGCGTATGCGAAAAGCATCACCTGTTTTGAGGGTCTTGTGCTAGGACCCTTTCGTACTATAGGCGGGCCGTCCTACTACCGGTATATAAAGCGGTATTCCATCATCATCATCATCATCATCATCATCATCATCATCCTGATGTCAAGCCTGACCTTGGCGCTTTCGTTCTACTTCATCCAAGAAACTGATTTTTGAAAAACTTCAAAACGACCAAAGTCAATTGTCGAACCTCAAGGGTGACTACCTGATCTTTACCACCATGGCCGACTCGAGCGACAACGCCAACCAAGCTCCTCCTATCGACGAGACTCCCATCTCTCCTAGCCGTCCTGACCCCCAGCGCAAGAACTCTCTCGAACAGCATCTGAAACATCGTCCGGTCCGCCAAGAACTGGTGAAGAGTATGAGCTATTGCCTCATGTCCAAGCAACAGAACACATAGTTGCACGTGTGTTGAACAAGGTTTACTAATCTGCAAAAAACGGTCATTGTCCAGAAAACATTCTTCCGGCCTCAAACGCAGCTCCGGGGCTCATAGCACAGCAGAAAGAGGTAATGCTGTCTTATCAAGGCTGGCTTGTCGGACCGTGCTGATATCCTATCTTGCGCCGATGCCAGCTCGAAAAGCATATGCGTGCTGATTCTTTGAACGAAAAAATCGCCCACCGGCCCTCCCCGGAAGCGTTGATTAAGGAAGGGGTCCTCCATGGAGACCCCCGCTCGCCCGAAGAAAAGTACCAGGATGCTATTGAGGAAGAATATGCGAAGAGAGAAGGCGGTGCTTGATCAACATTCACATCCCTGACTTGCATTCGGTGATCGTTTGGAGAATGAAATACTGCACAACCAGGGTGGTGATGAGGAATCATGGTTGTTGCGGTATCTCTCGCCGTTTATAAGTGGATTGCTGAATAGTCCGACACAAACTACCAGATAGCAAGTGTTGACTGAAATACATGGTCTCAATGACTAGTTTGAATGCGATGAGTGCCTCTACCAACGGTCTACCGCAATGCTAGGACTTTGAGATACAAACGACGTGTAACACGCAACGCAACATAGCACATAACCGAAAGGCTGGAGTGAAAGGGTTGTTACGGATGCAATGGACGTTGCTTGAGAGAACGCTGGAACGACTACGGACAATGTAATGACTTTATCTTCCACCATTAGACCTGCCCAACTCTAACTACCCGGCTGTCTAACTTTCTTCACCCAATACTCTACACTACATTAACTCCTACCCTAACCAAGAAACGCTAGTCGACATCATGAAAGGCCACAACCCAAGTGCAATCCCGCGTCTAGTAATGCCACACAACAATATCGTACAATCTCCTGCGTGCCGAGACATGGGCACAAAGTCGTATTCCACAGGCGTATACCCAAGGGGAAAGATAGACACGGATACATCCGTGCTGCAGTTATCTCCTACGGGCATCTGACGACCGAGGCTCATCTCGGGCCGGATTGGGCTGGTTGTGGTGGATAATAACGACCTTGTCCTTCCGTTTGGCGGTAACACTATGATTTTCTTGGACAGGAGTTAGCACATGCAATCTATGATGCCAGCTGAAGTGTTGAAAGCGCACATACTTGAAGTACCATCCCTGAAAGAATAACAGTCCGTTGAGGATCTCGAGTTGCTGGTCGATGACGGTGATGTGGTGCGTGAGCTCCCACTAGTACTGATATACGTTCCTTGGTTGCCACCCATTTTGTCCGTTGGACAGGCAGGTACTTTGGCGTGTTTTAGTAGTTGGAAAGGGAGAAGAGTTGCTGAGAAGATGCTGATCAACTTGTAGAGGCTCGAAAGAAGTTGCTCGTTGTGACAAAGATGGATCAAATCTAGTAAGGACGGCAGTGATAGATGATTATATAGACTTGAAGTTCTGTTCTCTGCTTGAGTTTGAATCAGACAAAGCGAAGCACACTGAGCATGGCTTTGCCAGGGGACCAGGTGTACGCAGCACTGCCTCGGTGAGTTCTAGGCGGAATGGTAGGCACTGACCTTCATTTCCACAACCTTCTCCGAAAAACTGACAGGAAGCACCAAAGAACAAAACAAAATGACTCAACCCGGCCACTTGGAGGTTCAAGTCAAGGGAAGAGGAGGGGGTAGGCAGATCGAGATGGCGCAGCCGGTGGTCACCGAGCCCCGTTTCCAGCAAAGCAGCAATGAGGTGGTCAAAGACTGCAAAGTAAACAACAAGGCCCATGGTCAGGCACCCACGAGGGATTGGCTTTGGACGACGTAAAATCGACGCTGAGCAGCTTGCTGCAAAAGTCCAATTGCCATATCGGCAAACCAGAGAAGCAGTACCTGCCGCATGTTAGTTGATGAAGACCAAGCAACACGGAGACGGAAAAGATCACTGGAGGAGGCATGGAGTGATCTCATGGCATGTATCTATCGCCCTCCAATATGCGTCGCTCCTCGGGCATCGCACCTCGTAGACTGTAAAAGTCCTACCTTGGCCTAACAAGCCAAGGGGTGATGGATGGCTAGACTGCTGCCTAGGCTGCCCTGTATGTTGAGGATGCTGGTGACATGACTCACGAGTTCTAGTGCTTGTCCTTGGATGGTATAGGTAGGCCGAATGCCTTGGGCCTTGCTGCCTTGATAGGAGAGACTGACAGACGGGACACTGGTCCTCTGTGAAAGCCGCGTGGAAGCGTGGAAGCGGTTACGAGGTGGAAAGGGGGTTGTGGCGATTTCTCGGTGAGACGAGGCAATGCCGGGTAGTCGTAGGTGAAGGACAGCGAAGAGGCGGAATGCAGGGCTTCCTCGTCAATATCTCAAGTCTCTTTTCTCTCTCTCTGAGAATGGGCCTTCAACGGCTCAGCCACGGCCAATTTCATCAATGTTTCAGCCTTGGGGGGAAAAAAAACATGTCCATACGCTCATAGGCACCTGACGCCTAGGCGGAGGGAGCTGACTGGTGTTTAGTGTACTGTTTTAGGCGATGCGCAACACGGCCAAGGGTTGGATGGGATGTCGTCATAACCCCACTGCTTGCCTGCCGCGAGGTATTATCTGGTACTGGTTCTTACACGTGTAAATAAGTTCCTTTGTTGGCTTCCAATTGCTGGCCTACCCAGGTAGCTCACTGGCTGAGAGGGGAGCATCCATTGCAGCCAGGTGTCCAACTACGGGACTCACACTCCCGACAGTTCAAAACTTCAACGATCTTTCCAGAGCCCGAAATCCACGTTTCGAGTCTGCCCCTTTCTCATTATTCTTACCTTTCGCAGATACCTGACCCCGAATACGCCCTATTCAGATCGCAAAGCCACAACCATGAAGTCCATTTTGCTGTCTCTGTCGCTGCTGGCCTCCGCCACTGTTGGCGTCCTGGCCGCCGAAGAGCTCGCCATCGACGTTACCGTCCCCGTCGAGTGCGATCGCAAGACTCGCAAGGGGGACAAGATCAACGTCCATTACCGCGGCACCCTCCAATCCAATGGCCAGCAGTTTGATGCCAGCAAGTTACCCTGCCACCTGGCCGTCAATGTATCCTGCGCTCCGTGCAATGCTAACACCCGTGACTGCTCCAGGCTATGACCGCGGGTCACCCTTCAGCTTCAAGCTCGGCGGTGGTCAGGTTATCAAGGGGTTGGTGGACACCTTCTCGCTGTAAAATCCGAAAGCAAGGCGGTGCTAACCATTCGACTCTATAGATGGGACGAAGGCCTTATAGACATGTGCATCGGCGAGAAGCGGACATTGACGGTTCCTCCCAGTTACGGCTACGGCCAGCGCTCCATCGGTCCCATCCCGGCCGGTTCCACCCTGATTTTCGAGACCGAGTTGGTTGGCATTGACGGTGTCCCCAAGCCCGAATCCATCGTCTACAAGAAGGCCGAGGAGGCTGCTTCGACGGTTGAAGAAAAGGTTGCTGAGGCTACCGACAAGGCTGCAGAGAAGATTGCGGACTCTACCGAGAAGGCCGAGGAGAAGGTCGAGGAGGCTTCTGCCAACGTTGCCGAGAAGGTGGCCAGCGTGGTCAGCGGAGCTGCCGAAGCCGTCAAGACCGTTGTCGCCGACACTGATGATCTCCAGGAACACAACGAGCTCTGAGACGTATCAAGTTCATGGTGTTCGATTCTGCGGTACATATGAAACAAACATAGTTGTAGAACCAGCCACATACACCTGCCATTACCTGGACGCGCTGCACGATACCCTACCACCGTGCGCAGGTCTTTGTTGATGTTGCCAGTCCACCCCAGTTGCCCCCAAGGCCCTGGGATGTACGGTGCCTTTCCGTTCAGCCGGAAAAAAGGGGTTGGTAGTTGGTGCACCTACAGCACCCACCATCAACTCGAGGCATGCTTGTAAGGTCGCCCTTCGGTCCTTCTTGTAAAAACGCCGGCGATATAATCCCCAGCTATCACATGTGGTACTCTTCGAATACCCAAGTAGGTTGGAAATGAGAAAGATAAGTGTGCGCGAGGATAACCAGGAATCAATCGACAAGATAATGATGCAGGAGATTGTACTTTGCCATAAGAGACTCTGATAATGGTGAGCTTCAGCTTGTGTGTAAAGTCCAAACACATCACGGTTGGGTGTCTTTATAGGTTCAAGGCGGTGTCTATAGGTTGTTCTTACCCCTGCATATCCTAGGGTTAGGTTTTCTGCCGAGGTGACGACCGCGATTTGTGGACCGACTCGTGACAAACTCTTCCCTGACAGAACAGCCGCTGCACGTCTGAAGTAGTAAGTCCCCAGCGGACGCGACCCGACACCTCAATCGCATAACCGCTCCTACTCATCTCATCGTTACCTTGCGATACTACACCTTCCACTCACTTGGTATTAGTAGTAGGCACTTCTGGTGAAGAACTCAACCCCAGCAATTGGTGCGGCGATAAAAAGAAAAAAAAAGGAAAAAAAAAAACCCAAAAAAAAAAAAAAAAAACCATCGCTTGGCCGAGGCCGACGCAGGCTGTGAGTCCGAAAACAAGGCTTGTCTTCAACCCGAGCAAACTGGAGTATCCCACAAGTGGTGCAATACTAACATGCGCGGATACACTCTGCAGGTGAGGACTGCAGATCCAGAAGCATCGCTGCGGCATCAAGCCTTCCAACCCGCTCGCACAAAGCGCTTGATCAAACAGACATTTGCAGCTTTGTTCGGGGGCTGCCGTCGCTTGCTTCCAGAAAGAAGCGGCAAACACAATCGGTAAAACCCAGACGGAGCAGGGACGGGATTGCGAAGCTCACCGCATCCGTACCATCACCTATATCCAAGGTCTCTTTCGCTTCACTGACACGTTTTGTTTTTATATGCGGCTTTTGCAACATCAAGAAGTCGACGACCATGTTGCTCTTGATGATTGTGCACCGGTAAACTCAGTCATGTAGACTTAGTCAACCTGCTTTCAACGCCTTCCTCTGCCGGCTGAGTCTCGCAGTCACCAACTTTTGCTCTTATATCGAGTGGAAACATTCATCTGTATTTCCGCTTCATCAGCCAACCTCTCACCACCATGCATCATAGTGCCGGAAACGAGAGCGCCCCCTCGAGGCTTCGTGCCATGTTGCCGCCCGTCAACTTCATCAGCATTCACTATGCCTACTTCATCGTCGTCTGCATGTTCGCCTCTCTCATCTTCTGGGGCTCATCCAATCCGGCCCATAGCATCAGCTACGCCGATAGCCTCTTCTTAGTTGTCAGTGCCATGACCGAAACGGGGCTAAACACTGTCAACCTAAGTGAGATGACAACATGGCAGCAAATCTTACTTTTTCTTCTCATCATATTCGGCAGTGCCATCTGGGTCTCTATCTGGACCGTCCTCGCCCGCAAACATGTCTTTGAGGCGCGCTTCAAGGACGTGGTCCGCGCCGATCGGCTTCGGAGGGCCAACAGGTTGAGTTCAGTCAGTCTCTCACGCTTGAGATTCATGCCGTCCCAGGGAAGACGATCACTGAATGCCATTCCACCGCCGGCCATGACCGAAACCCCTGATCTGGTCAGCAAATCGACATCGAGTCCGGGCAATCTTGATGATTCAATCCTGAACGTTCACGAACATCACACCCAGTGCACTGGAACCACCAGGTTTTCCGACAAGAACGCGCCGCAACGCCCCCCCACGCTTGCACATATTGCATTCGCCGAAACACCACATTCAAACCTCGAGAAACACCCACCAACTGGCATTTCTACGGCGGCGCAATACGGATATCTTGGGAGTATGAACAATGCGGCCCGCAGGATAGGCTCTCATAGGCAGGAGCCTACGGAAACGGAGAGGGACGAGAAGGGCGACTTTAGCGTGCGCAGTCTTTTCGCTCGCGCGGCAGGCAGAAACGCTCAGTTCCACGATCTCTCCCGAGAGGAGCGCCGTGTGCTTGGAGGTTGCGAGTACCGCGCTCTTAGGGTTTTGGCGGTTATCGTACCGCTCTATTTTTTCCTTTGGCAGCTCATCGGCTGCATTGCGTTGGGCGCCTGGATAAACCACCACCGCCCTGAACCGCCCCTCAGAAACGGCATCAACCCATGGTGGCTTGGGATCTTCAACGGCGCCTCAGCCTTCAACAACTCGGGAATGTCGCTTCTAGACCTCAACATGATACCATTCCAGGACTCATATTATGTTCTGGTCACCATGGGATTGCTCATCCTGGCTGGAAATACTGCCTTTCCGATATTTCTCCGGCTGATTCTGTGGGGCCTCCTCAAGGTATTGGCCGGAGCGAACGTGGAGACGGAGTTTCGCGAACTGAAAGAAACACTACAGTTCATTCTTGACTACCCCCGTCGAGTATATACGAACCTGTTCCCACAGAGACAGACTTGGTGGCTGGCTTTTATGCTTATCCTCCTCAACAGCGTCGACTGGGTCGCTTTCGAGCTTTTGAACATCGGCAACCCCGCCGTTGAGTCGCTTTCGAAAGGCTCACGAGTTATCGATGGTCTATTCCAAGCAGTTGGTAAGCTTTGTTCTGGGTCTTTCTTGGTCGCTTAATGTCGCACAAAATAAAAGCTGACTGCGTGGATAGCTGTACGTTCTGGGGGTTTCTACGTGATCGCTATCCCTTCCTTGTACATTGGCGTCCAGGTGTTGTATACCATCATGATGTACATTTCGTGCTTTCCTGTGGTTATAACCCTGAGGCACACCAATGTGTATGAAGAACGGTCGCTGGGCATATACTCTGGTGACCCGGTACCACCTGACACCGAATCCGGTTTACATGGGCCTTCAGGAGTAACAGGCCTTGCTCGTCAAATTAGCCACAGCGGGACGTCAGCCATCGGTCGAGTCTTTCACCATACTTTTACTTGGCATGGGGTCGGTGTGCGCACCCCTTCGACAAACCCCGCGGCAGATTCCCGTATCAGCTTCATTAGTGTAAGTTTAATCGACCCCATCCTCTGGAGAAGAGCTGACCTCATAATGACTTGCACAATAGCAACAAATCCAGGGACAGCTGGCGCACGATATGTGGTGGTTGGGGGTCGCGGTCCTTGTTATCGTTACGATCGAGACAAGCAACTTCTTGGCCGACCCCGTCACTTTCAGCGTGTTTAACGTGATTTTCGAAGTGGTATCTGCTTACGGCTGTGTTGGGATTAGCGTCGGGCTCCCCAACGCCAACTACAGTTTTGCTGGGGGGTGGCATACTGCTTCGAAGGTGGTCCTTTGCGCTGTCATGTTGAGGGGACGGCATAGAAACCTGCCGGTAGCACTTGATCGAGCGGTCCGTCTACCCGGAGACGAGATGCACGAAGAAGAAGAGGAGGACCATCGGCTTCGACGGAGCGTTATCATTTGTGGTGGTGGGTCTGAAGAGGGCTAGTGCGTTTTTTTCTTGCCGGTACGATTGCTGGCGATTACTTTTTTCTCCCAAAAGTGTTTGACAAAAAGCCCATGGGAATTTTAGTATAAGAGTTTGATACAACTTGTTTGCACTTGGAAAGCAACCTGCTGAGTGCACTTCTTCGTTAAGACTTAAAAGAGTTACACCTGACGCCGTCACGCTGACACTGTTGGCAGTCAACCCTAACCCCAGTTGTAAATGGGAAAAGGGGGCCACGCAGGAGGTCTCGTGACTTGGTGGCTGCTAACGCGACGTTCGGGCAAGACTGGCCCGCCCAAGCGCGTCGCCTTTTGACATGGTAACCTAACCGTGCCTCCGTGCTTACCTCCCCTCCGTTCTCTTCCAAAACCCAAGGTTGCACCTGCGTGGTCTTTGTTACTTGTAGGTATCATTGCTCATGTGCGATCGCCTCATAAAATACCCTACTGGGATATAGTCTTCCTTTCCTCGCACAGCGCCAGATACCCCGGGCGCAAGCCATATCGGAGAAGCATCATTTGACCCGCGACGCTCACTTACTGAAATGCGCTATCACTGCCAGAGTCTCCGCTGCTCACTCGGCATCTACACCATGACCACAAAAGCACAGCCAGACACGAGCGGAACCGATACGGATGACCCCAGCGGATACACAGAGAATTTGCCGCCTCCACAAGACACCACCAAGGAAAACAGCGAGGATGCAGCTGCTTCACTCAAGTACAGCCTTCTGGGGCCTTCGCTGCTGAAGGCTGGTCAGGATACCGTTGACCAGTCGAAGGTGTCCGAGATCATCTACAATGCCTCTAGGGGTTCCAAATTCTTCAACCGTGAGGAGGCCAGGGACAAGAGTCTTACAGCCAAGATCGACCAGATTCTTAGCCAGAAACGACAGCTGGAGAAACTTGACCTTGGCCATGAGCTTCGAGTCGCCGACAACCTTATTGCTCAACTGGAGCTGTCGCGGGATCTGTCCCAACACATAGTTCATGTCGACTGTGATGCTTTTTACGCCGCCGTGGAACAACTGGATCGCCCTGAACTCAAGGACCTCCCTTTTGCCGTCGGCGGGGGGGTCCTCACCACTTGCAACTACATCGCCCGAAAGTACGGCTGCCGCAGTGGCATGGCAGGCTTCGTCGCCAAGAAGCTCTGTCCCGAGCTCATTTTGCTCCCGATTAATCTCGACAAGTACACAGCAAAGGCCGGCGAAGTGCGCGAAATCATAGCCGAGTACGATCCCAATTTTGAGAGCGCAAGCATAGACGAGGCGTACCTCAACATTACCGATTATTGTGCTCGACATGCCATGACCGCGGCCGACGCCGTGGCCAAAATGCGGAGCGAAATCCACCAAAAGACGAGCATCACTGTTTCTGCGGGCATCGCCGCAAATACAAGGCTCGCCAAGATCTGCTCCAATATGAACAAACCAAACGGGCAATACGTCTTGTCCAACGAACGTGACGCTATCATGGAGTTTATGCGGAACCTTCCATGTCGCAAGGTGAACGGCATAGGACGCGTGTTTGAGCGCGAGCTTGCAGCAGTGGGAATCCATACACTTGGTGATATCTACTCCAATAGGCAGTACCTTCGTCCACTTTTTGGGGAGAAAGCCTATGAATTCCTTATTCACTGTTATCTGGGCTTAGGTCGCACGTGCGTAAAGCCAGCAGAGACACATGAGCGCAAGAGCGTCGGCACCGAGAGCACTTTTCGTGACATGAGCGACCCGACAGAGTTCCGAAACAAGCTGCGTCAGACGTCGGAGGATCTTGAACAAGATTTGCGCCGGGCCGAATGCAAGGGCCGAACTTTGTGTCTCAAAGTGAAGCTTCACACTTTCGAGGTCCTCACCCGCCAGGCTGTTTTGCCCCGGGCCGTACACCTCGCTACGGACCTGTACAACTACGCGCTTCCGATGCTTACGAAACTAGAGCAGGAAATCCCAGGCATGAAGCTACGCTTGATGGGCTTGAGATGTACACATCTCGTAAGTACGAAGAAGCCAGATACAATGGCATTTTTTGGCCTAAAATCGCGGGGTAATGAACTGCAAGAGTATGCGACCACTTCCGCAAAGAAAACTCCAGACATGGATGGCAGTGAATGGGAGAAATGGCCCGTGAAAATATCAGCTGTATCGGAAGAGCAAGCAGCCCACGATACAGCGGAAACAAAACTAATGGGGCGATACTCACCCAGCCAAGTTGTCCCACACAGAGATGGGAATGAGATCGCGCTTCGTCCGCGAGGGGTCGACGCAGAGCCCCTTGTTGCAGAGCCAGAGTGGTGGGATTGCCCGATTTGCAACAGGCCGCAGGCAGCGGAAGAAAGGCGTTTCAACAACCACATTGACCTATGTCTCTCGCGACAAGCAATCCGTGAGACCATACAGGAGGAGGCTGCCATGCCGACCCCAGAGCGCAAAACCTCAAAGATGGAACCCAAGAAGCCAAAGGAGAGAAAGAGAGGGCGACAAGCTACGACACCCGACCCGAAGCAGAAAAGGCTTTGTTTTGGATGATTACTATGTCCGAACTCCTGAACCAAAGGCAAAGTAAACCTAACCCGGAGTTTGGAAAGAGACGGATTCTGGACATTAGGACTCACCGCGCAAGGAGACAAAATGGCCTTTTGGAATGCAGGGAAGCTAGCCTTTCAGCACGGATATGTCATCTCTCTGTCAAATCTTCTGTCAATCGGTGCGCGTACGACGTGGTTGATACCTGAACCATAACGGTATGGAAGTAAGTGATGGGGTCTATTTAGAAGACCAGTCAGCCGTCTATCCGCAAATCGTTGCATCTCACCCATCCATCACGCCGCCACCTTCACACTGAGCGCAACTCGCCTAACGGCTACGAAATCCCTGACGCTCCTCACCAGCAGGCTGTAATCCAGCTATTAAGAAGATGCCAACAAATTGACACACATGGCGCAGGACATAAAATGTCAATGGATGAGAGTACAACAACGCGCCTCCTCTTCTCGTGAAGCTATGTGGAAGGCTTCGCGTTCGTCGGTATGCCTGACTAAGGAGTGAGCCGGAAGTGCACGCAAGGCGTTGGCCGACTTCTACGTCGACGGCAAGTTTGGGCAGTTCGGGGCCAAGTAGCGTCGGAACATGGAATCGCATGAGCTACTTGGTCCTGACGATTTGACCTGACAAGGGCCTTAGAATGGGCTAGCGAAAACCATGGAAGGCGGACTTGGGGACTTGCATGAATGGTTTACAAGCTCTGTGGCCCCTAATAGCTAAAAACGCGCTTATGATACACCGCAGACTTAGAAGCGTAAGGGCGGGTGTGTATACCGGTTATATTGGGTGAGAGTAAAGAGAATAATAGATAGGCCGAAAGCTCCGATATGTTGAGTCCCTAGCATTAGACTTTATCTTCGTTGCCAGATTGCTTATTGCAATGCCCAATATCGAACTCTTGAACTCAACACACCTTACCTTCTTTACTAATTCTAACTGGATTTTCTAGTCTAGGAGAGCTAAGTGAACTTGAAAGTTTCACCACTAACTGCGACTGACGATATGTGCTGCTTGTAGCAACTGAGAAGACTTCTATGACTGTACTGGGGCATAGTTTCTCACACTCATACGGAAACTCTACGGCTGAGTAAGTTAAATCTACTATAAATGCACTAGCATCAATACATCTAAATGCTATTTGGAAAACAAATAAGAAAACATGTCTCATTTCAAATTTTTGCAAACTTTTTTTTTTTTTTTTTTGTACAAACAAACTTTAGTCGAATACAGAATTCGCTATTATTAGACTAGTCGTTTGTTTACGTTGAGCTTCAGCAAATAGACGGAGATATATACTCTGAAGCTTTGCTCTTATAGAAGGTTTGTATGAAATGGGAAAGGGTTGCAAATGCAGGGTCTGTTGCCGTTACCCCAACACTGCCAAGACTCGACGTTACCTTAGTTGTACATCACTCACTTCTCGGTCGCGGGTCGCGTAAGGTGGCTTTGACTTCCTGCTTCAACTTTCAACTGCAGTGCTCTAAACATCTTACAACACCACGTCCCAAGCTGACCTGGTGGAAAATTTACAACCGGCCATCCCTGGTCATATGTTTTCCGAACCTACACGGTCTCGTGTGCCAAAGTTCAACGCGACATCGCGACATGTTCCTCAAGCGCAAACGATCAGAGTCTGAGCTCTCCTTCAGCTCAACCTTGCCGTCCCCACCGGCTGGAACATCCAACGACCATGGCTTCGACTTGAGCGCAATCGCTTCTGTCATTAATAGCCAGAAATCATTTCCCACGATCCCCTTATCCACGCCATCCCATCTTCACAGCCGCACCATGAAGCGGTATCGCAACAACCGGCCTTCTGAGGAAGAAGTTCATCGTGCGTCTGCCCAGTTCTTCTCTCCCTCCATCGGACACGGGACTAACGCTTACTCGACGCGGTGCCAGAACGGACCCTAAGCTTGCTGTATGCCGCCCAACAGCAACAGCAACACCACGGACAACAACACCAAGCCGCAAGCCCAGCCTTGAACCCCCATCAGCAGCAGCAACCAAGTACTGTCGACGCCGTAGGGCCGTCTGTCACCCCCCAAAAGCAACAACAAGCCAGCCGCGGTCAACAGCGCTCGCTTCATAGCTTCTGGAACCTTCCTGCTGCCCCAGCCACGACAACTCTCTCCCACATGTCTCCTGCAACTTTATCGGACACCTCTGGCAACATACTCATAGATACTCCTACGAGCTGTGAGGATTGTGGGGCAGGCCCGAGTGGTAACAGTGGCGGTAGTGGTGGGAACAGTCATGCCATGAGAAGGGAAGAAGGGGGAGACCACGACGTCGACATGGTGGATGTCTCCACCACCCACGACAGCTCCGGATATGAACAAGGGAACGATGAATACGACAGTAGCTTGTCGCAATGCGAAGCTTGTTGGAAGATGGTTTGTTTCAGTTGTTCGATCAGTAATTTGGGCGAACACAGGAGATGTTTGGCATGTGCCGAGAGAAGGGTCTGGGTTGGATAAAGTGCTATCATCAGGTTATCGGCTTGGGAAGAGACGCACAAAGATACCACCACTATCTTTAACATTGGGTTGGATAAGGCGTTATCAGGGGTCTCGATGATGGCTGGCTGTTGGTGCATTTGGATCTTGGTTTTTTGTTTTTGCTTATTTTACCTGTTGTTTATATGTTTGCGAGCAGATGGCTCGTCAAGTCTGGGCCATGCGGCGGCACCCACCAAGGAAGGGTACTCTCGACTACAAGGCAGCAATGGCGATTTTCCGTGCTATTATACAAGAAAACGCGAGTGTAATCCGGACTACAACAAGAGAATCACCACTGGGTTATAACCGGACGAGAATCTATCTACACGGCCGACGAACTCAGTGGCAGAGCGGACACCGGCCAACTCTAACTTCCCGTCTGGCGGTAACACCGTGCCAAGATGACACTGAAAGTGGTTATACCAATGCCATCGTGCCGGATGGATATGCCATAGGGTAGCCCTTTTAAAAATTCGTCGTGGTTTGCGCCTTAACGAATCTACGACACGCAAAACAAAGCTGGATAAAATAAGATTCGGGATGCCACCTGAACGTTGGTAGCTACTCTGGGAATCCCCAGAGGCGGCTCATACGGAATTACAACAGTTACCGCAACGTCTGATGAAGTGGGTGCCTATCATGGCACGCATCCTGGCTCTCGACCTAACACCACGGAACGGAGTTGTTGAAGGAGACGAGGAAGCAACGTCCCTGGGATGGAACTTCCGCCTGGGGCCTGGGTGGAGTATAAGCCCGAGCAGAGCCGATAAATGATGATGTCGATGGCTTCTGTTCCGCTTCAATGTGAAAAAAAAAACCCAACAAAAAACCTCCCAAAAAACAACAACCAGGGTTTCAAGATGAATCACAAGATATACAATGCAGTGATGCGGCGGGTAGGTATGCATGCCATGATGACCTGCCCTGCCCAACTAGCACACCCCGCCTCTCGCCCCCATACTGCCTCTGGCGTGAGCTCCAGTCTTTCAAAGCTAAGTGGATATGCCTGGTGCCTTTAGCGTGCTTAGCAGCTTTTAGCTTTCCCGTTTAGACGCACTTCTGTGTTTACAGAGGACGTCATCCTGCCGGCAATGCGGGGCACAGTAGTAGCAATGATAAATACCTACCGACCCATATCGCCCTCTCCTCCTGGCGATAACGTCTTTACAACACACATTCCAGGCATCTTTGCGAGTAGCAATCGTGAAAACCCCTACCGCACCCATTCGTATTGATCTCCCCTTGATTACTGTGTATAAACCGTTCCCATATCAAGCCCCTACCGCAGGTTCCAACAGGCTTGCAGACTTCGATTGCGTATGGCGGCCTCGGCGAGAGACTGGTCCAAGAGCGACGGCGACGGCGACTCCCAAGAAACGCGACCGGCTAGCCATGCTGGCTCCTGGTACCTGGGTAGTGCTGCCCGGCTGTCCTCCCAACTCGACGAGTTTATGAGTCGTGTCCCAAACAAGCTGGACGGAAAGGACCTCCCCATCTCAGGTGCTCGTGTGATTATTGCTCCGTCAGGCTCCCCATCCATGATGCAACAGCCCGTCCGCTTTCCGCAAAAGCTAACTGGCAACCAACAGGCATGCTGGCTACTCCTACTCTGGGCCATGTGCTGCATGGGCCTACAAAGTCCTAGACCTCGCAAACGTGAAGCGTGTCTTCCTCCTCGGTCCATCCCACACCTTCTATCTGAAGGGCTGCGCCCTGTCGACGTTCGGAAAGTACAGCACTCCATTTGGGGATCTGGCTGTGGATGGCGAGGCCGTTGATGAGTTGATGAAAACCAAACAGTTCTCCCAGATCCCAGTTAATTATGACATCCAGGAGCATTGTCTGGAGATGCACCTGCCCTACCTTTGGAAGAGACTTGAGCAGACGCTCGGAAGCGACAGTAGCCAGTTCCCACCCATCGTGCCGGTCTTAATCGGAGACTTGTCTGCAGACGGGGAGGAAGCCATTGGCGCGCTCCTTGCACCATATCTGGCGGACCCCAAGAACGCATTCGTCATCTCATCCGACTTTTGTCATTGGGGAAAAAACTACCGATATCGGCCCCAATTATACCAAGGCCTCGTTCGTGACCAGGACGCACAGTGGGCGATTCTCAAGATCCAGCCAGCCCTCAAGAACACAGTGGATGGAAGTGAGCCAAAAGACGCCGAGGTGCCTATCCACCAAGTCATCAAGGCCCTTGATGAGTTGGTGATGGACTCGATCAAGACGGGCGACCACAGTGACTACTACAGCATTCTCAAGGGGACCAATAACACGGTGTGCGGCAGACACCCGATTGGAGTTGTATTGGCAGCATTGGAGGAAATGGGCGGCGATCAGTCCGGCGAAATTAGGGGCAAGTTCCAGTTTGTCCAGTATCAGCGAAGTAACTTGGTTGAGAAGCAGAGCGACTTCAGCGTGAGCTATGTGTCAGCTTACGCTGTTCTCTGACGCGGGTTTGAAGACGTGATGGGCCGATACAGCAAGGAGAAGTGAGCATGAGATGAGCATGGCTGGTTCGTTGAGTTGGGGGAAAGAAGTGTGCGCTCGGCGATACCATCTGTATACCTACAACAGCTAGAGTTATGGTCGAGATGAAACAAATTTATGAGAAAGCCAGTCAGGACAGGCTCACAGCCTCGAGATAGGATACAGGATAGGTACACTACATTGTCCATGTTCCTGCCGATCTTTTGGTTTGAAACTCGCGATTCAAGCTCGATGCCAAGTCAAAAGATGCCGTTATGCCATGGTCTACATGGGGGCAGCCATGCGCGGATCCCTGCTCGAACCCTGTAACCGAAGACGGAACAAGCGGGGCCAGAATCCGACGAATCCGATCGTGGGAATCCACGGCGGCGCATAGATTAACAACTCCACCCTCACTCTTGCCAAGCGTCGAGCGTTCCTGAATCTAATCCATGCAAATGCTTGGGTCCCCTGGAAAAAAAAAAAACGTCGACTCTCGTCTCATCTTTGTGGACATTGTGCTATATTGGGCGTCTCGTCTCGAGGTCGTCCCTTTATTTAATTTTGGAATTTTTCTTTTTCTTTTGTTCTTTTTTCTTGTTTTTTGGCTTTTTTTGGCTTTTTTTTTTTTTTGGCTAGCACCGTCTCTCAGCGTGCCGGCAAGCAGTTGACTGTTGGTGCACGTAGAGTGTATTACACTACTGCCACGTCGCATGGGAAAAAGTCGACATTGGCAAACAACTGGATATCAAAGCCGGATGGACCTTCCTCAACCAACGAACCACCCAACTACAGCTAACCAACCAACCAACCAGTCAACCAATCAAAAAGCCAAACTACAAGAACTGCCTAACCCCCAAGCAGGCACACGGTGCTCTCTTACTGTGTACGGCAATATCAACAGCGAAGGTCTGCACTTCCATTGCCCATTCGTTGGTGTTGCTGACGGGAGCCCTCGTTTGCTCGCCAACCCACACACAGGTAGTGCACCACATGTACACGACGTGTAGATGCATCGAATTGTGGAGTGGTCTACAAGTACTACCGGTAGTGTAAGAGGCTGTGTGGACTCCGAGTCCAGGGAGTAGGTAGCACTAGGCCCGTTTCGATCGACTCCTGAGAATCCCACGCTGCTTGCTCCCACGCAGTGTTGCCCAGACCTTCACCAGGCGCAGTGCTGCCCCAAAATAACCAAACCCATTTCAGCTCCAGCAAGTCCGAGGTCCCGTCCCGTCAATCTGCCTTTGTCCCTCTCCTACCAAGCACCCAATTTCCCATTCTTTAGTTTTCTTCCTAGTCGTCCTCTCTTTCCTGATCTCTAGTACACCATCTTTGGCATCGATATTTTTTTATTTTTTTTTCCTGTCGGCATAACCATTCACCAAGCAAGCATCGTCACTTTCAAAAAGGACATTACCCACCTATACTTTCATTTCGATTCCGACCCGAATAACATCCATCTCCCCTTTAAGCGCCTGCGCGCGTCTGCCTCCCAAGATGAGTGTGAGTGTTTCAAAACATGTTCTTCCTCTCACACATCCACCGTTTTGCTACACAACCATGACTCCACCGATACCTTGCTCTGGCCCAGACAATCTCGACAGTCCTGTCGTCCCTTCTTCTCACCAATCTTTCTACTTCTTTCACTGCCAACATCTCTGAGTGTATCGCTAACAATGGACAACAACCAGTACGGGTTAGTCTTCCTGGCACGCCGAATACGACGACATCAACGTGCCGTGTTTCTTACTGACATCGGTTACTGTCTAGATACGGCGGAAGAGACCCTTCCTTTGACCAACAGGATGGTGCCGCTGGTGCTTATTCCCCGCTTGGCGGAAGGGACCAGTCTCCCGCACCCTATGCCGGAGGAAATTATGGTGGTGAGCTCCAGATGAGATAACTGTCGAAAAAAAAATCACACAGCCAGATTGACCATTGCATCTCATCAGGAAACACAATGGAGATGAGCTCAATCAACAACGGAGGCTCCTTTGGCGGTGACCCGACTGCAATCCTGAACGAGTGCCGAGACATCGACAATGGAATCGAGCAGATCGAGGGAAATCTACGGGAGCTGCGAAGACTGCAGGACCGCTGCCTCGCCGAGGCTGATTCATCCGCGAGCTCATCGAGCCGGCAACTAGATGCACTCAACACCGAGACCATGGCCTTGTACCGCACCATAACCGATCGCGTCCGCAAAATCAAGTCGAGCCCCGAGGGCCGCCAGCCCCGAAACCAGGCCCAGGTTGGCCGCGTTGACCGTCGATTGCGACAAGCGATTCAGGACTACCAGGGCGTCGAGTCCTCATTCCGCAAGAGGATGCAGGACCAGATGGCCCGCCAGTACCGCATTGTGCGCCCCGATGCCAGCGAAGACGAGGTCCGGGCCGCTGTGGAGGACACTACCGGAAACTCGCAGGTCTTCCAGCAAGCCTTGATGCAAAACAACCGCGTAGGCGAGGCGAGAGCTGTGCTCAGTGCTGTCCAGGACCGCCACAAGGCTTTGCAGAGGATTGAGCAGCAAATGGTCGAGTTGGCGCAGCTGTTTGAGCAGTTGAACACGTTGATTGTGGAACAGGACGTCAAGATCCAGGCCATTGAGCAGACGAGTGAGGAGGTGGTCGACAATCTCGATAAGGGCAATGAGGAGATTGCAGTGGCAGTTCAGACGGCGCGGGCCACTCGCAAGAAGAAGTGGATGTGCTTGGGTATCTGCGGTAAGTATTTGCCGATGCAGTGGCCTTCCAGTTCGGTGCTCCAAAAAAAACCATGACTAACCTTTCTCCCTTTAGTGGCCATTATCGTGGTGATCGTTATCATCGTGGTGGTCTATGTCGTCGTTACCCACCCTCCTGGCGGCGGAAGTAAATCGGAGGAGAATACGAAGCGCGGTCTTCTGGGACGAAGCGTCAACGATGATTTGCAAATGAACAACGCCCGAGCTATCCAAGTTGCCGCTCCCATGGCTGGCCCTATCTCTCGTATCCACGGACAGTCAAAGAACGTTGTTCCCGATAGTGCCGACCCGGAGTCTCTGGCCAAGAGGCTCTCGCCGGAACTCCTCAACCGCATCACTTCGCCCTACAAAAAAGCATCATCTCAACCAGCGACAAAGGCAAAACGATTTGTGATCACGGACGAAATCCTCGAGTTTATGGAACAGAACAACGCGGTGGCTTCACGCGGTCCCCAAAGGGCCGGAAAGCGCTTCGTCATCACGGACGAAATTCTGGAAAGCATGAGAGGCGGCAAAGTGGCAGACCACAAACAGTTCGTTCCGGGTCATCATAACGAGGCGAAGGATGACGAATGATCGCTCTCACCTACCTCATCTTTTTTGCGTTATGGCGTTTTTGTCGGCGTTTGGCCATCCGCTCGTCTTGCAACCTCGCAACCTATATTTTGCGCCTTTTCTCCCTTGCATCTCTGGGGATCAACATGGGTTTGAGGAGTTTAACAGAGGGTGGTTTCTTCGTTTCTACTGTCATTTGTTTTGCGTTATTCTCTATACGCAATTTGGCCGTTGGATATACAACGGGAGGGATCAGTGGGCCAAATGAGTGGTCGCTTGGATCATACGTCTTGCTTTGAGGAGGATCACAAGGCAGAATGTTAGTGTAGGCAGGAGTTGCTGGTAAACTCTGCTCGACCATGCCGTATTCTGGTACCTCTTACTCGCCTCGGAACCTCAGTATTTAAGCATCCGCCAAGGCGTTTATAATGAACAAGATCTTTAGTTCCAACAGTAACAAGCATCGCAGAAAATGCGAGTATCGTCATGCGTCCTGTAGAACTACTGTCGAACTTTGTCGCCAGGCCATTCATGTTATCCTACGACAATATTTCTACGATATGCCAAATCGAAAGCAAGCGTAGTGCGCGGTCATAGCCTGCATGCCTTGGTATACACCCTTCTGTTCACATATATGTAGGAACCTGTCAAAAGTGACTGCCTGGATTTGTCAAGTGAGCTCCAAAAGAATCAAGCCCGTTAAGGTCCTAACAGAGGACCATATACCCCAGGCATGCAAACTCACAGCCCCCCCGCCTCTCAATCAATCTTGAACACCCATATCGTCACCTTCTCCCACCTCGGCAAGAAGTGCATCGCCTTTCCCGCCACCGCGGCCATCACCCTGGTCAAGGTCGAAGTCTGGGTGATCCATAGAGGATATACGCCGTTGCCTCTCTGAACCTGCCTCGGCAACCCTTTTTAGCACTCCTATTCGCCTCTCAAAGTCTTGCAGTAGAGTCGGGTATTCTTCAGGTGCAGGGGCCGCCGTCGCAGTTTGCTTGCCCTTGCCCGTCAGAGAAGAGTGCAGATCACCTTCTGGAGTGGACAGCATTTTCCCGCCGCTGCCCAAACACGACGATGACAACGACCCTGACGATGACGACGACGACGAAGGCTCAATGGCTACGCCTTCGATCTTGAGCATCAACGGACCACTATGTAGACTAGGCGATGAAGCCGCAAAGACCCCCCCTGCGGAATTGGCACTGCCACTGTTGGCTTGATCTTCCATCCGCATCACTTGTGCCGAGACGACTGCCCAGTCGGGAGACAGGCTACTTGCCCATGCCACTTGGAGCCCACTGCCGGTCGAGGAGGGCGCCACATCAAGAACCACGGCGCGATCTCTCGACTCCTTGCTGTAGAGTTTTTCATCGTTGTCTGGACTTGGTGTGGAATTCTGTTCGATTCCTCCACGGTGATGGTACGCTAGTGCGGCGGTGAGGATGTCGGGGTCGTCGTCGGCAAACACATAGTGGACGGTTGGATGATGGATGGTCTGGCGCTGGGAGGAGTGGGTGCTGGAAGAAACAAGGGTAAAGAGGGGAGAGAACGATGGCTGGGACCCGCCACCTTGTTCTTCCCCCTCCCCTGCTTCTCGATGATGATGTTGTTTTTGTTGTTTTTGTTGTTGTTGTTGTTGTTGTTGTTGTTGCTGCTGGCCGATCCCCAGTAACGTGTGCTCCTCAATGCTAGGTGGTGGTTGAGGAGACGGGGTGTGGGATTGTGCTGACGACAGGCGACGACTTTGAGGTTGTAGCTGGTCTGCCTGTAGGTCGTGCTCTCGCCGTAAACTGGAGCGACTTGTCCGACTCGCGACAGATGGTCGGGGACTTGAGGAGGTGAAGTAACGGGCGGCGGCGGCGGAGCCCGGTCGGTTGAAGGAATCTGGTTCGGTCATTTGTATTTTGTACGTATATGGAGGCGGTTATACAGAGAAAAGGACGAAGGAATGGCGGCGGTTCGTTGTCAGTACGACGACGGAACTGATACCGGGAGACGGTACTGATAAGTGATGTGTAGAGAGTATGTGGTCGAGTGAGGGTTTTTGGCCGGTTTTAGATGGTATCAAGAATGCTCAAGTAGCCGACACAAAGACTACATGAAAGATTCTAATGGTATGCGCATAGGAAGAAAGGCTCCCAAAGATGTTCTATGCTAGGTTCCTACCTATGAAGGTGACGATGGGTTGTGGTGCTGCTGGCCAGGTGATGTGCCCAACATGGCCCCGTGCATCCGCAGGTACCTTGAGAGCTATCAGTGGCCTACCACCAAGAGCCACTGTAACAGTGGCTGCAGGGATGGAAGACGTTAAGGAGCGGAGACTCCCGTACAGGTGGGTCTTGAGGTGGGGGTGCTGTTGTAGGCCTGTAGGTGCACTTCTGTAAAAGCAGTGGTAGGGACCTGGACTCCGTCACAAGACGGAAACAAGATGTAAACTTCAGCTACCTTAGCTACCTTGATCACCACGGTAACCACGCTTGCCAAGGTGGTCGTAAATGGAAGTGGTTTATTTATCTTAGACAGCCCATAACTCTCAGCCTGGAGGGAAGCTGCAACAATTCCCAATGGTGCCGTGACTAGTACCACCATCTCAGGTCTCGGCGAGCATTTGGCCTTGGGTTGTTTCGGCCAGTGATGTTTCGGTGGCATTGGGGCGGCCATTCCATTCGAATTCTACCCAGACATTGTCAGGCACGGCGTCCAAATCCAGACGCGAAGAGAAATACACCCGACAACTTACTTTGACGACACATGGGGCACTGGCCTTTGGCAGAGTCCTGTTTGATCCACTCGAGGATACAATGCTGTCATGTTGGTCAGCGAGAGCGCCCGGAACGAGAAAGGGCGGGAAAGAAACAACAAACCATGTGGAAGTTGTGACCGCATTTGCCAGACACTAGGAACACACAAAAGGTCAGCTGGGTATCCTGTTATCATGTTTGGCGTCTTACACAAGCTGCACTCATCGCCCGGATATTTGCAAGTCGGGCATGTGCCATCAAAATGGACCTGGCAGATGCCGCAGACATCGTCTTCCGGGAGATCCCATCGCCAAGTCGCGACGGCGTTCCACTTTTTGATCTTGACCTTCATGTCGATTCTTTTCGTTCGAGTGTTCTTTGTTCGATGCCAGCCTGAGACCTAGGTTCGTAGTTGCTTATTCGGTGCGGGATGATGTGCGATCGGGCGCAACAGTCACGGATGTTGCCTATGCGCGTAAAAATACATGTTAGAGGGAGTACTCGATATACTGAACGGCCGATTAACACCGAAACAGGAAACGAACCTGCTGATGTCGGCGGTTATTGACCCGCTGCGAAATCACAGACCAGTAGAACTACCTTACCTAGAGGTAGGGGTAGCTAGCGCCGTACTAATATAAACAGGCAGGAACCAATGCTAAGTAGAGGTACCTATCAATGTGGCCCAAGCTCTCTGAGAACATCTCAAAGGTTTGAATGAAATGTGGGAACCTAAGGTAAGCTCTGTACACTACCGTGACAGCGCCGAGCCTTCCCCAAAAAGCCTGCACTTTGCACCATTTTGATTGCTGGGGCCTCCTCCACCTGCCTCCATCGCATGAACGGCCAAGGTCCCATCCCAAAAGTAATGACAAAGAAAGCAGTCTAAACCCCGCATCCACAATCCTCATCCTCGGGCTGCTGACGAATTTCGGCTTGCTGGGGCCTTGTTTTTTTTTTTCTTCTTCTTTTTTTTTTTTTTTTTTTTTTTTCTTCTTCCTTCCCCTTCCTCTCCTCAAAGACCTTTTTTTCTTTGCTTGCCAACCCGTAGATTTGCTAGATATTCAAAGTGACTGCGCGAGACTGCTACCTTACGACCAAGCTCGTTAGGTATCTCTGCAATCAATCCCCAGGCCACACGCAGTCCGGACGTCAGGAACCAGGCAACGCCAAACCTAAGGTACCTACCTACCTCTCTACCTCTGCGTCTACGTCTACGTCCCTTGCATCGGGCCGTCTGTCGCTTGTCTCGCTCGACCTTACTCCAACCACCACGGCACCGCCGACATCGACTGCGGTATCACGGAAATCCCTTATCGCCGCACTGCTTCTTCTCCCTAGCCCGGCGCATCCTCGACACAACCTACCATTCCCGACAACAGGTAGACAGCACAAGCAGAACAGTCAAAATGGCTCTCATAGGAGTCCTTAGCCCCCTCCGGGCCTCTATGCGCTCGATTGCCGCCAGAGCGGGGGCTGTCCGCTCCTTCTCAAGCTATCTCGTCACCCCCAAGGAGCTGCACGAAGCCCTCAAGAAGGCCCCTCCTTCGCCCATATCGTCCGAACCCCGTGTCATTCCTCTATGCGCCTCCTGGTTCCTTCCGAACGACCCCCAAAAGCGCACCGGCCTCGACGTCTTTATCGAAAAGAGAATCCCCAAGGCACGCTTCTTCGACCTCGACAAGGTCATCGATAGGCACAGCCCTTACCCCCACATGCTGCCCAGCTCCAAGGGCTTCGCCGCTGCCATGAGCGAGCTCGGCATCCGCCGCGAGGACACTGTGGTTATTTACGACAGCCAGGAGCTGGGCATCTTCAGCGCCCCCCGTGTTGGCTGGACCATGAAGGTCTTCGGCCACCCCAAGGTCCACATCCTCAACAACTTCAAGCTCTGGATCGAGGAGGGTCTCCCTACCGAGTCCGGAAATGTCTGGACGATCGAGTGCGGCACATACCCCATCCCCAAGATGGACGAGGACAAGGTTGCGAGCTTCGAGGAGGTCCGTGAAGTTGCCATTGATTCCAATAAAGAGGGCGCCGAGGGCGTACAGATCCTGGATGCGAGATCACCCGGTCGGTGGAGCGGCAGGGAGCCGGAGCCGAGAGAGGGTCTGTCATCGGGCCACATGCCTGGCTCTATCAACATTCCCTTCAGCGCTGTCTTGGACCCCAACACCAAGGCTTTCCTTCCAGCCGACAAGTTGAAGGAGATCTTCACCAAGGCGGGCGTTGATCCCTCAAAGCCCATCATCTCCAGCTGCGGAACCGGCGTCACCGCCTGCGTCCTCGAAACGGCACTCAACGAGGCGCAATTTGGCTCTCCTGAGAAGAGAAAGGTTTATGATGGAAGCTGGACGTAAGTGCTTTTGACCGACACGCTGCGTCTCCCCCACTGAATCATGCATCCATGGCTAACTCTGTGTGCAGTGAGTGGGCCCAACGGGTCAAGCCCTCCGAGTCGCTGATCCAAAAGGTCGAATAAGTGCAGAGAAAGGAGCATGAACAGCTCTTGCCTTAAGGGACCGGTTGAGCGAACAGCATGGCGTCGGGTCGTCCTCTTTCTTTACCTTCTATTGTACATGTTGCCCCTTGCCGATCGAGGCTAGCTTGGACTGCCGGTAGACGAGTGTGCTGCGTGGGCGTGTTGCGCCTGTTGGGTGGAAAATGAATATTTCATTGGTGGTGTTCCAGGCGTTCGGAGGGAAGCCCTCAAGGTTGTGTAAACATGCATTAAGCGGGTTTTCGAGTCAAACAATTCCATTGCTTTTGGGGGTGCAAAAGAGAGCGCACTTGGATCGGAGTAACTGTATGAACCTTGCGAGCAGCGTCCCAAGCGGCTGACGTCATTCCTGCTGGTCTGTCTTTGTTTTGACACATCCCCAATCATGTTATGACAAAGCACATCTCCCTTGGGCCCAAGCTACTTACACAGAACACTGCATAGTGGAGCGACCTGCACGTCAAGAGGTATCGTTATGCTCCCCTTGAGACGGGTGCATATCCAGATGTCCGGGAACCTTCGTGTACTCTGGACCACTATGAGACGCAGACTACCGTACTGTTCGGATGCTTCAGCACTTGCACCATGAAGCGGCTTGCAGCTCCGTTCACGGGACCTTCGACCTTGAAACGGGCACGAATAGGATCACCAGCCAGCGATGACAGCGGCGAGACCCAAAGAGCCGACTGGCCCGCCAAAATGGAGGAGATCGAAGCGGCGAGACGATTTATCCTTGAGTGGTCCGATCCCAAATCGCACTCAGAATTGTTTGAACAGCTGCTGATCCTTAGTAGTGCTACCGCAAAAACCAAAACGCTCATTGTTCCTGACAAGGACGCGGATGGACTCGCCTCTGGCTCAATACTTCAACAGACCCTTGTTCTTCTTGGCCTGCCCTCAAGTCTTATCACCACTCATCTCGTCCAAAGAGGGAATAACATCCACGACCCTTCGGAGCGCGCAGCCATGGCAGACTTGTCTCCATCCTACGTCTTCGTCCTGGACCAAGGCTCGCGGCGCTCCTTGCCTGTTGTCGATATCCCGAACCACAGAGCCCTCATAATCGACCATCACCAGGCTGCCGAGGATGAGTTCCCGTCTGGCTCTCAGCATGTCACTGCCTGCAATTCCCCCCCTGTAGCCACATCTGCCCTACTAACCTACCTCATATGCCATCCTCTTCACCCTGCCATCGAAGAACAGTGCGCGTGGCTGGCCGTTCTTGGCACGCACGGCGATTTGGGTACAAACTTCAAGTGGCAACCGCCCTTCCCGGATATGGGTAACGTTCTGAAGCGGTACACACGCAAGAGGCTCAATGATGCCGTCTCTCTCATCAACGCACCGCGACGCACAGCAGCATACAACGTCCCTGCCGCATGGGAGGCACTTACACAGGCTACTGGCCCGGCCGATCTGCTCGCTAACAAGGCGCTCTGGGCGGCGAGGGCAGAGGTCAACGCCGAAGTGGAACGGTGCACACACGTCCCGCCAAAGTTTTCGACCGACGGACGCGTGGCGGTCTTGAGGATGAAGAGCAAGGCACAGGTGCACCCGGTCATTGCGACAAGGTGGGCGGGACATTTGAAGAGTGCTAAGCTTGAGGTGGTGATGGCTGCTAATGATGGGTATCTGGAAGGCAAAGTGAACTTTTCGTGCAGGGTGGCCAAGTGTGCAAGGGAAAGGCGTGGCGGAAGGGGGGCGGTGAACATTATTGAGCTATTAAACGGCATCGTAGAAGTGGCCGAGGATCCCAGTCTGAAGGAGAGGCTTGGAGAGTCTTTTGCGAGAGGACATAAGGAGGCTAGCGGGGGCGTCGTGCCAACGAAGGAATTCGAGGAGATGATGGCATTGATGGGGGTTGGTGCGGGAAGTAGGAAGAAGCTGGATCCAGTGACACCGGTTAAGAAGGAAAACACCATCACTAATTACTTCATCAAGAACGGTGGTTCTCAAAGACACTGATGAGGTCCTGGTGACCCGTGGCAGGTGCCAACATTTGTCGATATGCAAATTTAGAATCTATGTACAGCATCTGAAAACATTACAGCTCAAACGACGGGCCGAATTAGGAAGTGAACCATCCCCTTATTACCGCTTGTACTCTGCCAGCTTATACTCCCTCTTGATAGAATCCGCAAGCTAATTCAGAATCCAGGTTAGCATCAAGACTTGGATAATGGGCAAAACACAGATAGAGCAACTCACTCTTTCGCCGGAGGCATACATAGTCGCTGTGGGAGCACCCGAAATCTGGAACGGCCAATAGCTGATGTCGGCCACCCTCAAGCCCTTCACTCCATACACCTTCTGTTCGCTGGAGACGACACCCCCAAGCGCGCGGGGCATCATAGCCGCCGTGCAGCACTGATGGGCGTTTGAGGGATCAATAGCTCCACGGAAGGCCGAGGCTAGCTCACTATCCGCAGTGATGTGCTCCCCAAAGGGTGCCGCCTCAGCAACCCCCAGTGCTGCCATATCTGGAGCAGTCATCAACTCTCTGTTCTTACGGAACAGCGCAGTGAGGACCTCAATGTCAGCCGGGTCGGTAACGGCACGGTAGTCCACCAACGGATTCTCAAGGGGGTTAGTCGAGTTAATAGTCACGGCGCCGCGGCTGAGAGGCTTGTTCAGATAAATGGTCACGCCATCGGCCGTGTTCCAGTGGAGCGAGCCAATACCGGCCTTTCCAGAATCGAACTGCTCCAGGATGAGCTTTCGTTGGACAGTGTAACCGGCCAGGACGCTCGCATCAACCCCCGAAGAGAGCGAATAGGGAGCGGCAGCAGCGCGGGCGTTCGAGACAATCTTCTTGTACGAGGAGGTCGTTTGCGAGAGGCTCATCATGGCAATGTTGGTGCTGAGCGTGCTCACGATGGTGTAGGCACCCTGCTTCTTGGAATCATAGAGCGCACGTTGTTCGGCAGCGTAGGTGGCGTTGTTGGCAATGGAGCCAGAGTTGGGAAAGAGGTTGTTGCTTGCGGTATAAGGGACCTTGAGGGTCAGTTGGTCTTGCAAGTTGGATCCAACACCGGGGAGGTCAACAACGACGGGGATCTCGTGCTTCTGGAGAAGGTTCTTGGAGCCAATGCCAGACAGTTGGAGGATCTTGGGCGTGTTGAGGGCACCGGCAGCCAAGATGACTTCCTTGGCGGCGTAGGCGGTTGCGGCCTTTCCGCCAGCCGTGGGCAAGTACTCAACACCAACTGCCGTGGTGCCGCGGAAGATGACTTTGGATACCATGTTCGACGGGAGGATATGGTAGTTAGGCCGCGAGTCTTTGACCCGGTCATAATGGTTTCTCTTGGAGTGACTTCGGGTCCTGGTGCTAGCATCGACAGCATGGGGGAACCAATAGATGCCAAGGTTGTCACCACCGTTGGGGTCCTTGATTGCAGGAAGCCCGACAGACTTGGCAGCATTCCACCAGTTTGCTATCATGATCCCCGTCAGCACTGTCCGATCTTGCGCTCTCCAGGCCAAAGTTACTTACCGCTTCCAGGATAATAGTAGTTGGGATATGTGTACTGCACAGGCCCGCCGTTGCCTCGGACGGACTCATCCCATGAGATATTGGCCGCCTTAGCAAAGCTAGGGTCGGGACGGGTGAAGTTCTCGCTCTTTAGGAAGAAAGGCAGAAACGAGTTCCAGCTCAACCCCGGGTTACCAATGGCTCCCCATTTATTATAATCGTCGGCCTTGCCTCTGTTTGTTAGTCAGCAAGCTGATGATGGTCACGCAAAAAATAAAAAAATAAATAAAAAATAAAAAAAAATATAAAAAAAATTATAAAAAGAAGGTTTGAAGGTACAAACCTCACAAAGACCATGGCATTGATGGTGCTACCACCGCCGACCACCTGGGCAATGGGTGTAAAGACGGAACGGTTGTTGAGGCCCTCCTGAGGCGTTGTCATCAAGTTAGGCCAGAAGTACAGAAAAGGAGCATATGAACCGGGAACCAAGATGCCATCCTCTCCTTGGTCCAGAGGGCCGGCGTCAATGACAAGAACGGACACTAGCAGCGTGGTTACCATGCACGGACTTGTGTTGTTGTTTGAGCGGTACAACTCACCATTAGGGTCTTCTGTCAGCCGATCGGCAAGCGTAAGTCCTGCGATACCGCCACCGGCAATGACAAAGGTGTAGTTGCAAATGGCGGCAGACCAGCTGTCTACTACAGTCGCATGCCGCGGCACCCGCACCGGGGTTGCGTCGATGAGAGATGGGCAAGCAACCAAGAGTGAAACCAGGAGGGCCCCGAAGGACTTCCCGAGCAGGTCTTTACCAAACATGTTGTTCGTTTATTCTTTGAGTCTGGGGGAAGTTCCGAGTGAAGACCGCAGGCGTCATGCTGTCACCGGAGCTCGGGAAGCAGTCTCGCTCTTATACATCGCCAGCCATTGACCGATTTCTCTTAAGGAGATTAAAGCCACAATTGAACCGGGGATGAAGTCGCAGTAAGGAATCTCCCGAGCTAGGTAGCTTTATTGCAACAGAGGCCAAAGCTGAAGATATGCCGTCCTACTGAATGGTCCCCTCAGAGCTGGCGGACGGGGTTGCCGCAAGGGTGGCGTGTGCTGTGTAGGTAGCATTGCATAAAAGGCACCACACAACTCTGGTCTTAGCCTCGCTCAGTCGCCCCAGCAAGGGAGTTCCTTCCGCGGTTCCCATATCGAGGGCTAACCCCTTTGGGAGGCTCTGGGATGGGTGAGATTTCCTCAGACTTATGTAGTCCTGCCGGTGGAGGTTACAGTTTTCAACAACATGTGGTCCGGAGAAGAGCGACCAACTAGGTAGGAACGGAACCGACAGGCTCGTTCCTGCCGCCGATCCACAATCTTCAACCCTATACTATGTATGGGAAAGCCTTGTGGATACACGGGCGGTGCGATTTTGAAGCTGATTCCTTCCCCAGAAGTAGAGAATCTTGAGAGGAATTCCTTTACCAACAGGCCGGGCTATGACACCAGGGAGATAGAATCTCATCTTCATGACTGAGCCGTGTCTAGAACTCTAGAGATTCTCTTGGGGCGATGAGGACTGTACGTACTCCTGAGTCTTTCATTAGACATCCACAGAAGTCGACAAAGGCTTTTAAGAGCTTGAGTCTGACAAGCTGTTCCGAACTTTCGGTATATAAACTTATAGCTGATTAGGAAACTGACAACTTCGTCAACTTCCCATGTGATCATCTGAAATGTCCAAACAGTTGCAGTAGACGCAATTGATCCTTCAGGCTTGGCACAAAAGGTCTCGATTTATGGGAATGATGGCATGATTCGTGAGACCTCTGATATTCGACCACCTGGGTCAGGAAGTAAAACAGTCGCAAGTGCACTATTCTTACAGACTTCTGCTTGGCAGGCCAGAAAAAAATCAAAAAAAAAATCAAGACATCACTGCAACAATTGACCGCCTCCAACCCGCCCACAAAACACTTTCCCTTGCCAGCGCAAACCACCCGGGCCCTCAACATCATTTCTCTTACACAAGACACTAGCGCCTTCTCACTCTCCTATCCACAATCATTTACCTTGTCCAAGTCTCCCAAGAACTCTTATCCTTCCTAAACAGATTAATACAAACCCACAACGCCACCAACAAAAGCGGCAACGCAACGATCCAAATCATCGCCGTCCTCATCCTCATAATAGCTCCCCTTCTCCTCTCCCATCTGCTCCTCCTCCCGTTTCCGCCCGAATCGCTCTCCTCTTCGTCCCTTTGCTGCCCTCCCTCACGGTCAGGACGGTCACTGTAGGCGTGATCGACCCGCTGGGTTCGCGAGAACTGATTCCCGGACTCGTTTCCCTCGTCATACTCCTCGTCTTCGTCATCGTCGGAAAAGGGATGGTACTGTGGGACGCCGTCGGTTGAGTCACGGTAGGTGCCGTAGAAGGGGGGATGGTTCAGGTTGAGGGCTGGGAGGGACTCGTAATGGAGATGCTGGTCGGGGTTAGGGGCTGGTGCTGTGGGGCAGGGACGTGTGGCCACGGGAGCGTCTTGGTCGAGGGCATCATTCTGCTTGTTGTTATCGTTGCCGTTGTTGCCACCGTTGTCATTGCTGCTGTCGTTGTTGTCGGAGGTGTCATTATTGTTGTGGCCGATGGTAGCGTTGGCATCTTGCGTGGCGTTGTTTGACTCTGGCTGGTGAGATGAAGAGGCCATTGCGTGAGAAGTCTACGAGTTGTGGTTAGTGTACCCAGCACGTGAGAAGTCCAAAGAAATTAATGTTGTACACCGTGCTCAGTTAAGCTTACACTTAAAAGCGGTTCGTGCGATGCCCAAGTGTCAGCGTGAACAGAGGACGCATTGGATGGAGAAGAGCTGGACGAGCTGGACGAGCTAGAGCTCGAGCTCGGCCTTGAATTGGTGATTTCTGGAACCTCCATACCATGTATTCAACGCGGGTCGACGGATCGTGATCTTGTTTCCTTCAACTAGAAGTGGTCAGAAAGAGTCAATGAGCCATTTTCACGACTTGAAGCCGTAGAACCTGGACGCAAGGGCTGTTAGTTCGAGCAAATAATACAAAGGCATACCGTCTAGGCCATAACCTAACTTGGTCATATTAGGAAATCATACATGAATGGACGGCACTTTGACTGGAGGCCGGGGGTATGGAAGCTCTGTATATGTAAGAAAATGAGTGGCGAGTCCTCAAGTCTAACAGCATCACTATCTCTCCCGGGGATGCGACATTGGTCGGGTGGGAACGGAAATTCGTCATGCCATAGCTGAGACCTTTGGTCTGGATATGCTGGTCTGACAAGTTTCACCAACCAAAGGAAAATGTGAACAGGAATGGGCGATAGGAGATACAAGAACGGCGAAACGTGGAATAGACTACATGACAAGAGACAGCTACTGGTTGCGATGCTGTGTCACCAAATGGGACTGGATGCAACCAAGCACAACGTTGAGAGCACACAAGTAGCCGTCTAGACTATTTGCTACCTTCATGGGCTCCACCTGCACCCAACATGCTATGTAAAGCTATTTCATCTTTTGCTACTGCAGCAGATCCGGCCACCCACACAACACTTGCTTGATGCATGATGCAGCCATAGCACTATCAACATGCATGAGAAGGTCGGTCTGGATTGGAGCAATACTACTCGGACCTCCAGACACTTGGCAGGTCGTTTTGACGGGATGATGGATGGGATTCCAGCTTGGATATACCACTGGGTAATAGGTCTATGAGGGTAGCGAGGCATCCCTTGAGCCGTGGTATACGACCTGTAAGAATCTTCCCAACTCTGCCAGAAGAGAATGATTATGCGATAAGCGAAAGCAGCCGTGGATATTGAGGAGATTAGCAGCCTCACGATCGAAACACCATGGAGAGGACTACCGGCTTTGTATATGTGCCGTATGCCTTTGAGCAATCTTCGACACTTGGCGCTTATCACAACAGCCGTTTCGAATGAACTGAGTTGTTTTCTTTGCGCCAAGTCCTTTCTATGGTGTCTCTGCCTGTCGGATATATGCTCGCCCACGTCGCTTCGCTAATTTGCTTCTGGTACTGTTGGAAGCTTGTTCAAATGCGGCATTCCTTGTCTCACAAGATCCTGTATCGGACGTGGAGTTGGACTATCAGGGCTGCAAGTGATTTCCACAATTCGCCGTTCACTTAGAGTGGTTTGACCAGTCCGCTGGATAGGTTTGTTGTGAGGCGTGGAGGGTACAGCGGCAACACCTCGCGCAACCTGAATGTTCCTGACGACTGAGGAATGAGGAGTGGATACGCTGGGGGTAATGTAACTGTTCGTGGCTCGAACGTCGACATTGATTGAAGTATGAGGGTCGATCGTGCTAGGCTGAGATGTGTTGGTTTGTACCTTTTTACTTGGTCTTTGACTTGAGTTTGCTATGGTGCCAACTGGTTTTAATTCAGCTTCTGCTGGTCTCTTCCTGATCGGGCACGCCTTTCCAGATGGGGGAATTGCGGACTGTCCGTGTTCGCCGGATGCGCTGGTAGCCTGGAAAGGAGAGGGCGGAGATAGAAGAGGCTGTACTTTCGGGACAGCTGCTTCGTTATGCAACCATTTGAGCACGTGGTTGGCCACATCGTTGCTGTTTTTCTCTAGGAAGCAAATGTGTCCATTTCCACGAATTCCGTGCTCCTCGAGTCTGTGGTGCTTGACGGTTGTCCCGGCCTGGCGAAGAAAATGTACCGTTGCCCAGTCCGAGAGACGGTGGAAGCTCGCTTCCGTTGTTACCACGAGTTGGGGGATTCCCACCAGGTTCGTGAGCTTCCGGGGCTCTGGCCTGGATTCGGTATGATTTCCAACAGGCACCCCAGCAAGGTCTTGTTCGAAGCAGAATTTGCCTTGTCGGCCCCTTTCGAAGAACTTGGTGACTGGGATGGGCTCAAAAGCTGGATATGTACCGCCAAACAGCTCCTCGAAGGACTCTGGTGCTGCAACCGGTGGGTCGAACTGCATCGGTATATCCGCCAGGCCGTATGGACGCACGCCAGCAGCTCTTGTGAATTTGCTCGTCGGCCTCAATTCTCCATTTTTGTTCTGAAGGGCAGAGCCAAACGGAGGCCCGAGTGGCTCGACTGCAACGATGGCATGGACGAGGTCAGGGGCCACATCGGCTGCCAGCCAGGCAACGTTGGCGCCACTACCATGGCCGATAAGAATAGCCGGACGCATCAGAAATCGCAATAGGCTCTCGACAGCCTCTTGAGCGGCTGTCTGGCGCTCGTGGGCATCCATATACATGGGAACTAGTTGGTTGGAGTATTGATCAAAGATGGGATCGCCCCGGATGCCGCTCTGGGTTTCATCTCCGCTATTAGCCTGAGGATGTCTAGCCATGGTCTTTATTACCACATCTGGAGCGAGACTTACTCCTGGCCACTGCGTGTGCTTCTTTGCCACCAGCCACTCTGGATCATTGGCTTTACTGCTAGCCGTGTATAGGTTCTCGATGGTCTGAGGGGTGATGACTTTCACTCGTTCGTAATAATCCGAGGCACCGGACCGGCCTTGGAATGGCAGTTGCGGAGCATAGACTCGATGACCGCGCTCGGCGAAGAAAACAGCCCAGCCCGGCTGACTATCGGGCTTTGTGAGCCACATCTGTCGAGAAATCACACCTGGTTAGCCTAATAAAACAGAATGGCTGGGGAAACAGGTTCCTTACCGATCCAGTATGATAGTCTCCGTGAAGGAGGATTATGGGCATGAGACCTTTGTGGTTGACAGTGGGCACCAGCTTTTCGACGCGCATCTGGCCTATGGAAAACGCGACTCGCTCGCAAGTGGCAGCTGTAGGCGGCGCTTCTTGGTGAGGTTGTGCCATTTCCAGGGAACAAGGGCATGCACGTGTCACGGAATGGTGGGCCTAACAGACGAACGCAAGCGGTAGTGGTGAATTTGTTCGGTGGTGAGGGAGGGTAAAGAACGAGATTTGATGGAGGAAGTGGTCGGTGTGAGAAGTAAGGTAGGCACCGAGATGGAGAAATCGAACGCGGTTGGAGCGTCAGGCCACTAAATGACGAATGCTATACAGCTTGTCAAGACCAGGTAGAATAGAAGCAAAGACTGAAACCAAAGGTACGTAGAGACCAAAAGTAGGGGAAGAAAAGGAGGAAAGCAAAGTGAAAGCATGTTCACACAAGAGTACCTACTCTCGACCCCGTTCCTTCTCGGCTACAGCATATCCAAGACAAATAAACATTTCCTATTTGCGCCTGACTCCGTCAACACCTTGCATCATTTCCAAAGTCCCCAGATACGGTCGCTTCCATTGCCAGTAATCATAGCTCATCCTTCTCATCAGTAACATGTCCCTTTAGCTTCGCCAAACCCTCGTTCAGGGCGGCCAGGTGCTCGTAGTCGGGGGCATCTTCGCCCAGGCCCCATGCAAAAACGCCTCCCAGCCGGCGCTTCTCCATGATTTTGGGGAACTTTTGCTTGATGGCATCCGGGGTATCGAAGGTCCACCACAGTGCCTCGGTAGGGTCCCAGTAATAGTAGCCTCCTTGCTCATCATCGTAGACTCCCTGGGTGAGAGCCCTTTCGAAGGAGGCACGGAGATGTTTTGGCACGTCGTCATGCCAGGAAAAGGCACCCGAGCGACCGAGATCGGCTCCCGATACAGGATCCTCCATCTCGACGGTGGGGCAGCCAATGGGTGAGGTTTGTGCGCAGGCATCTTGTTCGGTCTTGAAGTATTTGACGTAAAAGGCAAAGCCGAGGTTCAGCTTCTGGGGGGCGGCACCGGCGGCCACGTAGGCATCGACGGCCCTCAGGCTCAACTCGACACCGGTGTGGTGGTTGGTGACGGTGTCGCGACGGTTCATCATGTCGTAGGTCATGACGTTGAGAAAGTCGACATGGCGCATGATGCGGGGGACGGTCTCGCGGGTGAAGGCCAGCATGTCGCGGTCTAGACCGGGAACGGCGGCCGAGATGACCTTGTCGGGACCCAGAGCGGCACGCAGTTCCTGGAGCAGGATGGGGTAGGCGGCGATCTCCCAGTGCTTGTCCGAGTTGGGGATCTGCTTGTAGTCTTGACCGTTGCCGCCGGGGTACTCCCAGTCGATATCGACACCGTCAGCGCCAGTAGCCTCGACCATTTTGGCCACATTCTCGGCGAACAGAGTGCGCGTTTCGTCGTTGAGGGCGGCCACGGAGAAGCCAATGGTGTCTCCCCAGCCGCCAATGGCGATCAAGACCTTTGTGTCTTTGGGGAAGCGGGGGCGGACATGGTCGACGGTGGTGAACAGAGGCCATTCTCGGTTCAGAGGATCGTTGAAGATGCGGGGGCTCATGAAGGCGAGGGCAACATGGGTAACATGGTCGAGCTGGTCGATTTGGGGCGCCACCGGGTGCTGGCTGCGATTGCGAGAAGGAGTTAGAATAAATAGTCATGCAGCGGTCGAGTGACGATGAATTGTAACATACCCAGTCAGGTACATGATGGAACGAAGAGGGCGGCTTGTGGCGGCCATGGCACTGGAGCCCATCATGGCCAGCATCACGGCGCCCAAGACCAGTGGAAGCTTGAGGGAAACCATGTATGTCAATGTGCTATGTGGTGGCCGGTGAATACTAAGGTAGGTAGGTTGCAAAGATGGAAGGAAAGAGTTGCACGAGTGGGTGTGTAGAGGCAAAAGAGAATTCCATTTAGGTAGGTAGAGATACCTTTAGAGGTATGGTAGTGCAGTGCAGGTCTGGTGGATGTGGTGACGACATTGCATCCATAACAGTGGCTGCTGCAGCTGTTAGTGCTACCCCCAAAGGTACTTACTTGTGCCTGGCCCTGGCATAAGCGTTTAGGAACTTGCCTGCACGGACCTTGCTAGCTCCGTCAGGGACCTTGATGGTCGCTGTGGGCGCTAAACCCGGACTGGGCAAGATTGAGAAGAGCGACAAATTCATACATTTGTGGTGTGATTGCACCGGGCAATCTGACCTACAACAACAACAAAACACCAGCAACAAAGAAACACGCCATGCTGGAAAACCTCTGCACCCTGCCGCTCTCGGCGGACCTGTTCACGCAGGTGGTGCACCCCTCCAAGCCTCTGCTTACAGTCGGCCTCTCCAACGGCCGCGTCGAGACCTTCCGCATCCCAACCAACGACGACAGCGACGACGACGAGGATGAGAACAGCAGCATCACCGGCGGCAAGGGCGTCATCAAGAGTGTCTGGAGCACCCACCGCCACAAGGGCAGCTGCCGCACTCTGGCCTACAGCACCGACGGCGAGTGTAAGTAGTCTACAAGCTACCCTACGCCTTGTTACTACACGCTACCTTACCTTACATGGCCAGCCAGCTAACCACACACTACCCATCCATTCCCAGCCCTCTACTCGGCCGGTACCGACTCCATCGTCAAGCACTTCTCTCCCGAGACCGGCGTCGTCGTCTCCAAGATCGGCCTCCCCCCCGTCAACAGCACCAGCAGCCAGAGCGACACCCCAGCCATCCTCCACACCCTTTCGCCCCAGACCCTGCTGCTCGGCGCCGACTCGGGCTCTCTCTATATCTTCGACCTCCGCGAGAATGGCTCCCTGAACCCCAAGCCCGTCCGCAAGCATGTCCCCCACTCCGACTACATCTCCAGTCTGACCCCTCTCCCCCCTTCGGCCGAGAGCACCTCTGGTTTCCCCAAGCAGTGGGTTTCTACCGGCGGCAGCACCCTGGCCGTCACCGACCTGAGACACGGCATCATGGCCACCTCGGAGGACCAAGAGGACGAGCTACTGTGCGCCACCGTCATTCCTACCGGCTTGGGCCCCAAGGGCATGCGCAATAACGCCGTCATTGCCGTCGGCACTGGCGGAGGTGTCTTGACCCTGTGGGACCGTGGCGCCTGGGATGACCAGCAGGAGCGCATCTACGTTGCTCCCGGAGAGACCAAGAGAGACGGAGAAAGCCTCGACGCCATTGTTCGTGTCCCCGATGAGCTCGGCTGGGGCAAGAAGGCCGTGGTTGGCGTCGGTGATGGCACCATCAAGATTGTCGATCTGAAGCGTAGAGAGGTCCAGGCCACATTCCAGCATGACGAGGTTGAGGGCGTTGCTGCTCTTCACTTCGACTACGACAACAGGCTGATCAGTGGTGGCGGCAGGGTCGTCAAGGTCTGGGCCGAGGCTGGTCCTGCCCAAGAAGAGGAGGAAGAGGAGGAGGAGGAGGTGGTGGAAGCCCAAGGCGTCAAGCGACCCGCCGACAGCGACGACTCGGATGACCATGACGGGAGCGATAGCGACAGCGACCGCCCCAAGAGGGAAAGAAAAAAGAAGAAGAGAAAGGGCAGCAAGAAGGGCAAACAGGGTGGTGGCCCTGCCGCCTCGTTCCCAGGTTTGGATTAAAAGGTTTACAAAACGCGCTTGTTGGCAATACCCATTTCTTACCACTTGGCCTTTCCACCGCCCATTGCCGGTAGTTCTGGGCATGAAGGTGACCTATCCGAGAGCTGACACACAGGACCCGAGTGACAATGAATCAGCAAAACAACCAACCATCTTTACCCCCATCCGACTTTGGACTTCAGACAGCCTGATGAGGTCTTTGTGGTACGGACTCTTGCATAAATGAAAGTAGGAGCCGGTGTTGTTACAAGTACCGCGCCACCGGAATGCTGGCTCAGTCACGTTTGCGCCAAGGGTGAGTTATCAACCACCTATATCCTGTTATGCTTCTGGCTTTAGTATCCCTGCTTTGAGGCCACATCATGGACTGAAAAAATACTTCGTCACTCGTTGATTGAATGGAACATTAAAAAGTAAAAAGGTTATAATTGATTTTTTACCTCATTTCAAGCACCTGGTCGCGTATAGTCCAAAGCACGCACACGCCTCCAAACTTCTTTGACTGTTCTCTCTTGTCCTTCACGTGCTGTCTCCCCTTCAGACGGCCCTGCTGGCCGGATGGCGAGATATAGCCGGCTACCCAGCTTCACTTCTGGTATCTCTGCCGTTGCCCACTCTTCAGGCGGATTTGCCGAGGTTATCAGACCTCCCGCTTCCTGAAGGACTGCTACACCTGCCGCAACATCCCTAAAGCCATCCCATTGTTGTTAGCATTTACACTCAAGTCGGAGTTGTGAGCAGGTAAAACTGGTGTACTTACCACTCCCAGCAGCCTCCTTCCCACCAAATGTCAAAAGAACCCATTGCCGTGTAAGCAAGGTCCAGGGTTGCACTGGCTCGGTGTCAGGACTTTGCAGATCTGGACCAACATGACGGATAGCGGATATGATCAAGGCTTACCTCCCCAAGCTTCTGACCCCATGTACCATTCCGCCCTTCCCCCCTCGCCCCCCAACCTCGGCAGCCATATTGACGAAGCTCTCTACCTTTCGGTACAAATTCCCGTCCGGCCTGTCCTTCCGGTCCTTGCCCCATTCACAGCTAAACACACACCCCCCCGGTGCGTTCCTCGGCATCGGCTGCCTCACCAGCGGCAACCGTTGTGTCTCATTGAGCCAAGCGCCTCGCCCCTTGCAGGCCGTGAAGAGCTGGCCAAGCATCGGCGCGTATATGACTCCTATCACCGGCGCGCCGTCGATGAGAAAGGCGATGGAGACGCAAAACATGGGGAAGAGATGCGTGTAGTTGACCGTGCCATCGAGGGGGTCGACAACCCAGGTGGGAGTCGTGGGGGCGACGAGGTAGGGGCGCGTAGGCTGGGACGATTTCGCGTAGGTCTCTTCACCAATGAAGTGGTGGGAAGGGTAGCGTGTGTTGATGGCATTTTTGATGAAGGCTTCGACATCTTGGTCGGTTTGCGTCACGATGTCGACGGCCGAATCCTTTTCAGCGTACTCTTGGGTCGTGTGTCTCTCGTCATGGGTGGCATTGTTACTGCTGAACCGCGAGCGGGCAGCTTCCATGAGGAGGTTACCCGCATCTTTCCCGAGTTGGACGGCAAAGGCGTGGATTTGGTCGAGTTCAGCTTCTGTTATGGGTTTTGACGCCATGGCTGCTGATAATTGGGAACGAATAACGAATCGAAGCTTCTTTCCCAGTTACAAGCACACACGCTGAACCTGAGGCGTTGTTGGTAGAGAAGTCGGCAAGCAGTCATTGGTCTCAAGGGAAAAACTGGAAATCAAGGTCGAGTCAAAACATTTCCATTCTCACCTGTTCTGCCACTCCTCGGCATATGCGTTTCCATGTGCTAACAAGATGGGCAGGGACGGGCCTGATTCCGCTCACGGTACCTTACATTAGAACCGTTGGAAAGCGAAGCATGTTTAGCTTGGCCTTCCGCCGAGTTCATTCGACCGACCAGCGTCATCAAGGGTGGTGCTTGGGGCTCCGGCGATCATTAACGCGAGGTCCCGCTTCTCCGGACTGTCTATGATCGTGAGCTCACGTGTTGATGCCTGGATTGGACAGTGAACACAAGTTCCGTCGTCTCATCAAGTTCAATCAAGTACCGCATACCAGCTCAGCCTGCCACACGCAATGTGATCTTTTACGGTTCATGATTGTTTATCCAGTTCCCGCGGACGCCAACAGCTTCCTGTCTCTGTGTCAGTGGATAATTGTTTAACCAGCCGACAAGAGGTGGTGTGCGAGTAGTCGAGGAACTCGGTACACTTTGACGTTATAAGCTGACTGCTTCCCCACCTCTTGGGTAAATATTTACCCATCTCGTTTGGCCTGAGTAAACCCTGACCCTTTTCTGGTGGTTCAGGGGTTAATACTAATTAGGTGATGACACTCGATCAATACATACTCTTAATCACCCCACACAATCCAAGCATGTGGTATGAAACCTGGAGGGTCTCGCTTACAGATCCAGGGTGCAATGAAAGAAGTAAGAAGCAAATCGTTGACTTCTTTTCGAGTGGTTATCAATGCAGTGACGGGCACAATCACGGAACCGGAACCGGGGACGGGTAACCACTCATCCGCCCGTCCTTCAGATAACTTG
Source organism: Copromyces sp. CBS 386.78 (assembly GCA_030685235.1). NCBI lineage: Eukaryota > Fungi > Ascomycota > Sordariomycetes > Sordariales > Sordariaceae > Copromyces > Copromyces sp. CBS 386.78. The sequence goes on from MU839081.1 coordinate 97,756, forward strand.
TCCGTGTACGAGAGATACGCGAATGATGAGTAAAGGAGCCGTAGATAATAACAAAACTCAAACACATCTCGACCGAACCTTCAGCTCCTGGGCTGCTGAGTGCTGCGCGGCATCTTTCAGATATCTTTCTCGTACCTATCTCTCCAAGAACTCGCACTTTAATCACTCCTCTTCCACAGTCCCATCTGCCCCAACCAGAGGCACGCACCAAGCAATAATGGCATCTGCACGTCGTATCCTCCTCATCAATGGCCCCAACCTCAACCTCCTCGGCACCCGGGAGCCCCAAATCTATGGCTCGACCACCCTCCACGAGATAGAGCAAGCAGTCCAGACCCAAGCCTCTTCGCTAGGTCTCCGTCTTTCAACCTTCCAGTCCAACCACGAAGGCGCCATCATCGACCGTATCCATCAAGCAGCGGGATTTTCCCCGTCTCTACCGCCGCCAGGTGCCGCAACTACAACCGGAGCAGGAGCAGACCCCGGAATCGGAGAAGAAAAAGTGTCAGCCATCATCATCAACCCCGGTGCCTACACGCACACGAGCGTGGGCATTCGCGATGCACTGCTGGGGACGGGAATCCCGTTCGTGGAGGTGCACGTGTCGAATGTGCATGCGAGGGAGGCGTTCAGACATCATAGTTACTTGAGCGATAAGGCGGTGGCGGTTATTTGTGGGTTGGGGCCGTTTGGGTATAGTGCCGCGTTGGAGTTTGTGGGGAGACATATAAAGTTTTGAATTTTGAGAGTGTCAATGGGATGTTATCTGGATTCATGCCAAAGAGGTCAAAAAGAGGTACCATAGTCGTGAAAAGCAAGGTTTTTGGTCTAATTATTAAAACGCTATTCATCCTAGCTTTGTGTTTCAGTCAATTTGTTTACAATCATATTCGGCCCGAGTTGAAGAGGTTAGGAGGAAATCATGACGGGGTAAAAAAAAAAAAAAACACCGGATCGAAGAAGATTCGGTCAACAACACCTTCCTTACACCACACTCCCAGATTCGAAACCCAATGTACCAAGAGAAAAAAAGAAGACCGCCCAGACTTTTGTGTAGTAGTAATCGATGTCAGTCAGTCTATCACGACAAACAAAGAGTAGGAACAACCATTGTTGAACCTATAACGAAGCAGCGACTCGAGGCATCGTCACCAGTGGCCCCTCTACCGGTATCCTCAGGTCCCGTACCAGCTTAGCCCACGAGATGGCGCCTCTCATGGCAAGTTCCTCCGGAACCTCGGGGCCCTCATCAGACATTCTGCGGTTGAACAGCTCCAAGCTGACCCAGCCCTCAAACCCGATACCATGGAAGAAGGCTCGAGCAACCTCCTTCACGGGCAGATACGCTCCGTATTCCGTCTCGCCGTAGAACAGCCTGCAATTACGCGACCAGCTCATTCTCGCCGGCTGCTCTGGGTTGTAGTACGGGTGGCCGGGGAGCAGTGGCTTGCTCAGTCTCTCGGCGTCAACCACCTGGACGTAGAAGACCTTGGAGACATGCACGCGAGAGACCAAGTTGGCGATGGACTTCCTGACTGCCTCTTTTGCGTTGGGCGTCCTCCCGGTAGGGGACGTCGGGTCGGCGTAGATACGGCCCAGGATGTTGAAGGTGTCAAGGCAGATGCCAAAGTTGGGGCGGTTGACGCGCTCTACAATGTCCCAGCAGCGCTCCCAGAGGTCGACACGGGTGCTCCAGCAAAGACTTTCGTAGGCAAAGCGGATAGGGGGTAATGCTCGAGATCCAATGTCGGCCACCTTGCAAAGATCCGAGACAATCAGGTCGAGGTCGTCACTGACTTGGTCGGCGGGGAGGAAGTTAGCTGGGATCTGGATGATGTCGGTCTGGAGCTCATGGGCGAGCTCAATCCATAGTGCTAGCTTCTCCAGACGGCGCTCATGTTCTGTCCTGTCGACGAGACCGTCGTAGTGCATGAAAGGCTGGAGACAGACAATCTCCAGTCCCCTGACTTGACACTTCTGGAGAATGTGACGAGCGGCGGCTATTTGGGCTTCGGCAGAAGGACCTTCGGGGGAAGAAGTCTCGTTGGACAAGTGCTCCGCAACGTCGGCCAGATCTTCATGGAAAAGCTCGATGCCGAGGTAGCCATATCGTTGAGCGGCATCAAGCTTGCTGTCCAGAGAGTGGCCCGCAAAGCAGCGTCCTAGGGACATGGAGCTAATGGCTAGTTTTGATGGCATGGTAGAGGATTCGACGAAGTGGGTGTAGTTTTTTGATCTGGAGGAGAGGAGAATAACAGATGTTGTCGGTAGGGGGGGTTCCGCCGTGATAAGATATGATGAGAAGGGTTGATATTGAGGTGGGATACTGTCTTGGAAGAAATGTTGACCACCACTCGGTGCGCTTAAGGTTACATATATAGTCAAGTGATGAGAAGGTGATCGTATGGTCCCATGGAGCCCGGCAAGCGTTCTCGCGAGCAAGACTCGAACGTAACTTTGCAAGCGGCCAACCGTTTTCCGTCCTAAATGTTCAAATGATCATGATAGGGGTATGTATCACGGCAATCCCCCTCCCATCGAAGGTGTGGAAGACGCCATGGACGAGTGGCTCATTGCAGGTGTTCGGGATGTCATGGCTGCGGTTTGCGCAGAATTGGCCAATAACAGGAACGATTTAACGGATGTCAGCGGTGAAGTACGGGACGGAAGCCGAAGTTTGCTGAGCGGAATAGAGCATCAACGGACGGGCCGAAGGTAAGCGACCGTATGAGCGTCTCGCACGATCAGATGGCGTCGAGTGTTGACGAGCTTGGATGACGGGAGGGAAGAGACATGTTCCCCTTGGGTGATAAACACTTAGCCGGCCGTCTCGCAGTTGATAGCCTCCCGAGACAGGCACCTTGCCGGCCATCCATCTTGTATCGCGGCCAATAGGGGGATATCCAGTCAGAGTACCTCATTTGGGAAGGGACTTTGGCAGATGAAAACACGGGATACCGAATCCATGTAGGCGTTGTGTAACAACCTATGAGTGAACAGTTAACTGAGTCTCTAATCGGATGGCAAACTTCAGTTAAAGCCGCGTAAGACCGGTCATACAGTGCTTTTCGTTGGCAAAGGTTGAGACACAGAGAAGGATCGGACGAAGAGGCGGCGATAGCTGGCGTGCCTTGTAAGCGGGACCCCATTAGAATAATGTCTTCTGGGATGGGAAAGACGTCGACAGGCTGCTGGATAAATATTTAAGCGGTGGGGCCGTTCCGGTTGTTGGGGACGACCTTCCAGACAGGTACATACCGGTCTTCCGAGGCTGTCGAAGAGAGCTTTCGATTCCTCCTGGATCGCCAAAATCCCCAGTGCATGGCATAGATGGCAAAAGGCAAAACGCTCATCCTCAATCTTTTTACTCCAACCGCTCAATACCACTTCGTGGGACGGGGAAATAGAACACTGTTTGGATGACTCCATCCACCACGAATTGCCCCGTTCGTTACGATGGAGATGCTGCGTCCATTGGACCCTCCCTGTCAACTCCACGCGCCCAAGTAGTATTCATGATGGGGGGATAAATCATAGCCACGCCCCTTGGCATCTTTTCTCCCGAGACCATCTTGTGAACTCTTCGACCTGTCTTTGGTTTTTGGTTTTGTTCTCCGTCAAGTCTTGTCTCTCCAAGTGACGGTAACTTCTCGTCGCCAGATACACCACACAATCAACCGTTACATATCACCATGTCGACATCAACCACCACCACCACCACCACCACCACAACATCGACGACGACGGCAACGTCGGCCGTCCAACCCCAAAAGCAAGACACTCTGACTCTCACCAGCACACCCGACATCACCCCCTACACCAAACATGGCTATCTCTTCGGCCAAAAGCTGACAGCCTCCATGTCCCCCCTCCTCCACTCCATCGTCTACTCGCACCTCTCTCTCAACTGGGCCCAGCTCCGTCTCGACTCCCCCTCCATACCGCTCTTCCTCCAGCTCGCCCAGCACCCCGACTTCTACGGCGCCTCAGTGACCATGCCCCACAAGGTCGCCATCATCCCGCACCTCGACCACCTGACGCCCGAATGCCGCGACGTCGGGGCCTGCAACACCTTGTTCCTCAAAACTGACGAGGCCACGGGCCGCCGCCTGTTCTGCGGCGCCAACACCGACGTCATCGGCGTGCGCGAGAGCTTCGTGCAGAACGTGGCCGACCCAGCCCGGTGTTACGAGGGCCGGCCGGCGCTGGTGATCGGCGGCGGCGGCGCCGCGCGCTCGGCAGTGTACGCGCTGCACAAGTGGCTCGGCGCGACGGGCATCTACCTGGTAAACCGGGACAAGACCGAGGTGGACGCGGTGATTGCCGAGTGCACGGAGCGGGGGTACGGCGATCGGCTGGTGCATGTGGCGAGCGTGGAGCAAGCTGAAGCGCTGGAGGGCCCGGGGGCAATAGTCGCTTGCATTCCCGACTTTTCGCCCAAGACGGAGAAGGAGGTGTTGGCGAGACGCATCATCGATACGTTCCTGAGGAAGGAGGAGAAGGGCGCTATGCTGGAGATGTGCTATAACCCGAGCCCCTTCACCGAGTTGGGAGCGTTGGCGGAGAAGGAGGGGTGGCAAGTTATTTTGGGTACAGAGGCCTTGATTTGGCAGGGGATTGAACAGGTATGTATCTCGCTCCGTTCTGATCGTGAACATGTACCTTTGAAGGGTCACTCGCTAATCTTTTTTTCTTCTCTCCGTTTGCAGGACAAGTATTGGACCGGCCGCACAAACGAGGAGCTTCCCATTCAACAGATCAAGGAAGTCATTGCTGCAAAGTTGGCCGAAGCTTCCAAGTCGCAAGCTAGTTGAGATCGAAGAGTTTTTCATATAATGTAAAACAACAATGGAAGACGAACAGAGTGGTCGTGCGAATCGTGGTGTGATACCCATGGTGATTAGAAATACCTTCTCCGTCAATCATAATACTGCCAGCTCCAAACGTGATATTTCATGTTCATATATCATGAGGTTGGAGTAACGCACCATTGGCAGGTCTTCCCGTCGAATGCAAAGACACCTGTTGCCCACAGTAAACCGAAGGACTCAGTGTCTCCATCGCCGATGGATAGACAAGATGTGGAGGCCACAATCAAAACACAATATAGCAAAGAGGAAAGAACAGAACTCCGTAGTGTGCTTCAGGCAACTCCAACTCAATACTTTCGCTTCATAGCTATCATCACATCGTTCTCTTCGACCTCGGGCAAGAAAGTCAAGTAGAATAATTACAACAAAGGTATCGCCCACCTCATAAACATAACATCGTTTCCACAACGGTTGGCTGCCGCAGCTCACAACGCGCCTGCCCATATTCAACCACCGTGAAGCTAAGGCAAGCTGCAGGCCTTAGACTGCAGTCTCGCTCTGTGTTACCCTGTCCTTCTCGTCCAACAATGACTCCTCCCGCTCTGGATTCCTGTCCAAGTTGAGCTCGGCCATAAGAATCTTGTTGGCGTTTTGAACAGGCTTGATTTCGAACAAGCGATCCATGGCCTCGAGCGGGATCGACTTGGTCTCAGGGACGAAGAAGTAAATGAACACAATCGAGAGCAGCATGAGCGAGGCGAAGAAAAAGTATACGCCATACTCCATCTTGAGGAACATTTGCGGCGTGAAACGAGAAATGATAAAGTTCCAGAACCAGTTGTTGGCCGCGGCTGAAGCCTGGCCCAGCGACCGCGTATTTTGGTCAAACATCTCCGAGTTGATGACCCAGGGAGTACCGTTCCACGAGGGGGTGTAGAAAGCGGTCCAGAGGTAGAAGAAGAAGATGGCTGCGATACCGCCAGAAGTCAGCTTTGCGTCTTCCGCCTTGGTCGACCCGGGACCAGCAATCTTGATGTAGGCTCCGATGAACCACATGCAGAGCGATCCACCAGTCGCACCGATGAAAAGCATCCGGCGGCGACCGACGAGATCGACAAGCCACAGAAGCCAAATGATGGTGAGTACCGTCTTAACGACGCCAAAGATGCCCGTGGTCAAGAAGCCAGTGTTGGTACCAGTAATGCCGATGCTCTTGAAAACGGTGGGAGAGTAATAGTTGATGGCGTTGATACCGCTGCCGTTCTGCCAGAGGAAGAGCATGCCACCGAGGAAAAAGCGCCACTGGACCTTGCGCTGCTTGAGGGACAAGAACGGCTTCCAGAAACCCTTGCCGACCTCTCGGGCATACCGTTCCAGATCAGCGTCAATGTACGAAACCTCTTCCACAATGTATCGATCAGTGGGCTCGAGGTTGCGCATCCAGCACAAGACCTTCATCGCCTCTTCTCTCTTGCCGTTGGCGAAAAGCCACCGTGGCGACTCAGGGATCCAGAAGCTGCCCAAAAACAAGAGACCGGCGGGGATGAGCTGGACCGCAAAGGGGATTAGCCACTGCGACCTCGTTGGGGCCATGGTGGTGTTGACGCCGTAGTTGATCCAGAATCCGACAAGACCACCAATCTGCCAGCCGAGCTCGTAGATGCCAACAAGACGGCCACGAACAGCGGGTGGGGCAAGCTCCGAGATGTAAATGGGTACCATGTTGGAGGCACCTCCAACGCCAATTCCGGCCAGCACTCTGCCTGCGATAATGGGAGCAATGCCTCGGCCCTGTCCATCAGCAGCAAGCATAATGGCGGCGCCAATGATGAAGACAACGGAGAAGGCGATCAGGGATTTGCGACGGCCCATGAAGTAACTCGTCGCAAAAGCGAAAAGACTGCCAAAGAAGGCGCCGGCTTGGTAGACCGATACGATGTTGGACTGAAGCAAGGCGAGAGCACCAGGTGTGTAAGAGGCGAAATCGAATTCCTTGGTGAAGGACGGCAACGCAAGCGTGGTGCCAATGAAGGCAGAGTCATAGCCGATCATGCAAGAGGCAAAACTGGCGATCGCCGCGCATGTATAGACACGCCAGTTGTAAACGGCCTTTGGCGTTGGCCTGTCTTCCTTGAGCGCAAGGAGAGTCATCTTGACGGGTCTGATGCCGATCGACGATGTAGAATAAGAGAAGGGGGGCCGGTGACGCGACCTCTCCTACAAGGTCGCCAAAGGAGGTGGATGATGTGAACGAGGAGAGAGGGCTGGCTGTATCCGAGAATATGGTTCCTGAAGTCGGGATGCCTTTCTTTATAGAAAAGGATATCTCAAGGGGTACGTATGAGTGTTCGACTCATCGATTTGCATAGGAACCCACGCACTAGTCTAGTATTTCCTTCTCCATGGGGAATCATGTCGTTAGCAACCAGACCCCAGCCGCCCAGTGAGCTAAGATCTGGCTGGTTGGTCTCCCCCGCAAGAGCCACACCAAACCTGCCATTCGGTACAACCAAAATGCAAGCGACCGGCATAATCACCGGATCGCAACCCCAGAAAATCAGAGTGCATGGCAACAGTCGAGCCCCAGATGCTGGGCCTCCTCGTGGCAAAGTGACCTGTTCCAGCTCATCGCCAGCGTCTCAGTGTCCAGCCCATGAGCCTCCCCGCACAGAAGAAGGGAAGCTGATGAGTGTTGAGCCGGTACAGACACCCCGAAGAGGTGGCTGTCCGGTGTAACCCCTGCTCAACGACAGCCCCACAAACGACGGACGTGCTAGCGCAGAGTTTTGGGAGGGTGTGGATGAATGTATAGCCGGACAACGGCAGACAACGAAGGTGGTTTGTCTAGCCCCCTTCATCTTCAACCTCTCGAGTCCCTTTACATGAGGCAGCATGACCAGCCACGCTGGTAAACGACGACACCGACGGGCTATCACATCCGAGGAGCTGCAGCTCCGTACATAAACGGGAAAGCCATTACCCAGCCAGCGCCTGGCAACTTGATACTCGGCATTATTGAAACTGAAAGGTGTTGTCAAGGATGCGCATAGGAGGTGGATCGCACACCTCTTTTTCCTCATTCTAATTATCAGCGCCAAGTGTTCCCCTGAGCCGATCGCTTCACCGTGCTGTCGTGTGTGACGGTGGCCCGTACCCACAACAAAAGCGCCGGCTTCAGGAGCAAGCACGGATCTGGGTTTAGTGCTCCGAGCAGACCTTGTTGCTGTCCACCGAAACAGGCCCGAGTTTTACCCTGATGCCGACAGCCCGCCCCGGAATTATCAAGGCCATCGGATCCGCATGCCTCTTCCTTTCTTTCAAGATATTTGCGTAGCAATTCTGTTGAGGCGAGGCTCCAACTGCGCGGTATGAGATTGCTCTTGATCATCCGGGTATGCTCGCAAAACCTCGCGCCTCATCAAGCGACGAGGTGCTCGCCGCCCGGTGAACAGCTCGAATTGGGCAAACCCTTGTTCCGGCAGAAGATCCAGTCCATCCATTGCGACCCAGCCTCTGTGAGCCTCGCGTCGTGTTTGCTCGAGCAGGGGTGATGTGAGACATTTGTAGTCGAGTTCTAGTACAATGCCGCCAGTGGGGTTGTCAAGCCAATGCAAAGGCACAGTAAACTCGGGGTCCGGAGTGTTGTCCACTGTGTGCGTCGGTATGCAGGAAACAATCATGGTTGGGTTTTTGAAGTTTTCTGGGAGCGGTTCGTCTCGGGATCGGATGATGTGAAAGGATGTGTTGTCTTGGGATCTTAGGCCTGTGCTCAACAGAGGCAATGCGTCTCTGGCCAACAGGTTTTGGAAGTGCGAAACCAGCTTCTCGGCATTGGCAAATGTTCGGTTGAAGACCAAAATCTTCTTGACTCCGAGTTGAAGCATGGCATATACAGCTGCCCTAGCCATTCCGCCAGCACCGATGACAAGACCAGTGCTGGTTGACCTGACGGCATTGGCGGGCGATAAACCGCGGCGAAGGCAGGCCCGGATACCAATCCAATCCGTGTTCTCGCCGTAGAGAGCTTTGACAGGGCCGGCTTGGCTGACATTGTTAAACATGGACGCCTCGTCCGGTATTCCACCGTCTGCTGTAAGGTGTCGGACCGGAATCAAGGTGTTGACGGCCCCGATGGCTTTCGCATGTCTGCTCAACGAATGCGTAAGGCTGATAATTTCGACTTTGAACGGTAGACCGACCGAGGCGCCAGCAAACTGCGGATCACTGATAACCTCGCGCAAAGTCCCGATATTGGTCGTAGAAAGGGGCCTATAGTGATGCGGAATGCCACAGGCCTTGAGAGCGGCATTGTGCATGGCTGGGGATAGGCTATATCCCACATTTGCGCCGAAGACATACAGCTTCATGGAGTCGTGGACAAATGCCGAGTAGAGAGCCTGCGTCGCTTCTAGAGCCGTAAGCGGAGGTAGGAGATGGCGATGGGTAGGATCATGGAGCCCGAGTGTATCCTCCTTGAAAGACTCTGGTGTCACCGGGGTCAAGATCTCGTTAAAACACATCGATGTCCGACCTAGCCGTCCCGTGTTGTAAGCAATTAACGGGAGCCTTGGACCCCCAGCAGCGTCTACCGCAACTCGGAGCTGCCGGATATCTGTGTTGTCCCTGGAACTTGAAGCCGGCCTGGTCACCCTTACCAAGTCACATTCCGTATTCTGCGCCTTTTGGTAGGCCTGGAGCCAAGACGAATCCCCCCAAAGCGGCGAATTGACTTGGGAAAGTTGTTTGTTGCCGATAACCTTGGTTATTCCTTTAACGGCAGTTAGTTGGCTAAGGAAGCCAGAATCGAGTCTTAGATCGACGGTAAGATAATCTGGCGCAAGCCTCAAGGCATGGCTCAGGTAAGCCATGTAAAGAGCCAACAGAGCTTCTTGGTACAACGCTCTCTCTGGAAAGACCACGTGAACGATGATGGGAATCACTGTATCCCTTCTGATCTCGCCTACAACACGGCTGATCTCGCTCGCTCGGTGTGGCGCAAGACCCAGGGAGCTCGTTGAACCGGATTCGCTCGTTGCAAGGTCATCTACAATGATCTCGATTGCGTCCACGCCGACATCCAGCTCTTGAATATCGACGCCTCTGTCGAGGAAGGCAGATATAGGCAAGGCGAGGGCGTAGGTGAAGCGGCGCTGCTCAACGGGGACAGAAGCTAGGGGAAAGGCGGACTCGACAAAAGGTATGGTCCCCTGGGGTAGGATCAGGGAGAGGAACTTGAGGAAGTGGCGCTCGGCCCGTTTGAGCGTTAGATATGGCGCCGTATGTCGTTGGTCCGGAACAGCGGGCGGGGATGCCGAGCCGGAGTGGGTGTCCAGGTTCTCTTCAGAGACGTTGAAGAACTCGAAACGGGTGCAGCGGCGAAGAACAGCACTTGTGGCGTCAAGAAGGGCGCCAACCTTGGACTTGTCATATCCTTTCAGATGGGCCTCGATGGCTTTCGCATCGCGCAGAACGTAAATGACGGGATTAGACGTGCTGAAATCCTGCAGCATGGCTTGCACATCGCGCTCCAGCCAAGAGCAAACGAGAATGGCGCGGGTCCTATGCAGGTTCAAGACGGTCTGCAAAACGGTGATCTGGCGCCTCCCATAGTCGCCCGGGCTATGTCTCTTCTTGTAGGTTGAACTAGACAGGCCAGTGAGATGGTGGAACTCGCATTCCAGGTCGACTATTTTGCGCTTCAAGGCGGAAGATGCCATGATGGCCAGCGTAGACTTGCCGGCACCACGAATACCGGCAAGGACAATGGAAGCATCGGCATCAAATTTGGCGGTGATGGGATCATGCGGTAGCGTACGACGGGGCGGAGAGTTGGGCGCCGACCAGGAGCCTATTTAGACCGAGTGTTAGTATTGTGACTTGGGATGAAAAGACGCGGAGCAAAATAGACGTGCCTACTCTATAGATGGAATTGCTCGGACTGTCGGAGAGGGGTCGTAGTGGCCGCCTGGCATTGGCATTGGTATCGGCATCGTCGGTGTTGCCAGTGTCGCTGTCGTGGGCGTAGAGCATGGCCATGGTCGCGAAGGAACGCTTCATGCCGCTGGTGACGGACGATGATATGGGCGGTAGAGATAGTGGATCGGGGGCTGCGATATCCCCGACATGGTGGCGTGTCGGGATGGTGTTCATAATGGCGGCGGTGATGTCTCCAAGTACAGGTAGTTTTGCATTGACGGTAGAGGTAGTCGCATTCTCACATGCGCCATGGCCCAAAGTTGATCCTTTACCAATGGAAGGTACCTAGAACATCACTCGTCTGCTCGCTCCATTCCTTCCTTGTCGCGTAGGGTCCGGTAGTCAAGGAAATAGCATCACCGGGCTGTGTTCAGGTTGTCGGGGGGAGGTGTGTTCGAGGTATTGAAGCTGTGGACGGAAATGAAAGGAGGTGTCCCTCAAAGGAACCCGAAGGCCTGCAAGGGATCCCGGCCCGGTGTACCTACTGCAAGTAATAGGCAAGATAGGAAGTTACGATTCTAGAACTAAAGGTGAGCACACCAAAACAGTATTTACAGCCATCTGTCACCACCTATAGCGGGTGTTTCCAGCGAGGTTTTCATTGCGTAAGAGCGGGAGACCCGAGATGTGCAAGAGGATAAAGGATTATCCTCCCAACCCTGGCCTCCCGCCATTCCATTTCTCTCCTCTCTTCTTGCAACTCCAACACATGCATCGCTCTGTTTGTCCTTTTGATACAGAGATGCCTCTCAGGTTCGACAAGGCTTCAGAGTCAACAAATGTGTCGTTGACTCTCCAAGTACATGTTTTGATTTGAAAAGAAGAAGACGAGTTCACCTACGCGCCCAGCCATCATCACGACAGCAAAAGCCGAAGTTCCCCCGCACCGAATTCAATCCCGGATCCACTGCCGTGACGGAGGGGGACCGAAACAATCACTGCCATCCAGCTTCCTCGCTCACCCTTGACCTGGACAACATGTTGATTATCTCTATACACCTCGGTCTCTACGCAACCGCATTCAAGGCCGCTGTTCCAAAGCCATGGTCGGACTCCCAGGCACTCGCTACAACGTCGTCATGGTCTGGAGAGGGCCATGAAAAAAAAAAAAAAGACCAGCAAGGGCATCCCATATGCCTGATTAGCAACTCCCCGGATACCTTTACGGATACACAATCATCCCAACATGCCGCCTAAACGCAAGATGCTGGATGCCGCTGCCGAAGCCAACGCCCATGCCAATGCCAATGCCAATGCCAATGCCCGTCACACTTCAGCAAACACCAATCCCCGTGTTGCCTCTGCGCCCAACTTAAACACCAGCAACATACCCCATCTCGGCCCTGCCACAACGTCACTTGTCGAGCCCGCTCGCTCGAAACGCCAGAGAGTCTCGAGAGCATGCGACCAATGTCGAGCTGCACGCGAAAAATGCGATGGAATACAGCCGGCTTGTTTCCCTTGTGTGTCGCAGGGCCGGTCGTGTACCTACCAGGCCAGTCCCAAGAAGCGAGGAGTCCAGACGGGCTACATCCGCACTCTCGAACTGGCTCTTGCTTGGATGTTCGAGAACGTTGCCCGCAGCGAGGACGCCCTCCACAATCTGCTGGTCCACGAAAGTGGCCAGGGCAGTGCTCTCCTGGTCGGCAAAGACTCGCCTGCTTCAGAACACCTGCATGCAAGATGGGCAAGAAGCCGTGTCAACAAGAGCATCACCCGTCTTCTCTCGGGCCAGGCCGCACGAGATCTGTCTGACGACGGCTACTCCCCGCCAGAAGGCATGAATGTTGAGGATTCCGGCGTAAACACAGCCGAACTCCCACATGCCCCTCACTTGTCTTTCTCGGCGCCGAGTACAGTCGAGACACGCAGTCTACCAGGCGCGGTCCAACCGCATAGTTCGGTGGCCACCCTGGAAAACAGCCTTCAGCCAGATGACAGATCCCAACTACCCGGTAGCGGCCTAGGAAAGCTGCCGCCTAATCACTGGCGCCTGCTGGACGTATACTTTTCCTGCACGCATTCTTGGCTCCCTATCCTTGAGAAGAAAGATATGTACCAAGCATTGTACCAGTATTCTGAACAAGGCTCATTGCTTCCCTCTGCTAATGTCGAGTCTGGCGTTCATGCCGAGCTTTGGAGCGCCCTCGCCCTCGCATCCTTCCAGGTTTCCGCTGCTGCTGCTGCTGCTGCTGCGCCGAATTCTGCGGCTCCAACTTCGGCTGCTCATAGCGGCGACTCTGGCATCAATCCTTCGCCTGCAGACATATTTGGCACAGCTCGAAAGCTCATACCTTCGGAAAGCGGGCCATTTCAGGTTCAGCACTGCAGAGCGCTGTTGCTTCTTTGTCTAGTAAGCCTTGGACAGGATGACTGGGAATCTGCTTGGTTGTTGGTCGGCTTTGCGGTTCGTGTCCTACTCGTTGTTCGCACCCAGTTATCTCCTGACGATGAACGGCTACGACCAAGAATGCGTGCGCTGTTCGTCGCGTGCTTCATCATCGATACCATTGTCTCTATGAGGCACAATGTACCGGCCCATCTCAAGCCAGACGATATTGCGGATCTGCCGTTGCCTGAAGACGGTCAAGACCAATGGGAGCCCTGGACACCATGTGAGGGCTTAGGAGGTGAACACGCCATGTTGCAGATGTTGAGGAATCCGGCATATCCTCTAAGCACATTCAACCACATATATGGTGTGACCAAGTTGGTTGCTCTGGAACTCCTACCGAGAATACGAACGTCTTCGCAGAACGCTTCCTTGGAGTTCAGGTCGCGGTTGCAGCAAGTCATCGGCCACAATTCTCCCTTCAGTGCCTTCATCCTTTCCCAAGACACAGCATCGGCTTTTGTGCCAACAGCATACCTTACCCGTACCTTTTATCTATGGGCAGCTGCCTTATCTGAGCCTGCCAACGAGCACTATTCGCATCTTCTGATCGAGACACTTGATCAGTATAAGAAGCGTTTTGGTACATATGCAATTCCGCCTCTCATCCCTACGCTTCTAGCCTCCCTCCTTTTCTTGAAGGAACAGTCGCACTCTTCACAGCGGCACCGCAGGGAGTTGGAAGAAGTTTTACCCGCCTACTCCTCATTATGGTCTCGGGTAGGCCGACACAACAATACCGATCTCCAGCCCATCCGACATTTTGAGCCACCGCCAACTGCAACTGCCATGCCCAATGTTATGGAACATCCTTCCTCAACCTCGACAACTCCGGCCAACGATCGGTTCATGGGGTTACCGAATCCCAACCCTTACAACAGCAACATGGTCCTAGATACGGTTTCTCAAACGAATGGCCCTCGACACTACGCGTCAATCAATGCACATGGCATGCTCAGTACATACCCACCTCCCGCCAACCATTTGAGCGAGGCCTCGGTGGCCCTCGCACATGGAAGTGCTCCTCCTAGACCACCACCGTCATACGTCGATAGTGCAACGAGCGATTCTCACCGTCATCATAATCTTGTCCCCATGGCCAACTTTGGATATTCGACGGTAGACTACGACGCGATGGTGGACGATCTAGCGTCGATCGAGTACACGGATGCGGTTGACGTTGATACGCAGTTCATGACCAACCTCGGATTTGTCCCAGGGTGTAATTTTAGCGATATCAGCACGTATGAGCATTAGTGGCTATGCGAAGTTTTAATGAAAGAACATGACACAAAAGGACGGATACCCGGGAGCTATTTTCCATCTGATAGACCATGCAGAGAGAGAAGAGGCATGCGGTAGTTTCGCAGCACAGGATGACCATTACAGTCGAAATCCGTGTCAAACCCACAACAACTAATTAAACATCGGATTATAATATATCAAAATGTCTGCAGTAAGATACCCATTCGACAGGTTCGTTACTACATCTCCTTGAGTGGCAGCGGATGGATGGAGGAGAGCTGTTTGAGATAGTTGGTAAAAAGTAGGCTGGACCACAACGTTCTGCAAGGTCTACATAATTTCAAGTTTTAAACCAGCCTTCAACTATCTGGCAAGATGGCCGAGCGGTCTAAGGCGCCACGTTAAGGTTAACCCTTAATCTCCTCTCAAGAGTTCCGTGGTCCGAAAGGGCGTGGGTTCGAATCCCACTCTTGTCATAATCTTTTGATTTTTCTTACGATGTACCATCCAAAATTCCTCTTTTTTTTTCTTTTTTTTTTCTTCCTCTCGGGAGCTTTCGTCTTCTCGCCTTTCATTGATTGCTTTGGCTTGAAACAAGCTGTTCCGGGTCATAGGGATGTTGGACATGATGTAATACTTCCGTGTCGTTCATTTCAGTTTTATTTTCTGTATTATATCTTGAAGTTGTTTTTACGTGGTTTCCTATCCGTTTCCATAATGAAGGATGTGAGAAAGACCTTCAACTTGGCAAACTGCTGCTGTAATTCATGTTCTTACTTTCTAACTTCTTGACCATGTATGTATAAAACTTCCAAGTCTTTTACAACATGCCGATGTACATAAGTATGACCTAAGAAGGCCTTGTGAAGCCATTCCGACAGCTATACCTAGTTCCTTGATTGGACCGCCATGTTCCATGCGACCAACCTATCGCCTACTCGAAAGTAACATCATCCAGTCAACCAGTGTACATCCAGTAGTGATACACGTTTTGGTCACCAGCCAGCATTACTCCCTTCCCATCACTCCTCATCCTCACCCGGCTGATCCACCGTTAGATCCGGCACCCAGCCCTGCGGTCGCTCGCTACCACGAATCTTCCGGTCGTATCCCAGCCTCTCGACCTTCCTCACCGACTGCCGCATAACATCCAGCTTCTTGTCCCACTGTTTCCGATCACCGGCCTTCGTCGGCAGCATCTCGAAGAAGCTACCGAGCTCGTGCATATCCTCGACAATGGTCCGCTCGTCTTCGGCGCCGGCCATCTTGCCGGTCAAGGCTGTGCTGGTGGTTGCGAAGCGCATCATTTCGCCCGACAGGTCGAAGACGCCGTAGAAGTAGTCGTCCTCTGTTGTTGACATGATTAGTGGTGCAAGCTTTGACTGGTGCTGCTGTTGCTCGTTCTCTGCTGGCTTGGGGTCGTTTCCGGTGGCCTCTCGATCGCCCGAGGCAGCAGCAGGTGCCGGAGTGTTGCTAGCATCTGGCATCGGCTCGTCCTTATCCTTTTCCTTCTCCTCTGACACAACAGCGCCCTGCCGGGTAAGCTCCTCCACAAAGGCCGAAAGCTCCCCAGGCTTGAGGAGAGTCTGGGTCTTGAGGTAGTGAGCAAAGGTGAGGGCTTCGGCAAGCTCCTCGAGACACATCAGAGAGCGAGAGTAGCGGTAACGGTTGATGCCTTGGACGTCTGGGGCCATGACGGCCAGGAGCTTGGAGATTTCGGCGAGGCGAGAGTCCACTTCGGCTTGAATCTGGGGAGGAAGATCGGGGTTGATGGTGCGGACTCTGATGGCACGGCCATCAGTACTTCAAGAACTTGAGGGGGTTAATGCGGAGTGTTGGATTATTTACCGTTGAAGAGCAAATATTCTGAAATACATGTCAGCCCAGATCCTTCAATCTGATCCAATGCCGTGCTGCTGCTCACATTTTCTTGCTGAGTCCGGTAACGTCCCTCGAAACCTTCCCGAGGCGGTCGCGACGATCATGGTGGGCGTCTAGCTCATCGCGTAATTGTTCGAACATGGGCGTGTAGGCGTTTCTTACGACGGCCACCTTTGGCTTGGGTGCCGGTCGGGGACCATTGTTGAACCTCTTTTCGTTTCCCTGCCTGTCGCGCTTAAACCCAGACATTGTATTTCCGGTTGAGTTGTCAATTGGTTTAGGAGTGCCTTCGGAGACGATTTTGGCACGCTTGGGTGCTGGTGCCTCGTCCATCTTGCCTTTCATGTTGGGAACAAACTGAATTCGATGTCACGATGATGACGCCCAAACAGAGATCAAACAACCCCAGGGTGTGTTTGTGCAGAATTGATTTAATTTTGGGTGCATTGCCCCGCAATTGTCAACAGGCCGCCCCAGAATTTTAGCGCTGTAGGGGTCCCTTATACATGGTAAAGTCCCCCCCACGTCAACATTTATTTGCAGGTCTTACAGGTCTTTATCTGAATGCCCTGGATGACATCTACTTTCCACAACTCGACATCTCAAAAACACATCACCACCATTGCAAACTTCCAGAACCTCCCGTTGATCTTCACAACTTGGGCACCTTTACTCCCAAGAGCTTTTCTGCGTTCCCGTACGCAATTGCATTCAACTCGTCCTCATTGACCAACCCACTCTTTTCCAAATCCTTGATCCACTCGAGACCGATCTCGTTTTTCTGAAAGGGATAGTCGACACTATACAGGATGTGATCCAGCTGCGTGTTCGCCAAGATGCACCTTAACGGGTTGAGACTCCAGACGCCGCTGGTGGTAATCCAGATGTTCTCGTCATAGACCGTCTTGAAGTCTCGCTGGAAATCCCCCCATCTGCGACTCAGGACCTGGATTCGCTCCAACATGAAGGGTATCGTCTCACCCATGTGGCCGATGATAATCTTGAGCTTCGGGTGTCTGTCGAACAGGCCACAAGCGAACAGGCGAAGAACATGCAGCGCCGTCTCGGTATGCCATCCCAACCCGCTCGAAGCCATACTCATGGCCGCCCCTTGGGTAAAGTTGCCTTGATAGTGCGGTGCCATGTCTTGGCTGGCCCATGTCGGGTGAAGGTATATCGGTACGCCGAGCTCCTCGGCAGCCGACCAGAACGGTTTGTATTCAGGCCCGTCGAAGAACTTGCCGTTATGGTGGTTGTCGACCAGGGCGCCGACGAAACCCAGCTCGGTAATGGCCCGGCGAAGCTCCGCGGCTGCCTGGTCTGGATGACCCATGGGTGCTACGGCGAACCCGGCGAAGCGGCCTTTGCTTTGATTTTTGGCATTGATAACACCGGCAAGTTGGTCGTTGGCTGCATGACAGGCGACGGGATTGTCAGAAAGACCTGGTACGTGGCTGATGACCTGAAGCGCAACACGGCCAGCGTCCATATCACGGAGGCGTAGAGCGCCGAGATCGCAGGCCTTGTCATAAACGCCATCGACATGCTTGAGTTGTTCCGAGTACTTTGGCTTGAGGTTTTCGGGCACCGCCGAGGAAAAGAAGTGCTCTTCGAGGGCGATAAGAGGAGGCGTCATTGTTACTTGTGGCTATTATTGGTGTATGAGTGGGTTTGGAACTGGATAGGTACTATTACTTCACATCAGAGCCACGACCACCTATTTAAAGTATCACCTACCTACTCCAGGTGCTCCTGCGCGTCGGTGTGGGAGGTTGTCGTCATCGTGAGGCGTCCACCTACAAGTAGTGTAGATCTCGGAGCATGGGGAAGAGCGAAACGCGAAGGTCATTCTTTCTCTTTCAGCTGTACATACCCTCCATTAACGGCTGTCTCGGAACCAAGATTTTGCGACTCTTGGATGCATGTTTTGGAAACCATTATCGGAACATGGTTACTTCATTATAATACATATGTGCATCCCGATACAGCGGACAAATAAGTGATGGCAGTACGAGCGAGGTAGGACTGCGAGGGCGTGCGTGGGCGGCATTTGGTGTCCATGTGATTGATAACTTACACGACAGATGTGTAATTTACCGTATTGAGTATTGAAGTCAACGCCTGCCAAGAAATCTTCTCAACCCAAAACGAGAACCTCGCTGGCTACAGGCCCCCTGAGATCTGACACCTATCAACACCAAGCCAGCTTCCACAACGCGCGCTCATCGTCCCAAGCATCCATTTCTAGCTGGTCAGCCCATTACCAAAAAGAGACCACTGAAAAACGAAAAAAAAAAAAAACGAAAAAAAAAAAGACCCCTCATGGCCCCTCAACAACCCATGAAATGAACCCCTGAACACGATAAGAAACCCGACCAAAACATCAAAATGGCGACATCACCAGCAGCCCCCAAGGCCGCCAAATCCTCTCTTTTCAATACTTTGTTCTCCCGCCCACTCCCCCTCTACCTCTCCGCCTTCCTCCTCCGTGCCATCCTCCTCGTCTACGGCCTCTGGCAAGACGCCAACTCGCCAGTCAAATACACCGACATCGACTACCTCGTCTTCACCGACGCCGCCCGCTTCGTGTCCCGCGGCAAATCTCCCTACGCCCGCGAGACGTACCGGTACACGCCCATCCTGGCCTGGCTTTTGCTGCCCACCACATGGACGGCAGGCGCCCAATGGGGCCCCTTGGCGGCCAAGGTGATCAACGCGGCGTGCTTCAGCTTTGGAAAGGTCCTGTTTGCGGCGGCCGATTTGGTGGCGGGGTGGTTGATTGAACGGGTGTTGGTTATGGGGACTGGGTTTTCTTCTCCGCAACGAAGGGAGAAGAAGGAGACTGAGAAGAAGGAAACGGGCAGCGAGACGGGAGCGGGAATGGCCCCATCCCGCGCCCGCGCCTTCGCAGCCATCTGGCTTCTCAACCCCATGGTAGCCACCATCAGCACGCGCGGCTCATCCGAAGGACTGCTAGGTGTTCTCGTCATGGCCCTTCTGTGGGCCGTCCTCTCGCGGCGCATCACCCTCGCCGGCCTGCTTCTGGGATTCAGCGTGCACTTCAAGATCTACCCCTTCATTTACGCGCCCGCGATCGTGTGGTGGATGGATGCTGAACGACTTGACAGAGTTAGAGGCCCGCCGTCGTCCACCTCACTTTTCAAAAAGATGAAAGACTTCATCACCCTCCCCCGTCTCAACCTAGCCCTAACCTCCCTCGCCACTTTTTTGTCTCTCAACTTCCTCATGTACGCCCTCTACGGCCACCCTTTTCTGCACGAGACTTACTTGCATCACGTCACGCGGATCGATCACCGGCATAACTTTAGCCCTTATAACACCCAACTCTACTTGTCTTCTTCCGCTTCGGCATCCCCCTTGGCATCATCGCCCGCATCATCAGGCCAGCCCAAAATCGAATCCCTCGCCTTCCTCCCCCAACTTCTTTTGTCTACCATCCTCATCCCCCTCGCCCTCGCCAAAAAGGACCTCCCCACCTCTCTGCTCGCGCAAACTTTTGCCTTTGTGACCTTCAACAAGGTCTGCACGAGCCAGTACTTCCTCTGGTACATGGTGTTTCTGCCCCTGTACCTGCCTCGGTCTTCGTTTTTGCGCAGCAAGAGGATGGGTCTGGCGGCCCTGGGTCTGTGGGTTCTTGGCCAGGGACTGTGGTTGCAGCAGGGGTTTGAGTTGGAGTTTTTGGGAAGGAGCACCTTCTTGCCGGGGCTGTGGATGGCGAGCTTGGTTTTTTTTGTGGTGAATTGTTGGATTTTGGGCGTGATTGTTGGTGATGGGGGGAGGTGAAGGGGGAACATGACAGGTGATGGGATGATGGGAAAATCACGGGTTGGAAGATTGTAAATATACGTCTGTCATGTTGAAACTCCATTCACATGGACAAAGCTGTTTATACGAAGACAGCAATGCTGCACTCAATGCACTTGTGTTCGATTTCACTATTTCAACATTCATTGGGTGTTTATCCTTTCAGTGAAACAGGTGGGGGAGCGTACCGTTATCAGAGCAGTCCGGACGCCTGCTTGTTCTTTCAAACCGTTTCAACTGACACAACAACTAACACCGCTTTATAGACAACAGAGGGTTTTATAACGATGACATGCCATATATCTCCACACGGGTGTAGCCACCTGAGGGTAACATGCTCTCCAAGCCCGGGAATTTAATGATAGATCTGTTGTTATGCCAAGGCACATGTAACGGATATCGGATTCCCATATTGACACCGGCGCCGTCCGACCATTATCCCTCATGTTCTAACCCCGACCAAGATCCGCCTTCCCGCTTGCCCGCCTACGTGGCATACCTTGATGTCAGTGGGAGAGGCCCCAACTCTGGAACCGAAACGCCATGCTTTCGAAAACAAGAACCAAGCCAAACAAAATCAAACCCTCCCATGTAACAGATACTGTGAGATTTTTTTGCCCCATAAGCTGATCAGAGGGAATCGGTGACAAGCCGCAACAGCAACTCTCACGCTGAATGGGACATGGAGACCCCCCCGCTCAGCATGTGATAGTTGGATAGCTTTAACGATAAAGCTCTGGCCCTGGGGAAGTCGGGATTTATGACTATCCTGCCATCCTTGCTGTAGCCAACCTCGCCAAAAGACTCGGCCAATTCCTCGAAGCGAATTGAGGGCCGGACGCGGTTGAGTTCGCTCACAATAACGTCGCTCCAGACACCGGAGGCCCAGCCGTTGCGCAGCTGGAAGTATGGATTTAGCGGGGGAACGGGAGAATCTGAAATACAATGTTAGCGACGAATCACCGGAAAGAGAAGGGTGCCCAAATGAGTGACATACCGAGGTCAACATAGCGGATGCGCAGGTACTTCACCGAACTAAGCTTCTCCAAGGAGCGAATACCCGCGAGTACCAAAGCCTCAAACGCCTTGATGAAAAACATGTCTGTTATCCCCGACCCAGATTCGTTCCAGTGTGTTACGTTTCGGCAGCAGTTCTTGACCGTAATATCGATCGATCTGAGACGAGGATTTCGGACGTCTTTTAGCCGGTTCGCTAGGTCGACGAAAAACTGCTTGCAAACCCTTCCCGTGTAAGATATGTGTTCCATGGAAGGTAATGCCGCAGCTTGTGCCAGGGTCGAGCAGAAATGCACTTTGGTCCTGACTTTGTTGAAGTAGTGAGGAAAGGATATCTCTCGCCGATAATCGCCTTCAATGCAGAGGTTCAGAGTAGACAGGCTCATGGGCCGCCTAAGGACTTCGGCCATGGTGAGATAGCTCTTAGACTTGGGCTTGCTGTAGGAACCGTGCCATTCCTGCAGGTTGGGGAGAGCCGACATGATGGCTTCCCAGTCTTCCAGGCTCCTGATCAGGTTCCACTGTCCCTTGCAGATAAGTGTCCGAATGGTTTCGACCTTGGGCATCGCCCTAAGCTGCCCGCGCTCTTCCCGAATCCAGTGTCGCACTTTCGGCGCTTTCTTTCGTTCGCCACCTTCTAGAGTAAGGACGGAAACCTCGGGAAAGGTCTCGGCGACAAAGTAAAAGGCCTCTTCTAGGGAGCAATTGTTGGCCGGTAGTATGTAGGTGGCATTGGTCAAGCCATCGGCGGTGACAGTAGGCAAAACATTGGTGTTGGAGACTGCCAAGGGACCATACTTTGGCTGGAAGACGGGAAACCAGACCTCGATGTGCTTGACGTAGCAGCGCAGATGCGGGTTCTGGCAGAACCAGGAAAACGAGCTGCGCAATGACTCTATCGTGGCCTTGAGCTTGATGTGCCGATATAATCGCTCCTGAATCAAGACCCTCCATACACTGCTGACCAATGATAACTCTGACAGTTCCCTCCGCCTCGAGTGCCTCAGTGCAGTGCCCCATCGTACAATGGAGCTCTTTGAGGCTGGTGATACGCGAAAGCCGAACAAGTGGTCGAGGATGCATTCGTGGATCTCGGCGGGAAGATGGTTGAGGTTCACGCCAACGCTTTGGCTCGGTCCAGGCAAAGCACCTGCAGGCGGTTGACAATGGTCGGGCTCGTCTACATCCATCAAGTCCTCGGCTGGACAAGTGGCCCTTCGCAGAGTAGTAGCACTTCGAGGGTCCGGGTGCGGAAACGGGGTGCTACTTGGACGGGTGGGTGGGACAAAGTCTTGCAGGCCGACCTGGTCGAGTGGTGGGCTTGACGAACCCGGCGATACCGGGTTTGAGGCTGTGGTCATAATATTGGCCAGCTCGACCGTTGCCTTGCCCTCTTCTTCTTCTTCATGCAGCGATTGGTCCCTCTCGGTTCTCGGTACGCGGGTGTGCAGAGTCAAGGGCTCGAAGTGCACTTGATCGAGAAGCATTGGGTCGCTGGGTGGTGTCATTTTGGAATCTCCGGCGTAGATGGTAGATGCCGTACTAATGCTCTGGTGTCTTCAAGGTCATGACATGTGGGTAAGCGAAGGATACGTCGTCTGTCTCGCTATGGCCGGAGACGGGGCGCGTAGTGATGGCTGAGCTTTTCACAATGTTAGGAGACGGTATCGGCAGAAAGACGCAGCAAGGTATCCAGGAGGATATCCAGAATGGTTTCCGGGATGGTGCGTATGGTGGTCGCTGCGGGCGGTATAGTGGGGACGAGAGGAGAGACGAGAGATGAAGGAACGAACGACGGCGACAAGACAGCGCAGGCGGGTAACGAAGAAGAAAAGAACGAGGGAGCAGCCGGATGAAACAACGGGACTGTAAATCGCCAAGGCTGGAAGGCTGGACTCGGGAAGAGCCTATCGAGCAACGAGAGGGTTGCTTGGGTCCCGGTCGCGTGCGCCCGTCGGAGATGGAATAATTCGTTCTGCGGGAGGAGCGTAGCGACCGACGTACGCACTGATTGAGCACTTCTGAGCCTGTTTATGCGTGTGCTTTGTTGTAGTCTGCGTGCGCTATGGGCCGATCGGTGCGATGGAGGAGGCGCGTGTCAACAAACCAAAAAGCGGACTGAATGATGACAAGCAGGACACTGCGGCAGGACGGCGGGGGGACAAAAGTCACAGGTTGACGCCGGCACCGCGACAACAAGAAGGACGGCCAACAAGGGACTTTTGGGACATGGGTTTGTTGACCGGGATTCAAACGGCCAGACCGTTCTGAGAGCTGAGATTGGCGGGTTCTGGATGATGGGGTTGGGGGGAAGCGAGCGTCGCTGCCGTGTGGTGTCTGGCTGCAGTGTCTGGCTGGCAGACTGCAAGTTCTAATTGTGCGAAGTGGGTTAGTGCATGCTGCCCGGGACAAGAGCGACAGGACCCAACCGAACCAGCCTCGTGGATCTACCTGAACGACGAGAAGTGCCTACTTTGAACAAGGTGAAGAGTATATACCGTAGAAGCTCGCGAAACTGGCAAAACGCTAACCTCATTTCGGCGCCGGGCATATAGCAGAAATATGGCAGAAGTCAGCCCAGTTGGCAGGTATGTGTAACCCTGTGCAGCTGATATGTTACGGGTATAATACAATATAGAATCTCGGCAGCCTAGGGCGCCTCTTAGTCCCAGCGGTCTCCTCATTTATTTATACTCTATAATTCGAAGTCGTCGTCGTCGTCGTACTATTATTATCGCTAAAATGCCCCTAGTCATTCGTAGATAGTAGTAACCCCGCCTTAATAGGGGGGTATTATTACTAGCCTCTAATTAAAAGCTTGCTAAGATTCGCCTTAATCCTAATACTAAATTGTATAGCGATTATTAACTTCGTCGCTATTATCCGTATAAGTATTAATAACGATCCTATTCGACTGAAAAGAAATTATAGGTTAATTAGCGTACCTATATAATTATTAAGAGCGATTAGAAACGATAAGAGAGGGGTAATATACTAATTAAACGTACGATAGGTTTTCGCTTACTTTACGCAAACGCAAATCGAACTCCCGTTCGAAGGATAGCGGTATCGTCTTCGAAATAACTTTAATTATTACGACGACCGTTGCTATAACGCGGTATATCGAAAAGTTTACGCTTTCTATAAAATCCTTCTTCGAACTATTATAAATTAATAAAAGTAGCGCAATACGATTTTATTTAGCCTAACGAAAGAAGGCAAAATATAATAGCTATTAATAGAGAAGAAATTATACAAAATTTTTTAGACCGCCCATCGTACAAATAAATCGTTAGTAATTTAATATTAGTTTCGTCGTCATTCGACTACTCTCTTTATTAAAGAGAAAGTCTTTTCGGACAGTCAAAAATGTCTTCCCACACAGTCGCCGCACCCTTCCCGCGCGCTAAGACACGCTAATGCACCCCAAAAATTTTTGAACTAATCAGATCGCTCGCATCCATTCTGAGTCTCCACGCTCCTATTCTTGGCGTTAGCAAATCGTACCGCGCCCGCCAAGCCCCCAGATTACAGCCCATTACACATCCTACCCCTACACACGTATCGCTGACAGCCGTGACAATCGCTGACAGCCAATCGCTAACAGCCGTAACAGTCACTAACAGCTGTGACAATCGCTGACAGCCGTGACAGCCGTGACAGCCGTGACAGCCGTGACAGCCGTGACAGCCATTGACAGCTGTGACAATCGCTGACAGCCGTGACAGCTATAACAGCCGTAACAGCTATTAACAGCTATAACAATCGCTAACAGCCGTGACAGCCATGCGATGTGTGACCGTGCCGCTAAGTGCCCTGTAAAGTGCGTTGTAAAGTGGCCAATCTGGGTGCAGATCTGGGCGCACATCTGGGCTGGGCACGTGACATTCTATAAAAGAATATAATACCCAGATTTCAAGTGTGAAATCTATGAAAGAACACGGCTGCCAAGCTGAGTGTGGAGACTCAAATAGATGTGAACGATCTAATTAGTTCAAAAAATTTTGGGGTGCATTAGCGTGCCTTGGCGCGCGGGAAGGGTGTAAGTGGGTGGGGCGACTGTGTAGGAAGACATTTTCGACTGTCCGAAAAGACTTTCTCTTATTAAAATATACCTAAAGATTAGAAATGAATTTAAATTCTTAAATAAATAGTTTAAAAACTTCTATTATCATTTTATTATTACGTAGCGAAAAATTACCTATTAAATTTAGAAGCTCCCCGGTAAATTATTAATAAAAGTTAATAATTTTCTTCGGTAAGTAAATAATTTAGTAGGCGGGTATTCGAATAAGGGGTAATTAATTATAATTTAGTTTTATTAAGCGCAATAGCTAACCGACTATCCTTAATATTCGTATACGATTCCCGCCGTCTTATATTATTAATTTCGATAAAGTAGCCTTCAATTTCGAATATTTTAATAGCGCTACCTATAATTTTAAAAGTTTATAAACTATTTTTAGTAAAATTATACGAAGTGGTTGGAGTAAGTAATAGTATTCTTTCGTTCTTTATATTTTTAGCGATAGTAAATAGCGCTTAAAACCGATTATTATTTTTTATAGAGAGGGGAAAGTCTGTAATAAAGAATAATACTTCTATATTAAAAACGTAATAATTTAGTTTAATAAGGAGGTATATTAGAACGAAACCTTTTTTAATATATAATTAGAAGAAGAATTATAGTTAGTTGTAAGAGAATTAGGGAGAAATATGCTATTAGTAATAGATGTATACCTATTTTACAATTCCTAGAAGGTTAGAAATACTATTAGCTAAATTAACGAATTTATTTCCTCCTAATTATTAATTATAGTTATAATTCTTAGTAGCTTTACGAATTTATTATAACTGTTAGATATAGCGATTAACTCGTTGTTTAAAACTATAATAAGAGACGAAACCAAATAATTATAAAATTAATAGTAAGAGGATAACCCGGGTAAACGTTAGATTATCTTTAATAAAAGGGTATTAGTTACTTACGCTATTTCTCGTTATTATAAAAGGTTATAAACGGATAAAAAAGATATAATTATTAAATCTTTTAAAAATAATAGTATTTCTATCCTTCTAAATAGGTTAGAGAATTATTTAATTAGTATTAAAGAGATTAATAATAACGATTTGGTTTAGGATAATTAGTAGAGTATAGCTAATATAATTAGCAATAAGATAGGCGAATTGGAAGTTATCTTTGAAGATAAAGATAATAAGGGTTTATATTACGATTTCGACGACGAGGAGGTAATAGAGAGGAGGGAGAGGGTAAGGTAGGCAATTCTAGCTAAATATAGCTACTATATTGTAAAAGATTTAAAGGCGATATTATACGAAAGAGGCTAATTGCAGTCTGGTAATAAGGGAGATTTGTATATAAGATTGAAGGTATACGAACTAGTATAATAGAAATAGGTTGAAAGGGAGGCAAATTAGCAATTTCAATAATTAGTAGTTTAAATAATAGTAATTAAGCTTTATCACCCTTATTAATAGACTCGCCACCTTCAATATTATTACCCTCGCTATCTTTAATATTATTACCCTTACTATCTTCAATATTATTACCTTTATCCTCGTTGTCGTCACAATAATAATAATAAATAGTAAAGCCGTTCTACCAAGTACGAACCTTTTAGAGGCGGTTATCCTAGTGACTCTAATATCTACCCAAATTTACAATATAATAACACACCTCCTTCCTATCCCTAACCTCGTTCTCGATAAAATAACGGTTAATATTACAAACCTAATTATAATAGGTCTTTTTATTGAAGTCTATAAGGGTAATACCTTCTAATACGTTAGGAATTAATAGAATTCGAAGGACGAAGAAATATTCGTACCTCTTACGAAATTAACGAGAATTAGGGTAATCGTCAGTTACGTTTGGGTAGTGAGCGTTAATACTATAAGTTTATTTATATTATATATAAATCCCTTTATTTATTTATAGACAACGTTAATTGCACTAAGTAGGATTCTAGTGTAGGCTATAGGGATAGGTGTAAACGGTAGGAGTAGCATATTTGAATAGTGGCATTGTAATAGGGGTGAAAGAGATAGGGGTGAAAGAGGGAAAAAAATTGGGCTAGATCCCCCTAGTAAAATAGAAGAAATCCCTCTAGTAAAAGCATAGTAAAAAAGGCCTAGTTAATAAGCTCCCGAATAGAAATATTGCACTCTCACCTTAATTTATATACATTTACGTATATAGGAAGCGGGCTGATCCTGCTAGCTCCCTGTACAGATATGCCCAGATGTAGGCACTCAAAGGGGGTTAGCGTTTTGCCAGTTTCGCGAGCTTCTACGGTAGAGCTTGTAAGTTATTAGGGGACTTTTGGCCGCGGCAACTAAATTTTAGAATTGGGTCGGGTGGAGGGTTCAAATTGTGGTGTGGATGGCGATCATGGCGGCGGCTGGGGGAGAAATGACCACTCCTCATGCATAGGAAAACTGCTAACAAAATGCCCTTCCAGATGTTAAGAGACTGCAGGCAGTATGGATGTGATACTAACTCGGGGCTACATGCATTGATGGTGTGGATAATAAGCGACCCTATCGGCCAAGTGGAGAATGGACCATGGGGAACCAAAAAGTTTAAATGACGATCTTGGAATTCAAACTGCACCTTTTCCACCACACTGTTGAATTGCACCTGTCTGCTACAGTTCTTTGCACCCAAAGAGATGGAGATCATCACCAACATGATTTTCCAGGTGGTAAAAAGCCCCAGGACTCTATACAACAGCAAATCCATCGAGACAACAAACAGACGGCACATGCTCACCGCGCAATATTGACTACACCATTTTGCATAGCATCTACTGTCATGATGTTGCTATTTAAGCCATACAGACATCATGATACATATACGCAATCAAATTCAAACCTGTCGTGCTGCATCAAAGCCTGCAAAGAGTCGGCACGATTGGAGAACCATGACGATAGCCCCATCTAGCACTTGATGCCATGCATGGCCAAGATACCTCATCTTGCACAATCCCCGAGAGGGGTTCCAGTACGACAAGAACATAATCACGCCCGGTCCTGTGTACTTTTGTCAATCACCAAGGGCAACTAACCACAAAGACTGTGCCACATCCGATATTCAACCTCCGAAATGAGGGCATCTAACAAGCGGCACTTTTAGATGGAGCCGCACGGAGTCAAACATCGGAACCGGACTCGTTGCTTGTAGGCAGCTCCAGAGTCCGGAGCCCGGCCCGGAGCCCGCACACGGCACGGGACGGGACACATCCGGACCCCACTCGATTAAAGTGGATCCCGACTAACGGAGCACGGGAAAGAGAAAGAGACCACAGCAATCTCCTAATTCCGTCCCGTTACCTCCGTATCGGAATGCGATCAAGACCAGGCATCAACAACGGCCATCTTCCATGACCCGGAGTGCCCTTCTCAAGTGGTCAAGTTTCAGTCTTTGTTTGTTTCCTCCGTAGGGTGCAGTCAGGACTTGGTGCCGATCCAACATGATAATACCTGGACTTAAAACACCACAACTGCCAGAGCTTCAAC
This sequence comes from Copromyces sp. CBS 386.78, assembly GCA_030685235.1. Lineage (NCBI taxonomy): Eukaryota > Fungi > Ascomycota > Sordariomycetes > Sordariales > Sordariaceae > Copromyces > Copromyces sp. CBS 386.78. The sequence goes on from MU839081.1 coordinate 126,442, forward strand.
GCAGCGTCTTGAGGTTTGGTATAAACATGATTGATCCCAGGCACGAAACATGCAACAAGCACCGCCGAGACCGACCCCCGTTTGGTGGAGACTGCCCTGGAGCCGGAGAGGCGCTAAAGCTTTTCTTGGCGAGGCGTTTCAGCCTGTGAACCAGCGCTTGCAATCACTGAATGCAGCATCTGTTGAGCCTCCTTCCCCCCTCTCCTCCTCCTCCTCCTCACCCACTTCGATCTTCAGTTCACGACAGCTTCGTATGTCGATATCGAATCCGCGTCAGCGGGTTGTTACAGTCAGCCACGGGCTGCAAGACACAGCGCGTCTCAAATCCCCATGTGCTGTTATATTACTTGGTTCATCTGCTCCGGCATCGCGGCATTAGAGCTTACTGTGGATGGTTTGAGTAGTGGGAGTAGGTATGACGGTATCTAACCCACAGAATGTTTGCCCTCGATCGCCAAGGACTGAGTCAAGATCTTGCCGCTCAAACCCAGCACCACACGGCATGTTGGCACGTGAGTTATCATGGAACAGTCCGTCATCATACGGGTGACTACCAACTGCTACCCGAATACTTCCATTTAGCTGAAGCTCAATTACCCTGAAACTGACGCAAAAAGCTTTGAAATATAGCCTTCTAGACTAGGTCCAAATCCATCCAGCGCTCAGGGTCTCGTCTAGGGATGAGGTTCATCACAAACACTCGATTCAGGCATGGTTGGCCTTAAGCCACGGCGTTTGGCGCCAACAGTGATTTTCTAGATCGATCAGGACCACGGAAGCACTTGGATTCATGTCCCATTCGGGCGCACACATATATCCGTAATTCCCGGCCGTCTTTGCTCATTCGCCATCACCCCGGAAAAAAACAAAAGCTAACAACATTGCCATCAGCAGTGGGTTCACCAGCATACCCAATGGCAAAACGAGTGAGACTAAAATTCTCAGAAGGGGCAAATGAACGGAGATAGCTTCAGGACTGCCAACCTGCCCAGAGCTCACATCGAGGCTCATATTCGCTCGGACACCCGCATCTAACTCGTCGCGTGGGTTTTCGGAAAGATTCTGTAACCTCCAGACAAGTGGTGTTTGAGGTTTAAGGGGTTAAGGGTGTCCCGAGCTGGCGTCACATTACAGCTTTCAGGACTCCGAATGGTGGGATTCGGACGGCATACCCCAGCTTTATACCACTTGGCAGGCAAGGATGCTTTGTTTTGCTTGGCGTCCCTGACATCGACGTTACCATCAGAACCATCTAGGAGGCCCAGAACCGCTATGATGCCGTAGCATTTCCCAGTGTCCTGTTCGTGGTAGCGGTACCTGCAGCCTCGCCAACGTTTCAATAACGGCCCCCTTTACGACGTCGTCATCCAGGCTACCCAATCCACCAGGCGTTCGAGACAACATGGATCCCCAGAGGCGCCTCGCCATGGAACCGCCCTCGTTCATGCGCCAGGTTCCGGCGGGATTCAAATAGGACAGCATTGGGCTGTTTCCACCATGTCTTGTCAACCCAGCATCGACTTGTTCTTCCGTCCATCTTTCTTCTCCTCTTCTTCCTCTCCCCTTCGCTTCTCCCCGCCGTGGGCACCACTGACGACGTCTCTCTGCCCTCCGGATCCCTTCTCGTATTGCTGTGCATACGCCCTCCTTCTTTTGCTTGTTTATGCATAGAAAAACACGATCCTTTGCCGGCCTCGGATCTTTCTTTCGCTTACCAGCAACCTAATATCTCGATATCTGTCTTGACACCATCAGCCTCTTTTTTATACACGACTTACTCACGACACTCCGCTTTACATCCTAGGTGGTAACAGCCTAGACACTATTCAGCATCTTCACTCATCAGTATCAACAAGACACTTTCAAAGAAAGTCATCATGGTCCGGTTTTCAGTCGCCGCTGCCTTCCTCCTCTCCGCTCTAGGCGTCACTGCCGCTCCGAGGGGGAGATATGACCCTCAGAACACTCAGAACACCGGTACCGCCGCCGGGGTCCCCGTCTCCAACTTCGATATCAGCAATGTTATCCCCGGGCGTTACATTGTCGTCTACAACAACACCTTTGACGAGGATGCCATCAGTGCCCATGAGACCAAGATCACCTCGCTAGTGGCCAAGCGCAACCTTGGCAAGCGCCACGCGAAGACCGGCAGAGTTTTGTCCACCGGCGTCAAGTCCCTCAAGCTGGGCACGTGGCGTGCCATGACTCTCGATGCCGACGATGACATGATCAACGAGATCTACTCCGCCCAGGAGGTCGAGTACATTGAGGCGGACCAGTACGTCAAGCTCAACGTCCTCACCTCGCAGAACTCGACCACCACCGGTCTGGCCCGCCTCAGCCACTCCACCGCCAGCCGTAAGGCCGCCCCTTACGTCTTCGACACCTCCGCCGGTGGAGGCATCACCGTCTTCGTCGTTGACACCGGTATCCGCGTCACCCACTCCGAGTACGAGGGCCGCGCCACCTTCGGCGCCAACTTTGTCAACAACGTCAACACCGACGAGAACGGTCACGGTTCTCACGTCGCCGGTACCATTGCCGGTGCCACCTTTGGCGTCGCCAAGAAGGCCAACCTTGTTGCCGTCAAGGTCCTCGACGCCGACGGCGCCGGCTCCAATTCTGGTGTTCTCCAGGGCATGCAGTTCGTCGCCGACACCGCCACCTCCCAGAAGCTTGGCGGCAAGGCCGTCATGAACATGTCTCTCGGCGGTGGCCGCTCGCGCGCCATCAACAGCGCCATCAACCAGATCGCCGCCGCGGGCGTCGTTCCCGTCGTCGCTGCCGGTAACGAGAACCAGGACACTGCCAACACCTCTCCCGGCTCCGCCCCCGCCGCCATCACCGTCGGCGCCATCGATCAGCGCACCGATGCCCGCGCGTCGTTTTCCAACTTTGGCGCCGGTGTTGACATCTTCGCTCCCGGTGTCAACGTCCTCTCTGTCGGCATCACCAGCGACACTGCTACTGATACCCTCAGCGGTACCTCCATGGCCAGCCCCCACGTTGCTGGTCTCGCTGCTTACCTGATGGCGCTTGAGAGCATCACCGATGTCACTGCTGTTGGCGACAGGATGAAGGAGTTGGCACAGAAGACGGGCGCCAAGGTTTCCAACAATGTCAAGGGCACGACGACTTTGATTGCTAACAATGGCAACCTTTAAGTCGAATGTTGGTCGCTTCTCAGCGTAGGGGTATGGTGTTTTTGTATATTTTTATTGTGGATAGAGAGGACTCGCTTGAACTGATAGCGATCCTTTTCGTTGCTGTTTATGGAAGAGTTTAAAGTCAAAGTGTATCTATAGTCAGCCAAAAGCCACAGCATCGTCGCCACTTTTTTTACTTTTTTTGCGAGGCGCCGGATTGGACTGAATGGAGGGATAAAGGGCTTGTTGGGCATTATTTTTTTCCCTAAATATACAAGTCGTTGCAAACATTCATGATCCAACTGTTTGCCAGTGTCCGTGACTTCCACTCAGCCTGTTATAAACACTCGGGTCGACGTTCACTCGAACGCGACGAACCCCCGCAGAATCCTTTGCAAGAAGCTATGGCAGAACTTGATTTCTTTCTTTTTTCTATTTTTTTATTTCTTTTTTCTATTTTTTTATTTCTTTTTTTCCCACTCAACTCATCCCCAACAACATAAGAGATGGACAGGCTCATGAGTCGAAAATCTGGGTAATCCATTTAACCTCCTCACCAACTTTCACTCTTCCATCCGTCACCCGCCCCAACCCCGGGGTTGAATTTCTTTATGCACGCACGCATCGTCCCAGCGTATTCCCGAGATCATATATTTCAAGACACGCACGCAATGCCCTTCTCTGTCCAGCATCCCTGGTTGCGTCTCAGATGTAAGCCGGGGGAAGGGGGTGCTGTGGTGAAACAGGTACGCAGGTACCGACCCGAACGGTACCTTGCCGTCCGAACGTCTCATCGTCTCACCCTCAGCAGAGAAGCGAAAATGTGACGAACCAGTCACTTTGTTCAAACCTTTCTATGGCGGCTATCGCCATTATATATTAATATGGCATTTCTACCCGCCCGCCCGTCCCGACTTGCATTGGGATAATTACTCGATGCTGTGCTACGTATTAGTACCAGAGGACTTGATCGACCATCGTTCAACAGCAACTAGAATCTTCACTTCACGGTTTGACTAGGACGTTTGAGCACAGACTGCAATGCTAGAAAGATTTTCATTGTTTCTATAGGAGGATTCATAAAGTGAAAGACTGAAAGACGAAATGTACGCAATCCGCCGGCAACAGACTCCTCGCCGTAGAGAGTGAGACCATGATGACGACATGCCCGGATACCAGGCTACTTGCAGGGTGAGGTTTAATTTCAGCACATCTTCGGCACAACCATAGCCATTGATGGTTCCCCCATAAAGAGGGAACTCGGTCTAGATTGCAATTTGACATCCGTGCTAGTTTCTGCGTGTTCAAGTTCATGTCAATGTTTGAAGGAAGGGCAGCCATCATTTGAGACTGACTCTCCATTCCCAGTTCTTCTCAAAGGTAGGTGAAGGGGGAAGGGGGAAGAAGGTTCAATGGTCGTTTATTAAAACAATATTAGCAGTTGTCATTCCTCGGAACCCAGGCCACGAGGCACACTGATCTTTCATGAGGGGCTGGGTCGGGGAACATAAAAGGGGCATCGCCGTACCCCTTCCCCGACCACGAACGCACCGGTTTTCCGCATTTCCCAAACCAGAAAATTACCTTTATATCGCCCGCGCAGGAAGGAACTCGCCCCGTAGTCATACGCAAGTCATCGCTAGTTCAATATCACATGAGATATTACATGCTGGCTTAAATCGATCGGTCGTTGGTCGTCTGTGTATGGTGTCGAAAGATCCGATCAGGCGCCGGTCATTAGAGGGTATAGATCGAATTGGTCGCTGGCGCATTACAACTCCTGGTGCACCACCGTCGTGGGAATGCTGGATACTGTGGCACTCGAGACTTCAGCGGCACCTTTAACAAAGGTACCGACCCTTGATGTGATGTCCTCGTAGGCCATGTCGAATCGAGCACCCATCAGCCACGCGACTCCCATCTATACAGCTGTTAGCATGTGAACGAGCAAGCCGACGACGCGGAAGTTGTTGTGACGAACAGAAATACCCACCATAAGACCGCCAATAACGGACAGAATACCAAGCACGGACAAGACCAGGAAGGTGGTTTCACCAGTGTCCATGGTGTTGACCGAATCCTGGTTGGTGTTTTGAGCCTGGGCGAGTGCGATTTTCTTGGGGTCTTGGGTGGGGAAAATGGACTCAATGAATTGCTCGATCTGCAGACGCATATTTGTTAGCTTGGACACAGAATGAAAGATGCGGGTAACCATCCTTACCTTTCCGCACTGGACGCTGATTGCCAGGTAGTTGGGATCTCTTGGGTCGTTCTTCTTGTGTATCCTCCTCGCGTACCTGCGGAACACCTCGCACAATACGCGAAGATTTTGTGTCGACTCCATCATGAGCTGGCAGGCGTCACCCTTGGTGATCTTGACATTCCTCTCAAAGATGGCTGGGTTGCGGAAAACGAGTTCTAACGTCGCAATGGCCATGGCCTGGGGAATAGCGACGAAGTTGAACACACTCTGGTCACGAATGCCAGCCATGTAGAACAAACACTCCTCGGTGTGCTTGAGCGCATTGAGGACCATCTCGGAACTGCACTGGAGAGCCTTTTCCCGGTTCTCAAGCTTGAACATGTCGTCCCATGTATTGACATACTTGCTCCAGATCGTCTTGGGCCAGAATCGTCGCTTGTCGACGTAATCCTCGTGGATGTCACGGATAATGTTGGTCTTCTGGAGGAACTGGCCCATGCTCTCCGTCAGCTCCATACGCTCGAGGAGCGCTGGGTTGGCGAAATTACTCTCAACGAAAAGGCGGGTGAGACCCTCGCCGACCAAGCCGGCCACGTAGTGGCAGTAGAGCTCGTATTCCTCGATGGTGTTGACACCGTTGGTGTTGTGCTCAGCGTTCAAGGCGTAGTCGGCCATACCGTTGCCCATCTTGACGGTGATTTCGCGGATGATGTCGTAGTAAGGCTTCTTGACCTTTTTCAACTCGGAGATGACATCGTCAAAGTGGACCAGAAGTTCACGATCCTTCTCGTTGGGGCCGTTCTCGGTAAAGGTCCAGCCATCAATCTCCATCAAATCAGCAAACCCACGCAGCAAGGGTTCCTTCTTTGCAAGATCAATGGTCATGTCATCCTCGATCGTATCAAGGCCACGAAGAACCAAGTAAAAGAGACAGATTGGCATCAGAAGCTCGGGGTTGAGCTCCTGGATGACGGCGGAGAATGACCGCGAGGTCAGTTCCAGATGGCGGAAGCATGCCTTCTCCGTCTCGGTCTCCTTGGAAGGGTCGCGCCTGTGAACGGGCTCATGCCATACCTTCCTGTATGAGGTTATGGGTTAGCACATGGACAGATCAAGACAGTGGAAGGGTTGAAGGGAAGGGGGCGCATACCATTGAACAATGGACCTCAACTGGTTAGGGTGCAAGAGGAAATAAGCGGCCTTTGTAAAAGCGCCCATCTTGGTGATGTGTGGTTAAGTTCGGGACTCAACGTGTCTGTAACTGTTCGCGTAAAGGCAAAGGCGGTGGAGGTCTACCTCAGGGGTTCGGCGCAATCGGGCGGCCGGATAGATTAGGGCGAATTAGACGATGGGATCTCGAGGTTGAGATTATAGACCCCAATGCGTGCGGGATGGGGAGAAAAAGAAGTAATACAAAAATCTATGGTGTTGTTTTGAAAAGATGACCAAAGTCCAAATGGGAGGGGAAAAGAAAAGGTTGCTTCTTCCTGGGGCTGTCGCGACTCCACTCAAAGTTCTGAATTCTGCCGGGGGACGGACTGGAAGATCGGAAAGGGGGGATCTTGAGCCGAGAAGGTGAGCTGTCACTGGAGGAGAGCTCACTTCAAGCTTGACACCGCCGTGCTGGGATGCGCTGGTTGGGTGTCGTGGGTGACGGGCTGGTTGGTTGGGTTGGCAGGAGAGACGGGAATTGGGGAAAAGGACGGAAGAAAATCCTCGGCGCGCCGCCAAGCGCCAGAGGGTGATGTTGTGGCCCGAGCTCCCACAGCGCCGCTTGGCACAAGTCGATGCGAGCTTCTCATTGGTCAATGGTAGCTTACCAAAGGGTGTCGAACTGTCAGGGGCCTCGAGAGATGTGCCTTGCACTACCTAAAAATTCCGCTTGATTTGAAGCTGCTGTTCATAAACGAGGGGCAACTTCCCCCGAGTTCGTAGCTTCTTTTTGGGGTTGAAGCCATTGTGAGGATCCGCGCTCAAACATCCGTCGAGTAACGTGAATGTGTTTGTAGAGCTGCTAATATCTGGCTCATGTCGAAAGAACCTTGGATGGAGACACAAGCGATCTGGTGAAAGTGAGGAACAAAAAAGTTGCAGGTTTTGCTTTCTGGTTGATTGCAGTTTTGTGTGCGTCTGGCATCTGCGGGGGATTTTATTCCGAGCTTCCAGAGGAGTGGAGTCAGGGTCTATCCCCAGTGGCAGCGGTACAACGACGGGGGACCTGAAGTACACGTACTGTGGTACAATTCGGTAAGATACCGTAGCGAGGCCATGGATCATACCGTCACATATAATCCATCAGATCCTGATCAACCGTCGTCTTCAAGGGTTCAAGGGGCAGACGCCATCCAAGTGGATGATGGGAGTCTGGACATCGTCTTGGGTGCAACCCGACCAGTGGCGTTCCCATTACGGTTCCCAAGCGGGTACCTTCCGCCTCTGTACACTACCCTTTTCGGTTGACCTCCTTCCATGTGGCCAGCTCTCCAGACCGCGCTTTCAGGTCCAGCTCCGGACATTGGGGGGATATTTTATATCATCCCCGTCCCTTCCTTTCGTCTCACCTTGGCTGGTTCTCTCCGTTCCTCTGTTTAGTCACGCCACGGCTCTTACACAATAGTTGTCTTTTTCGACAAGGCTTAGTTTCAAAGTCAAAGCTCAACGGCCATCATCATGGCTACCGAGGCCACGAACGGCAACAAGCCAAATCGCTTTCTCATATGGGGTGGTGATGGATGGGTTGCGGGCCACCTAAAGGCGTTGCTGGAGAGGCAGGGGAAGGAGGTCTATACAACCACCATCCGTATGGAGAACCGGGAGGCTGTCCTGGCGGAGCTCGACAGGGTAAATCCCACCCATGTGCTGAACGCAGCGGGTTGTACCGGACGGCCCAATGTGGACTGGTGTGAAGACAACAGGGAGGCCACCATGAGGTCCAACGTCGTGGGAACCCTTAACTTGACGGACTGCTGCTTTACAACGGGCATCCACATCACCGTATTTGCCACGGGCTGTATCTACCAGTACGACGATGCTCATCCATGGGATGGTCCTGGCTTTCTGGAGACGGACCCGGCCAACTTTGCGGGCAGTTTCTATTCCATGACCAAGGCCCACGTCGAAGAGGTAAGTCTTGACGCCTTTGGACTATGGCCGGTATCATGAGGCTGACAAGTGGAATAACAGGTAATGAAGCATTACAACAACTGCCTTATCTTACGTTTGCGAATGCCTGTATCAGATGACCTGCACCCGCGAAACTTTGTCACCAAAATTACCCAGTACGAGAGGGTGGTGGACATGCCCAACAGCAATACCATCCTGACGGACCTTTTGCCGGCGTCCATCTTGCTTGCCGAGCACGGGGAGGTGGGCATCTACAACTTTACGAACCCTGGGGCCATCTCGCATAATGAGGTCTTGACGCTCTTTCGAGATATCGTGCGACCGACTTTTACGTGGAAGAACTTTAGCCTGGAGGAGCAAGCCAAAGTGATCAAGGCCGGGCGCAGCAACTGCAAGCTCGATACAACCAAGTTGACAAACAAGCTTTCTAAGGAGTACAGTTATGATATACCCGAAGTGCATGAGGCGTACAGGATGTGCTTTGAGCGGATGAAGGCGGCGGGGATTCGGTAACTCCCGCCGAGGAGGATCTTGAGGATACTCGTCAGGGCTAGAAACGCCTCTCTGACCCTGTGCGGTCTCGGCGTTGATTTGGATCGGTCGAAGGGCATGTTTGGGGGTTTCTTTTACTTCTATTTTCTTCAGGGCGTTGCTTTGCGTGGAGTCTTATGGAACAGGTGGGTATCCGAAGGGCCAGATCATTTATGGTTATTCGCGACGAAATAAAAACGCCTTATCAAATTCTTGGTTTGCTAGGCTCGCTAGAGTTTAGGATGCGCCGCCAAGAATATGATTTGGGATGTCTTGGGGGTGTAGGCTGGACACGTATCGCATGGAAGTTGGCCAACTGTGCGTGTGTTATCTCATGGGTTTAAGAGTTTTCCAGCCTCAGCGGTGTTGGCAAAGTATCGCGGTAACGGCGGCCGGAAGATCGGGTCCGTGACGGTGTCTACCGTAAGTTCCACCCGCGGACACCGGTCACCGGTCACCGGCCACGGCTGACGGCTCACCGAGAACCGGCTTTTTACCTCACCGTCGGCTGACATTGAAACGGCCCAGAACAGCGGAAAAGGCGGGTGAAAAATGCAGGCCGACGTCAGGGGATCGCAGGCCCCGTCGATTGAACCCCGCCAGCCCAGCCCACTTTAGGTACGTGCCTGCGGCTCTTGGCATTTTCACACACTGACGAACAGCACTGCGGCAGCGGGAAGGCTCCTTCTGGGTCGGGTTTAGGTTTCCTCGTGAATTTTTGCATTCGGCTTCTGTCGCTCGACTTTAAAAAAGAGTTTTGCAGATGCCATCTTGTCCCGTCGTGTCGTACCTACATACCTACCTACCTATCTATCCTGTACTCGCTCAATCCGGTTGGGGTCTGGACATCCAAAAACCTTGTTCAACTTTTCCACTTGTAACACTTTAAACGGAACCAAGTCAGCAAGCAGATAACCGCATTGGCACCTTTGAAGTCCAGTGGCATTGCATTCAGTTGACAGCGCCGACACCTCAGTGCACCACCCCAGACTCGCAGTTTAGTTCCCAGCGTCGCAACCTGACAACCCGACCGACGTCAACGTAATTTGACTGGGCTGTGTCAGATTCCATCTACAATCTCCCACCTTCTATTGGGCCATTGGCACATTTCAACTCCTGCTTGTCGTCCTCACCTCAGCCAGAAAGTCAATCAACTTTGCTTTGCTGTTGCCCTCAGCCCTCGTTTACAATAATTATTCTTTCAACACGGCGAAGGGCCATCCAGTTTTTTTTCAATTTTTTTTTTCTTCCCTTTCCATACTCCGACGTCCTCGGTTTCAACCCCCTTTGCCTCAGTGGTCAAAAAGTCCCTGATCGGCACCTGCGGACTCCTCCAAAATCGCGAGTCAGTATCGAGACCGAGCAAACGCACCCCGTTGCTTTCGTCCAACAACGCGACCCGGTGATAACAATTTGTAACCAACCCACAAGTTCTATCTTCTGCGACTCCGCCTGCCGCCGCCATGGTGGTCGATACCGCTTACTATGACGTCTTGAACGTCAAGCCCACTGCGACTGAGCTCGAGATCAAGAAGGCCTATCGCAAGCTCGCCATTGTTCACCATCCCGGTAGGTCACGGCACCACTCCTTCTGCGAGTTGGTTTTGTCAAATAACACCAGACTGACATCGTTTTCTCACCTTCAACAGACAAGAACCCCGACGACCCTACCGCCCACGAAAGATTCCAGCAGATCGGTGAAGCCTACCAAGTATTGTCCGATCCCGACCTGCGCGCAGCCTACGACAAGTATGGCAAGGAGTCTGCCCGGCCCACCGAAGGCTTCGTCGATCCAGCCGAGTTCTTCACAAGTATTTTCGGTGGTGAGGCCTTCGTAGACTGGATTGGCGAGATCAGTTTGATGAAGGACCTGACCGCCACCATGGAAATCAGCATGGCCGAAATGGAGGCAGAGGAGGCAGCCGCCGCCGCCGCCGCCGTCGAAGGAGGCGAGTTCCCCGGGACCGACGAGGCCGTCAAGGAGAGCCTCAAGACCGCTGCTGGCGCCACTCCCGCAGATGCCTCTACCTCTGCTCCTCCCAAGGTTGTGGTCGAGGATGAGGCGTCTGCTGCTCCTGCCGCCCCACCCAAGGTCCCATCCCCATCGCCCTCGCCAGCGCCTCCTTCAGGCTCGTCCACTCCGCGCAGCGGGAGTCGCATGCAGATTCCTATTCGCCCTGCCTTGATGGACAAGCCTGCGGACGAGATTCTATCCGGGACTGAGGAGTCCAATACCGAGGTCAACAAGAAGGGCAAGGATAAGAAGAAGGGCGGTCTTTCCAAGGAACAGCGCGACCAACTTGCCGCTTACGAGAAGGAGCGCGCACGAATTCGTGAAGAGCGTGTCAGCACCCTCGCTCAGAAGCTGCTCGACCGTATCTCGATTTGGACCGAAACCGACAAGGGCAAGGATGTCACAACCGCTTTCCAGGAAAAGATGCGCCTGGAGGTGGAGGAGCTCAAGATGGAATCTTTTGGTCTCGACATCCTTCACGCCATCGGTCAAACCTACGTTAGCAAGGCCACCGCTTTGCTACGCAGCCAAAAGTTCTTTGGAATGGGAGGATTCCTGAGCCGCATGAAGGACAAGGGCACTATGGTCAAGGACACGTGGAACACCATCAGCAGCGCTATTGACGCCCAGCAAAGCATGGAGGAGATGGCCCGTATGGAACAGCTAGGTGGTGAGGACTGGACCGAGGAGAAGAAGATGGAGTATGAAAGGAGAGTCACCGGCAAGATTCTGACGGCGGCCTGGAGGGGAAGCAAGTTTGAAATCCAGAGTGTGCTCAGGGATGTTTGCGATGCGGTATTGCAGGACAAGAAGATCCCCTTGGCGAAGAGGCTGGAAAGAGCCGAGGCGTTGGTGATTATTGGTGAAATCTGTTCAAAGGTATGTCTCACTCATGTCGTCGTCATACTTAACAAGACAGCTTGCTAACGAAGACGGACAGGCCAAGCGCTCCCCCGAAGAGGAGGGTGACTACATGGCTTTCGAGCAGCTCGTCGCTGAGGCCAACCTCAAGAAGGAAAAGGAGTCCAAGAAGAAGGACAAGGAGAAGAAGAAGCATCGCCACAGCAGCGATAAGGGATCTACTCACTCTGCCCAGGCTGCGGCCACGGCCGCCGATGCGCCCAACGTACCTAAGGCCTCGTCATAGAACGGCGACTTTTGGGGTAGTGGCTTTGCGGTTCGTGGTGGCTGCGCTTCCGTTGATATATGAGCTTCCAGTTTGAGGCTGATCCGACAGAGATGCCAGGCGTGAGAGAGACTTGTATCTCCGTCCTCAGGTGAAACATATAGACGGTCCGCTTCAGAGGCTTTTATTGGCTAAGTGGCAGAGATTGGACGAAGAAAGCGGATAGGCCTTTGAAACAGCCTTGGACAGAGAGAGGAGTGTATGTCTGGAAGAGATGTTCAAGAGACGATATTGGTGAGGTGTGGTGCCAGCATCGACTAACGGGCGTTAGCTGGGCATCTGCGGTGGGGATTGAGACATGCGTGTGAAGAGGTAGGACTAATACCCAGGATGTGTGTGTGTAGGTAGGAAAGGAAAAATGAAAACATGACAGGCAAACCTAAAGAAACTCAGCTCTGTTCATCATTACCACTACAACCCTTTTTGATCCATGCTCTCCCATTATCCATCCCCACGCAGTGGTACGAGAATAACCATATGGGAGTATCAATCATCTCAAATATCACCAAATGACTAGGTTCTCTTTTTTTAAAAAAAAAAAAAAAAAAGATCCGAACGTTTCCGCCAGGCATAACATGCGAAGATGGGATCAAAAGTCGGGTTTTTTTCTTTCTCTCTCTCTTTTGAAAAGATTGGTCATGAAACTATCTACCTGCCTCTGGGGGTATCATTTCTATAAAGTGGCCGCGTCTACGGGTATATACAATCCGTCCCCGGCAGCCATATCTATAACGCACAAGTACACAAGTACACACAGCTTCTCATCTTCCGTCTCTGCTTCCCCTGACACAAAGCAGCCATATGAACATGCCAACACCCTACGCGCTCCATCACACCTCTCATTCCTAATCCATCTCCTCCATACTCCCCTCTCGTCCTGCGGCCCCGTTCTTCGCCGCAGCAAGCGCAGCCTCCCCATCCTCCTCACTGACATAAATGCCGACCAAACAAGCAGCCAACATGCCCTCGTAATTCACCCACGGATGAATTTCGCCAAACAACTTGGTCCCGTCCCTGCCGGCGCCCTTGAGCAGCTCTGGCTCGCCGCCCGGGTGAAAGGGGATATAAGGGGTAATATTGTACACCCTGCCGCCCAGCACCATCCACGCGTCTTTACCCTTGCGGCCCGTCATCTTGTTGAGCATGCTCGGCGTCACGCGCAGGTAAGGGGTCTCCTTGGGCAAGCCGCGCAGGTCCGCGGTTGGGTGGCCTGATAGCCGGGCCCAGTCGAGAGGGGAGTGGCCGGGTGTGAGGACGACGGCGCGTGAGGGTTTGGCGGGCTTGGTGGTGTGGGTGGGCGGGGGGAAGAGACCGCCTGAGCCTCCGCCTCCGGGGCCCCGGTTTGGAAGGGGACCGCTGCCGCCACCGGATGGCCGGTTCGGGAGGGGACCGCCGCCCGGTAGGGGGAGTGTGGAGGTTCCGGGTTGGCGAGTGAGGTTGGCGGGAAGGGGGGGAGGAGGCATCATCATGCTAGGGGTCGAGCTCGAGGTCGAGGTTGATGATGATGTCACGGCCGGCTCCTCAACCTTGGGTTGTGGGGGTAGTTCGGGAACAGAGAGGGTGAATGCCGGGACCGAATCGCGGGGGTTGGCCGCCGAGGCTTTGGGAGTCGTCTGCTCCTCGCGAGGAGAGTCGGGATTATCCGTGATGCCATTTTCCTGGATCACCACTACTGGTGGTGGTGGTGGTGGTGGGAGAGATACTACTTTCTTCTCGGGAATCGCTATCCTCTCCTCCTCCTTCTCGCCGACGTTGTCAACATGTTCTGGCTTCGGTTCCTCTATGCGCGGTATAGGGCGCTGCGGTGGACGGGGAAGCTGGTTCTGCGATGCTTGTCGGTAGAGACTCGTCCAGAACTGTTGAAGCCATCCTGGCCGGCGTAAGACGAGGAGGACGACGGAGGCGACAATCAAGGAAATGCCTAGCAGGGCCATGGTGGCGGGGTGGTTGGGCGGCTGTCGCGGGGGTATTGCTGGTAGAGGCGGGGAAGAGTGGTGGTATGTTATCGCGGCATTGATGGCTGTATCGACTGATGTTGGGGAGTGAGGTGGGTGTGCCGGGTTCCTCTATCTGCCGTGTCGTGGGGACAAGCGCGACTGGCGCGATAGGAACCTTATCGCGGGGTTGGAGAGGTGATCGACGGCAGCGCCTGCTTTAGTGTAGGTGACGAAGTGCAGATGGGATGTCAGCCGACAGGATAATAGAGAGCCTGAAGTCTGGTTCTTGGGTTCCCGGTGGGATCTTGTGATTTGGTTGCGCAGAGCCAAGCAAGATTGAGTTTGCTCTCAGCTGGGATGGGGTTTCGTCCAAGTTGGGATGAAATGATGGTGAATCGAAATGCAACTAGGTAAAGGCGCCCTCTCTCCTCTGTGCATTGGAAATCTCCAAAGTTGGAAATCTCCAAAGAAAGACCAGAACCTAACCCCACTTTGGAGTGTCGCTGAGACGCTGACAAGCGCCCTGTTACAGCGACGGGCGGGACAAGGGTGCCCGGCCCGGCGCCCCAAGTCGTCGGGTGACATGTGGGGCCAACCCAAACCCCCGAGGCGCGGCGGGGTCACTGTTATGCAAATGCGACCAATGCCATAAACCCAATGTAACTTGGCTAATTTCCGATCCTTAACGATCCCCTAACAATCCCTATACGCTTCCCCTATACAACCGCGGTAGACGAAATGAAAGAGCCCTTTGCCGTATCTCGGTTTCCAAGTATTTATTTTGTGGTATTTATGGAACGGACAGTCCGGGATGCAGGGACTTGTGAAACCTGGAGGTGGACGTCCAAGAAAGTAAGAAACTGAGGGGATGCAGGACTCAGCTTCAATGCACTTGTTTGGATGAGGTGATGTAGTTAAGTGACCACGGGACGGATGGAAGAGTGACTCGATCAGATCGCATGGTCAAAGAATGACCAGTGAATACCTAATGGTCAATGGCTCTTCAGCCAGAGACACCTACTCAAGGTTGGGTACACTGCTTGAAGAGTATAACAGTCTGGGTAGTTTATGTTGTGCTCCTGCAATAATACACTTTTACTCTAGTACACCCTTACTAGTAGTAGTGGAGGTTACTTGGGTGTCAGTCTGGAATAAGAAACTCCTGTCTCTTATCCCTTTTTTTTCGTTTTCACCCCGAGCACGGATCTCTCATCCCAACCTGGCACACTGCCCTAAAGTGTTCCTTCCATCCCATCCCTTCCACCCTGTCCAGTGATTTCAGCCAATTCAACCTGTGTCACGGTACACCTGTGTGTGTCTTGTATTGCCTGTGTTCTGTCTTGTTTGGCAATGTCGCCCAGTCAGAATCGGGGGGTTCAACCAGTAGTCGGAGGACCTTCCCGTCTGTTAGTGTTCACAGCATCAGCGCTCCCTGTCGCCTACCGGACCCTGCGTCTGCACCTGTACCACAATTAAGCAGCTGCAATGCCCCCAAGACCCCAATCCATTGCGCATTTCCCCCCTCGAGGGCCCAGGGGCAACATGGGGACCTCCCGCTCGACCTCACCACTCCCGCCGAGACCCGTCTCCCTCGCTGTTCCCGTCTCGGGCAAGCCCACGATAAACAACAACAACAACAACAACCACCACCAAAGGTCGCCTTCTCCCTCTCCCTCCTCCAGGCCCAAACCACCAGTGTCATCACCGTCGCCACAAACTCTCGATTCCGACCAAGATCCCTTACAAGGCGCCAGAAGAGCAAGGAAAGCACCGCCTGCGGCAATTGTGACCACCACCATTACCCCTTCCGGCGCGCGAACAGCACACATCTCGACCTCTTCCCGACCAGGAAGCGGAAGCCACCGATCAAGCACTGTTATTAGCAGTGGCAGCAAAGCCAGCAGCAGCAGCAGCAGCAGTAGCAGCAGCAGCAGCACCGTCGGAAAGAGCTTTGCAGCTGCATCCTCTCCTGCCGCTGCACCTCCTGCCGGCGCACAAGCGACACCGACTTCCACCCCGTCCCGGAACCCCCCCATCACCAAAGGCCGCGCAAGTCAACATGGTGCGGCAGCGCACTCGACCCTAAAATCAGGAATGGACAGATCGTCGAACACGCAGTCGCCGACCGTCGCCAGAATGCCCTACGATCGGGCATCAAGCACAACCACCCGACAGCCGCAGACGGCCTCCGTCGCAAGAGGCCTCAACAAGACACCCCTTACTCCAAAGGTCACCACCACAGCCCGAGTCTCGACCTCCTCGACAAGGCGAAGACCCGAGTCGGTAATAAGCACGAGGGAAAGAGAACATGTCGTGTCCCCGGTACCGTCATATTTAACCGGCAACGTTACCCCGAGAACCGCGTCCAGACCAAGCCGCGTCAATAGCACGACTACGACCCCTCTTGGTACTCCCAGTCTCGACCGGAACGACCAGTGGGATACGCGCTCGAGCTTGTCTATAACCTCCCAGACAACTGACGACCCCCGACGACCCATCGTTACCTTCAGCCCAGCTTCCGACGTAGGGGGGCCCAAGCAGGACCCGGACTCAAAATTCTTCTATGCTTCCGAGGCTACACCGAGATCACCAGCCCAAGGGAGACCCCCTGTGCTCCAGCAGGCCAAGTCCTCCTCTTTCTTCCACGCAAATGGAGGCACAATACCCCCAAAGGAGAGCCCGGCTCCGACCTCCCCTTCTCCCTCCCTAGGCGCACCGTTTCAGCAACAGGACAAACTCCTGAGCAAGTTTGTTTACGCGAATGGCGCATCCGATCCGGAGCCTCCGGTGAAGACCCGGTCCAGGCCTTCGTCGGTAATATCAACAGCGTCCAGGCCACCGTCCAACAGGCCTCCAAGTGTTCTCTCTCCGACACACTATCCCAACAAACCTACATCACCCATCAAGCTAACGCCTCAAACATCTGGAAGGAGTGGGAGTATATCGGCTATGAACTCGCCTCGATCCCCCGTCACGGCTAGCGCTTCTCTAAATCGAGAGACCGTGAAACGCAAGTCCCTGAGTGACCAACCCGGAACGGCGCCCATTAATGGGCAATCAACAAAACGAAAATCTCTCAACGAACTTCCCTCTCGACCTGTCAGTGGATCGATGCCCAGTCGCCCCAGCAGCCTAGTCATGGCCGAACCACCAGCAGTAGCCAGGGTCATGACGCCATATAGCTCTCGGCCTCCTTCGGAAGCACCATCGCCTTCTGTTCTGTCCGTACCCGCTCCGTTCAGTTCCTTGTCTGAAAATATGGCCTCGGGTGGATTCGCCTCACTTCTCGCTGCTGCCGAAGACTTTGTCGCCGAGGAAAGTGAGGAGGATGAAGTAGATGGGGAGGAGAGTGGAGGAGATGGAGAACCCAGGCGAGGCTCGGTAAGCAGCCCATCAAAATCATCTCCGCAGGACAAGGAGATATCAGACCTTGTTGCAACCGCGCGACGGGAGCGGAAGGTGCAGGATCTGCAGATTAGGAACGCAAGTCTCGAGGCGATTAACCGCACCTTGGAAAGGCAACTGCGGAAACAGACGGCTGAGCTTCGGGCCTACAAGCGCTTGTCCCGTTCGGGGCGGTTAAGTGTCGGACCCGCCCTAGTCGCCTCTCCAGCTGACGCCGGGCTTTTGGCCGGGGCCGATCTGGACGCTCTCAGCGAAGAGGGCAGCGAGCTAGGGGCGGAAGACGGGGAACGGGATTCACTGGCGGAGGAGTCGGAAGACGAAGATGACGACCTTTCAGGGTCGGAGGATTCCGCTGACATGACGCCGGCCACGAAAGCGCTCCGCGATGCTGAACGACGCGAGAAGGACGAAGAGAGGTTGCGGGTGGATCTGTCCAAGCATCAGCAGTTGCTGTCAGACAGCCAAAAGATCAACCAGAGTCTGAAACGGTGTCTGGGCTGGACAGAAGAGCTGATAAAGGAAGGGAAGCGTGCGCTGGCGTACCAGGTGAAGGCAAGCGACGTCGAGATTGGGGGGCGGGTCCTTGCCCCTGAAGAGGTAGAGGCTCGGGAGGCCCGGGAAAGGGAAGAAGCCGCCGGCGAGGGCGATACCGATACCATCAACGATACCGACTTCGAGGCCGACAATGAGAGTATTTTCACACCGGAACCTGGCGTTCTCATGCCGCGACTGGCGGCCAAGTTTATCAATGAACAGAACGGACAACAGCAGCAGTCCTGGGGGAAACAGACGCAAGATAGGGACAGCGGAATTGCGTTACAACCCACGGATGGCCGGTGATGGTGCGAACCTCCCAATGGTCAGTATGCCTCGGGAGGCAAAGAGGGAAGAAAAAGACATGCGCGGCTCAAGCTCAAAGTGACCAAGAACAAGAACAGGACCAATAGACCTGCCGTGCGCGTCGCCCTCTCCACTTATTATTTGTCCCTGATTTGCATTGCTTCTTTGGGCATTGGCGTTGGGAGGTTGTTGTTAACACACTGCATGATTTGCGATCAATATTATACCGGATACGTCCTGGCTTTTCTACTCTCTTTCATTCTGTTGCTCGCGGGACTACCCATTGTGGGACCCAATGTTTTATCATAGCAGCATGCATTGAATTTTGGCATTTCAGGGAACAAATGCCACTCTTTTTCTCTCTCTGGCTTTTTATACACACGCATTTTTCTTCATTTTTCTATCATTATCATCATCCTCATCCTCATCCTCATCTAGGTCGGCGAGTCTCGTTATGATAAAGCTAGCTCACGATATACCCAGAACATTTTCTCCTTCCATTTGACCACTAGCAAAACCACCCTGCTCACTCTGTGGCTGTTCCAAGTAGCTTTTTGTTTACTTTCATCGGCATTCTTTCTCAAGGTAACATCCGGGCGAAGAAAAAGCATCTGGAGTCAGGGACACGGTGGTTAGTTATTACTTGGTCGGTTGGGAGGCGAAGTAATCACATTGAAATTTCCATTTTCCAAAACGTTTAGTTGCATGTCATTGTGTGTTTGAAAAAAAAGAACAACATGGGCAAAAGGAGCATGGGAAGAAGGAAAGGGAACTGAGAGTATACGCAGAGGCAAGGCATATAAACACAGCACAGACACGCAACATAACAGCAGAGTACATACGCAACAATGAGGAAGCAAGCTGATTGATACCCCCTATTTGATAATGTATCTGACGGCTATTCTTTTGACACCGTTACGGGATTGGTGAAGTATGTATGTCTTTGGCGTGTATCGTAACCTAGATATTCACCAATGACCTCAAATGGCATTTTCAAAACGTTCAAAGGACGTCATAAAAAGTGTCTTGGAAATGCTCATCTTTAGTCTACCATTTAACAACCCTCGCAATTCCAGTCTCCCGTCCCTATATATCTCTGCAGCTACACCTCCTAGAATAGATCCCACCGAGCCCCCAACTACTTCCTCCTGCCAAACCTAAACTTGAGCCCATCATCACTTTCATCGCTATCTTCATCGCTATCCTTGATCTCGAACATTCTCCTGCTTCCCGTTCTCTTCGCTCTCTTCGCCGCCGGCTGTTCACTACCACTCGCTGGAGCACCATGTTTGCTACCCGCACCCGACCCAGATGATACCTCTGATTGCGTGGCCGTCGTCGCAGTCGCAGCCGTCTGCTGCGCCCTCCTAGCAGCCGCAGCCTTCTCGGCCGCCTTGGCCGCTCGCGACCTTGACGGTTCTGCTGTTGCTGTTGGTGTCTCGGAGTATGGCGGTGGTGGCGACCGGGGTATTCCGTTGTTATCGTCATCGCCCGAGTCGGCGTCCGAGTCACTACTATCCACCGCCATGAGCATTCTTCTCGTGGGAAGGTCACGGGACCTATTGTCGGCGGCGGCGGCGTTTTGTGACCCCCGAGGGCCTTGACTCTGCGATTGTCCTCCCTGTCCCTGAGTTTGAGTCTGAGTGTTGCGTCTGCTATTACTACCGGTGTTGGTGTCTTCAAGCCAGTAATCATCCCCGATGCCGTATTCTTTGGGTTTGACTTCTTCCAAAGTGATAAGGGGACGCCGCTGCTGTTGATCACTGGCGGCGGCAGCGTCACTAACGCCAGCCTTCTGCTTACGGAACTTCTTAAAGTTCTGTCGACCATTCCAGCGCGGATTCCACCTGCCGTCGGCAATGTCTTGCTCACGCGTGCGTCCTCCTCTCCGACCGCCGCTGGCATTGGCGTAGCCTTCTTCTTCTTCTTCTTCTTCTTCTTCTTCTTCATCGTCGGAGTTGCGATCACGGTTCGGCATCCGCACATCGAATTCTTCGATGATATGAAGGCGGCGGATAGCGGCATAGTCAATCTCGTCGTCGCCTGCGGCATCCAGCAGCGCTTGACGCTCAGCGGCCGCGAGAGCCTCGGCTTCTTCGCGCTTTTGCCGGGCGAGCTCGATGATGGGGTCGTCGCCTCTCTTTTTGGCCTTTTTACCTGTGCCTTTGGCTTCCTTCTTTCCCTTGCCTTTGGGCGAGTCTGATACTTTGTCGTCGTCGACGGCTGCTGGCTCTTCTGGTTCGGGTGTCGGCTCAGGGATGGCCGGTTGTCCGGCTTCGATGCGCCTTCTTTTGGCGGCGGTGGCGGTGGGGACAATGGCGTCTAGTAACTCGGAGACGTCGTGCTCAGGAAGCGGTGATAGCGCTCGCTTGCGCGTTGGCTTTGGCTGGCTACGGGAGGAGCGTGTGGTGGTGGTGGTGGGACGTGATTCTTGCTCCGAGAAATCATCGTCAACGGGTTCTTGTCTCTGTGAGACGAAGAGACTCTGGCTGTCTTGCGATGCTGGTATCTCTGCGGCGGGCTGTGTTGCCTTTCTAGCAGCAGCAGCAGCAGCAGCAGCAGCAGCAGCAGGAACGTCTGTCATGGACTTGTCTTCATCGGAGTCAGAGTCGAAATCGAAACCCTTGAAGCGACTCCTGCCACCTGCACGAGCCCGTCGCCGAGGCGGGGTAGGCTCCTCCTTTTCTTTGTCGGGTTGATCGACTTGCATGCGATCTTCCAACCCAAGTTGGGCCTTCTGGGTAGGATTCGCCGTTGATGTTGGTTGGGTGTCTTCTTCGAGGCGTCGTCGCAGCAGAGATGCATCGCAGGCGAGGATGGCCTCAAGAAACTCCTTCTGATCAGGAGGCCGATGGTCAAGATGCCTGGCAAAGCTCGTGTAGAAGTTGGTCCACCATTCAACGTCATCGCCCTTTCCAGGAGGATATCGCACGACCACGACTCTTTTCCCCTCACAGTCATCATCGAGCGACCCAGTTCCCCTTTCACCGGCAACCTCTTTGACGTAGCGCACAAAATCATCCACTTCGGTGACACCCTCCACTACTTCTTTGAAGAAAGCCTTGCCTTTGCCCCACTGAATGACGGGCGCAAGGTTATCGTGCTGCTTCTGGTTGTAGAAGACGAAAGTGTATCCAGCGAAAACATCTTGTCGCCGCCCGTCGGGTGCATAATCGGCTGGCGGTCGTTCGGTAGGCTCATCACCACGAGGTGGCAGGTAGTTAACGGGGTTGGGCCAGGCCTCGTTAAAGTTGCTCTCCAATGCACTGGGCGTCCCATCGTCAGCGTCATCAGGCACTGTGGCAGCCTCAACGATGGCGGTGATGAAACTGTCGGATACGATAGGCTTGCCGTTGACCAGTGCTTGAAGTGTCTTGGATGTGTTGCGTTTCTTGCTGACCACATGGGTGGCAAGCTGATCGTAAGTCCCTATGTACTTGATGTCGAGCTGCTCGAGGCTGTCACGTAGCGTCTGCCAGGAGCCAGCCTCGATTTCTTTCTTGGTAAAAGACAAGCTGAGAACAACAGGACGCCATACAATGCTGGAGCAAGCCGGTAAGGTTAGGTCACGTAGCCCATGGCTCGTTCATATAGAGCTGTACATACCGAAGTGGGTGCGGGCAGGCACCCAAGATGAGCTCATTAACTGGTTCAGCGAGCACAACAGTCTCTCCGCGTATCTGAGCTCCATTTAAAAGGGTACCCTTTTTGGAGTTCATCTCCTCGATGGTGACTTGGGATCGTGCGTGCATGTTGCCCTGAAGAAGCTATATCAGCCTAGGCAACTTGTAAAATTCCTTTGCCGAAAGAGAGAAAAAAAAAAAAAAAAAAACATACGCCATCGCCATCTGCAACCTCACCAACATGAATGGTGATGTGTTGCCGTGAGATTGTCTTGTCAGAAATGACGATAGTGGCTGAAGACCAGTTAGATGATGCTTGTTATGCTCGCGTTGAGGAAGTCGTACTGTTTTCAGCAGTCCTACCAAAAACGTAAACTCTGCCCGGTCGTAGCCATTTTCTTCCGTCTGGCTTCCTCGCTCCATATTCAGCAATCAGCTCTCTTGTGTATCGATATGGATGGCAGCGCGACGACGCGACCGCCGATCCGCGTAGCACACGGGACAACCCACCTTGAAAGACGTCACTCTCGAGAAGCCACATATCTCGAACGGTTCCAATCTGGAGGACTGGGTGGATTTTGGTGCGAATATGATGAAACGAGATGAGACGATGAGTGTCGTACGCGTGCGGATAAGTGCTACGCGCGGGCACTCCTCGTTTAATTGAACTGTTAATGTTGCGGGGCGTAAGCAGCGTGTTGACCAGGGACGGGACTTTTGTGTCACGGAAAGAGCGCGCTCCCACGTGAACACTTTAATCGGGCGGACTTGCCTGCCCGGTTTAAGCCGTTGTTCCAAATCCGTCTCGAACCCTTCAAGGTTCCATCCTCCGGGCTGATCGAAGGTTTCGTTGCCTCTTGCCCGCCTCAAGGCCTGTTAGAGAGCTGCACGAGGAAGTTGAAGACCATGTCTCATTCTTTTGTTGAATAATCTGGATCGGCTTTTTATCAGTCCTTGTGTTCGCATGGGATTCTGATTTCAAGTCCAAAGATACCTACGGCCCCACCGTTCACTTTAGCGCTGGTCGCAGGGCGTTCCCTCTGTCGCCAGGGGGCAATTCTCTTGGCAAATTCCCCGGAGTTTAGCGAGCGGTTGGCCCCCGACTGCCTGTCTCGAGACGGTAGGTAGGTACCTTAACGAGTCATCGGTGAATGCCTTGACAGCTGATGAATAATTGATACACGTACCTACCTTACCTAGGTAGGTATATAACATCTAGAGTCCCTTCCTCACACCATCTCTACAAATTTTGGTGTTGTTCCTTTTCGGTCCATTTGCCATTCAACACTCGGTCATTAACGAGAACAACAAAACACTCACCAACCCTTGACCACTACTATTCAAAATGGGCAAAGTTCACGGATCCCTCGCTCGTGCCGGTAAGTTACAATTCTCGATGCTGCTCGCCACGCCTTCATCACCAAACTCACACCCGTCTTTAGGCAAGGTCAAGTCTCAGACTCCCAAGGTTGAGCCCCAAGAGAAGCCCAAGACCCCCAAGGGCCGTGCTCACAAGCGCGAAATCTACACTCGCCGTTTCGTCAACGTTGTCACCGGTCCCGGCGGCAAGCGCAAGGTAGGAGGATTCTCTTATTCTTTTCCTCAGGAGTCAGGACTGGATTTTGGCTGACATATCATCGGATGCAGATGAACGCCAACCCCTCTGCTTAAAGAGCTGGCTTGGAAAACTCTTGGTTAGCAAGCAAACAAGCAGGCAAGCATTCATGGCGTCTCTAGGCGTTTACTGATTTTACTTGCGAGGGATGTGGTTATGGCGATGGGGAAAGCGGGAACGCAGGAGCATGTCTTCGACTTGGGTACTCAGTTCATCCTTTACTTTAGGCTAGGTTCCCGGCGCATAGGCGTTTTGATGGAAGCTGATGACGCCCCCCTTTCCCAGCTAGGCACAATAGAAAAATCGGATCGTCCCTTGGGACACTCGTCCACAAGCAACACGCTTCTTGATATTTCTGGAGTATGACCCTTGAAAGAGGGATGGATGGTGTACATCGGGTCATTGTGTGTGTGTGTGCAACTGTATACCTCTATGGAGACCCAGAAACTGAAAGGCACATATCACAACCATGCATAACCAAACTGATACTGCGACATGTCCAGGTGCGAAGAGGTGCTAATATCAGGTCACGACATATAATTTAGAGTGGGCTGGAGGTGCTCCCAGCGACAACCATCCGCAGAGTTGAAAGTTTTGTTGTCATCGGTCCAACACTGGCATCCCTACGTGTTGGTGATGACAATAAGAGTGAGAACCTGGATGGCCATGTTCGCAGTGGGGCCTCAATTACTGCCATCATGAAACCGCCCAGCATTCAAGAGTTCGCGACCAACGGCTTGCGACTGCCAGCCCTGTAGCAAGTACAGCAAGCAGTTGGGCTGAAAGGAAGGCAAGGGCCCGTGCCCACTTATTGCCCATGCCAAGACTGACAGCTGCACCCTCAATTCTACCCCACCTTCCGGCTGCCAAACGGGTGGCCAGCCAATGAGGTGGGCGTTAGGGTTGGTGCCAAAGGCTAAGCGCACCAGCAAAATCCAGAAATCGCAGCGAAAAGCTGGGACCCCCACCAGGCGCCTGAGAAAAACGTCGATAAGCACCTGCACTCCTCAACCAGTCCACGACGACGACCAGCAACAGACCCTCCGTCTCCGATACCCTACCGGCAAACCGACATAATGGCTGATCGTGGAACTTCTGGCCCTCGTGGCGGCGGCTTCGCTTCCCGTGGCGATCGTGGTGGTGACCGCGGCCGTGGCCGTGGTGGACGTGGCCGTGGCCGTCGCGGCGGCAAGTCCGAGGAGAAGGAGTGGCAGCCCGTCACCAAGCTCGGCCGTCTCGTGAAGGCCGGCAAGATCAAGAGCATGGAGGAGATCTACCTCCACTCTCTCCCCATCAAGGAGTACCAGATCGTCGACTTCTTCCTCCCCAAGCTCAAGGATGAGGTCATGAAGGTGCGCAGCAACGATTTCCATGATTATCCGGAGGATGAGGTTGAGAAAGGGTGAATGGGGGAACGAGGAATCGCAGGATTCGCGCCATTGGGGCGGATTGGACCTGAGGAGACTACAAACTACGCGAAACGGGGATGCTGATATTGTCCTTTTCTCCCTCTACAGATCAAGCCCGTCCAGAAGCAGACCCGTGCCGGTCAGCGTACCCGCTTCAAGGCCATCGTCATCATCGGTGACTCCGAGGGCCACGTCGGTCTCGGTATCAAGACCTCCAAGGAAGTCGCTACCGCTATCCGCGCTGCCATCATCATCGCCAAGCTCAGCGTCATCCCCGTCCGTCGCGGTTACTGGGGCGCCAACCTCGGTCTCCCCCACTCCCTGCCCACCAAGGAGTCCGGCAAGTGCGGTTCCGTCACCGTCCGCGTAAGTTATACCCAAGATTTGACATTTGGAGCTCGAATTGGTGCTAACTGCGGTCCTCACAGCTTATCCCCGCTCCCCGCGGTACCTCCCTCGTTGCCTCCCCCGCCGTCAAGCGTCTTCTCCAGCTCGCCGGTATCGAGGATGCTTACACCTCCTCTTCTGGTTCTACCAAGACCCTTGAGAACACTCTCAAGGCTACTTTCGCCGCTGTTTCCAACACCTATGGCTTCCTTACCCCCAACTTGTGGAAGGAGACCAAGTTGATCCGCTCTCCTCTTGAGGAGTTCGCCGACACTCTCCGTGACGGCAAGCGTTACGCCAACTAAGTGTCTGGTTGAGGGTGGTGCTCAGTCAGCGAGGATAGGAGGGTTCTTTCGGGCGTCTATGGTTGTTTGATTGCATGGGCTCCGGAAATGGAATACAGGAAGGCTGTCCCAAACACCTAGCGCGATCGGCCTGAGTCCAAAAATTGATGAAATGACCAACAACGAAGCCCCCTATTTCGATTTTCGAGAAACGTTGTGAATGTTATGGATGGCAGCGTTATGGGACAATGTGTTTGAAACGACCGGGTGTTGCCCCGGACAGCTATCTTTTTTGACGTGGATGGAATGTTGTATGATACTTGTGGTTGCTAACAGCTAGACAGATACGATCGACAACGAGATCAGATACTATTCGACGATCATATGTTGGAGCTTCCACTTGACTGATACTCGCCTGCTATACTGGAAGTGGCCAGTCTGAAAAGGCAATCCGGCAGAAGGGACTTCTTTCTTGAACACGGACTCAACCATCGCTCATGACTGTTCCCCAGGGGTGTCGGTCTTGCCTATTTCTCATGATGACGGTTGTTCGGGAGTCGACTAGGAAAGAGCAACTGCTCCTCTAGCTTGACAAAAAGGATCATCTCCCCAAATCCCCGAGTGATGTTTTTCTACTTTTCTCCCCGTTCTCTTTCATCACCGATACGTACTCTGCTAGGCTGAGCACTGTTCGTTCGCTTTTTTCCCTTTTTTGGACCCCGGAATTTTGGACTCCTGAGTTTTGGAACCATTTTGGCCTTCTCCTTTTGGAAGTGTATCGACTACCTACCTACACAACCGCCATCTTCTCGCTTTGTATTGAGCAGAAACAGTTGTCTCCTGGCTACCATGCCGGCTGCCGCTCGTTACCTTCCAGCCCTCCTCCTCCTCCCCATCAGCCTCGCCTCCAACGATGTCTTGGGCAGCAAGGAGACACAAACAACACCGGCCCTCCTGCATGTCCACCGCCAGGTTGAGAGTGATGGGCCTCGTGAGCCTGAGCCAAATCGGCTTGGTGTCCCTGGCTTGACAATCGGTCCCAACATCCTGTCTTCACTGCTCAATCCTCCAGCCCAAACTACCCTTTCGATTACAACAATTACTAGTAGTGCCGCACCCACACTCGAGTCGAACTCTGCGGTCATCGGGAGTCTCATCTCATTACTCAACACGATCTTGGGCTCACTTACGACCAGTCTTCCCAACGTCGGTACAGCAGTGGTCAACCCCAATGCTACGCTTCCTACTGACATCGCTTCTTTCGTACCGCTCATCTCAGCCTTGGAGAGCGTTCTTCAGCCTGGAGGACAGCAGGACACCACAACATTAGCAGAAGGTACCTTACCACCGATTATACCAGTACCAGGTCCGACCTCTTCAGGCCAACTGCCGTTCCTAAGCCCAGGGTTGTCACTTCCGTTTTCATTGCCCGTCCCAACCAACGTGATCCCAACACCGGGGGTGGTTTCGGTCCTGAGTGCCATTCTGCCAACCGCACCGGTTCCGACATCTGACATCCCACTACTCATCTCCGAGATCACGCCCTTGATTCCCCTGTTGAGTACAGAGCTAGCATCAGTCCTGCCACTTTTGCAGTCGTTCCAGTCAATGGTCAGCTCAGAGCTTCCGGTCCCGATTCCGGAACTCCAGTCTCTCACAGAAGTCATCCTATCAGAGATGGCTTCCCTTCCCCTGCCGGCCTCTCTGACAGAGTTGCTCTCATCTGAGCTGGCTTCTGTTCCTGTGTCTGTACCCACCTCTGTGCTTCCAATCCCAGACATTGCTTCGATCTTGAGCGCCATCATACCGAGTGTTCCTCTACCAACAGCAAGCATCCCGCCCCTGATTTCGGAGATCGCACCACTGATTCCCATGTTGAGCACGAACATACCATCGGCGCTACCACTCTTGGAGTCCCTACAATCGATGCTTAGCTCAGAATTGTCGGTCTTTGTGCCCGAAGTTGCGTCCTTAACGGCAATGCTTGCTTCGGAAGTGTCGTCGATCGCACAGGCGGGCTTGTCAGAAGCCACCGTCTTGACATCAGAATTGCCGGCCATTATTACCCTTAACCTTCCTTCAACGACAATTCAAGTTTCGATCCCGACAAGCATCGTGTCAGAGCTCTCTGGTATAGCGCTTCCCACTGAGATGCCGCTTTCTCAACTTGCGGCGTCACTCTCAAACGTTGCGGGTCCGTCAAACACTGCATTGGCGGGTGATGTTGTTGGCGTTATAGCATCGGCGTTAGCCAGCATGGTATCGAATACTCCAGTGGACAGTTTGGTCAGTCAAGTTACGGTGGCTGCGGGTTCAGCCTCTTCCGAGGCCGTTGGTGTAGGGTGCTCACGGTTGACGTTGGTAGGCGACTCCGTGATTGCGGTGTCCGTCCCGTGCAGCTCGGTTTCACCGGCGGCGCCCTTTGTTGGGGAGTCCAGCTCGATGACTCCCATCACTACTCCATGTTCGGCAATCGCTTCTACAATATTTGCCCCAGCTTCTGTTTCTACAGTTTTCGTGAATCTTTCAGGGCAGCCAACCAGCAATTCTGTGTTTGGAACAGGCAGCAGTTCAGCCTCAACTTGTACCTTGAGACACGGAGCTTCGAACAGTCTCTCACCTCAGGCAGGGGGAGCAGGGCAGATGATATCCGTTGTCTCGATCAGCACGCAAACTCTCACGGTTACGTCCGTGGAGCTCAGCATCATTGCTACCTGTCTCGGTGGCAAACCGTAAGCGCTGCTGCTATTTCTGACTATCGTTTTCTCTGCTAACAATGCTACTAGCACCTCAATGCTCACGTGTCAATCTCTGCCTGCGTGTCCTTCATGTCCCCCGAATCTTCCTTGCCTATCCGATGATGTCGGTTCTTCTTCGGGTAGCAACTCTGGTTCTGAGAGGTATTCCGGGTCCCAGAGCAACAGTGGATCTGGAAGCAGTTTTGGGCTTGGAAACAACTCTGGAGTTACCTCGGTACCTTTACCTCTCAACGGTGCCGGCTCAGGTCCATGTCCTGGTCAAGGTTACTTATGCGACGACTGCGTCAATGGATGGTTCTGTCCACCGCCTCTCACTCCCGCGCTGCCGGCTCCGTGTGGGTACGGATGGCCATGCTATCACTGCTCTAGCGGATGGTTTTGCATTCCCTCGCCAACCACCGCTCCCGAGAGTGTTACCGTGAATCCGCCCACACAGGCCACTTCTGGGAATGCCCCTGTTGGAGGCGCTGTCGTGGAGATCACCGTTACTTCAACACAATCTTTGACCGTGTTTGAAACCGCCGCTGCAGCCGAAACCTTGCATCCTGCCACGGCAGGTTGGCAATATGGGGGGTGCTATAAAGATGACGCGGCTCGAGCACTAAAGAATGATTCGATCACGGCAACGGTGGTCGGTGGCATGACGACGGAGATTTGCATTACATTCTGCGAAACCCTTGGTTACCGCCTGGCTGGTACGGAAGCCGGCTACATGTGCTTCTGCGGAGACGAAGTGGTTGATTCCTGGCGGATTGCCGAGTCGGACTGCGGCATCCCCTGTGAGGGAGAACCTGAGTTTGTATGTGGCGGAAACCTCGCTTTGAGTATCTGGAGTATTACTGGCCGTGTTCCCAAGGCTCCGGGGCCTGAAATGAGCTTTACAATGCCAACATTGAGTCCAGGTCAGACGGAAATGGCAGTCTTCACTGGGGCAGTTCGGCAAAGTCTCATCTCTATGACAAGCGCAGTGTGGGAATGGCCAGCGGACGAGGATGATTTGAATGATGATGATATTGGCACTGAGGAAGAAGTCTCTACAGTTGCCATGGCTACCGATGTGACCCTCAAGAACATGCAGGCGAATCCCACGGCCATCGACGCGGAGGGCATGGCATCCAGTGTCCGCGCTATTGTCTCCGCTGCCATAGTTGAGGTCCAAATGATGGCTGCATCAGAAGTTGCAAGAGCAAAGTCAATGATTGATGAAGCACATACGGTCGTTGGCTAGCAGCTGAACGATGTTGTCAACGGCGCATCCCCCAAGAGTGTTTCTCTGACACCCTGCACCACGACTGTCACAGCTTGCAGCACAACGACCACCATTTGCATAACAATCACTCGAACCACAACAAGAGAGACTTGCATCAGTGAATCGAGCACAAGTGGTGAAGTCCCGGTTGCGGACCAATCGAGTTCTAGCATGACTTCATTGACATTGACGTCGTCCGTGTCAAGTCCAGCAGCCCAGCCGCCGCCAGTTCCGACAGGGACAGCCAACGCCGCTCCCCAACAACCGCCATTCTCTACGAGCTCCCTATCTCCAGTGTCTAGCATAACTCCACTAATCTCGAGCGAGGTGCCATGTCTCTCGTCAGCTGTCCCATCTACGATATCAGGCCCAACGTTAACAGTCACTGTACCAGAAATCACAGTCACTGTACCAGAAACAACGGTTACGGTCCCTTCAACCACGACACCTAGTGCACATGGCTCGTTCCCACCAGCTAGGTCCGTCCCTACCATTATTCCCACTCCCTTGGGTGGTACTGGTGCAGGCCCGATTCCGAATGGGCCCTTTAGTTTACCGACATTAGACACGCCGGCGGTATCCTCATTTACACCAATGACTTTGACAACGGCATCTTCTCTACCCTTGGAGACCTACGTTTTTTTTGTCTAGGGTAGGCTGGCCGTTTAGTTGCTAATCGGTCGTCTACATATGTTGATCATGGGTAATGGTAATCACCAAAGTAACTGTTCAAGGAGAAGGAATGAAATGACAGAAAGTGGAATGAAGTTAGGATGAGGATGTGAGTGGGAACCTTTTTTGGAGCACATTACAAGCAATATTCCTCTTCGGTTACTGGATGAAATAAGGCATGAGCTAGGTAATGGTTTGTTGTATTGGAGGAAGGGAAGTTACTCGTATGTTTTTGATGATGATGGTTTAGCAGTCTTGATTTTACTTTGCTCTGTTATTGTGGTTGAGATTTTTTGTTACTTTTCTTGGAAGGCATATGCTTTTCTGCTTTAGCCCTTCATGTCGAGATTCGCTTATGCTAGGCTAGTTGCCCAACTGGGAGCACAGAAAATTACCACTCTTTCAATTCGAGATGTGCAACCACGTGAGTCCATTCAGCCTCCAGAGTTTGTCTCAACTGAATGGTGTCAGATTAGAGGGTGGATATCTGGGTTTCTGGCTATACTCAATCTGAGTTAGCCGCCCAGCCCCCTAGATTACTAGTTTCTGGGTCCCTTTAGGATACTCCAGCACCCCCCAAACCTTCTGGGCGAGTGAATTACATATACTCTTCAATCAATCAATTCTATATAGTTACATTTAACAATTAACAATCTAATTTACGTATTTACGATAGAAGCGCTATAATAATCGATAATAAGTAATATCCCTACGAAATTAATAACGTTAACTATATTTCTATTAAGGAATCTACTAATAAAGCTATTATAGTCGTCCGTAAAACTTAAAGCGACTAGCCCAATTAGTACGAAGCCCTTAAGCGATTAGCTAGAAGCAACTAAGACTTCGGCAATTAATTGCTCAAGGAAGAGCCTATAATTTAAAGGGTCCTACTTCCTAAATTAGAAGATTTCTTCCTTACGAAGCCCGTAAAAGATTGTATACTAGCGGTTAAAAAAGAATTTATTAAATTCAATTATTATGGGGCGCGAGCAAGCACTAAGGTAAGATGTTGATTGTTGTGCGAGGAACTAGAAGAGGAACTTGTGCGTATACGAGAATTATGTAGGGTATGGTGTGGAGCCTTGTAGTTATGGGTTTATAGGGCGGTACTATAGTTGTGTTGTATTTAGATAGTTGTATTTAGTTAGCTATATTAATATAGTATAATACCCTTATCTATTTATAAGGAGTAGGCAATGCTTGTAATACTACCCCCCGTTTAAATTAATTCCCGGCTTTAAAACCGTTTAGAAACTATTAATATTTATAAAGTGGAGCTTACTAAGGCGGGTAAGCGCTTGGTGCCAAGCTTTTTATTAAGGGGTTAAATACTAGTTAAAATATTATTAGATGTGCCCCTTTTATAAAGACTATTCGATTATTACTTTAAATAATCCTAAATAAGTTTAAAAACGTTCTTAATCGTTTTATAAGCTTCCTATTTATACTTTCTTATTATTAACCCCCGACGGGGGGTATTATAGGGATACTTGTGGTATAGTAGTATATAGGGATGTTTATATCCCTATTAGTATTGTAGATTATAGAGGCCTTCTATTCGAATTTCGTTATAATTATTATAAATTTTTTTATTTATTTTATAACTATTTCCCCCTTCTTTATTAATTATAGTATAAAATTTTGATTGTATAGGTTTTAATTATTGGTTAGGGGGGTAGGGTTATTAGGGGTAAGAGATATAAGTACGCTATAAAATGTATTATTTCCTAGTTACTATCGATAGTGCTTTTATTATTATAGTAGGGTATTTATAAAGTAATTCAGCTAAGATACATAGAATAAACTATTATTAAATTCTTTATTTTTTTATATCCGTCCGCTTTATTTATTGTTTAACCTTATATTCCGTCGGACCTGCCGGTTATTTGCCTCTGGGGCGGCTATAACGGGGATTAGAGAAGGTAGTGCTTTAATGGGGATTGGAGAAGGTAGTACTTTAATTTTAATTCCTTCGTTATTAGACGAAGTCTCTACTTTTAATTAGGCTTTGAATCCCTTTTTAAAATTAATGTATAGTAGCCTTAGTTCTAGCCGCTTTTTATAAAGGTTTTAGATTATTTCTTGGTAGCTATCGAGGTTAGCCGTTGGTTGCTAGTCTGAGGGGTAGTGAAATTATTTTACTAGATAATATTAATATCCTTTAATCTTCTAATAATTTAGGAATTCTTCGAATTCCTAATGCTTGTTCTCTTTGAAATTGTCGGTTCTAGTAATTATTATGCCTTCGTTGGCTTTAACGTTAATTATTAGATTTTTCTAACTTAATAAACCTTTAATATACAGTTTAATCCTAAATATGTTAATAATATAAATAACCTTTATATTGCTAAGTAAAATTAATTCTACTGTATATAAATTAGCTTTTATAATATGAAAAGGTCTTTTAAAATGCGGCGCTAATTTGTTGTGCAGTTTACTAGTTGTATAGTTAACTATATTGAGTATAATTTTATTTTTAATTTTATATTTAGGCGTATTAATACGGTTTTTATTCGCCGTTGCCTCGTATTTTGTTTATGCTTATAAGGAGGAAACTTTAACGAAATCCTAGACTTCTTTAAATTATAATATTAATTAATTAGTATTAAAGATATGCTTTTTTTATATTTCCGTTATATTTAGGGGGAGCGGTATAAATAGTTGTATCTTTATACGAGGGTGAAAATTGTAATTGGCGAAGAATAGGGTTATTTTTATTGATATTAATTTAAGGTTATTACTTTAGAATTTAGCTAAAAGTAGTTAATTTATTTAATTGTCCTGTATTTAATTAATAAAGGTTTGTAAGTATTGTTCTAGTTTTGCGTTGATCCTTTCTATTTATTTGTTGGTTTCCTTATGATAAGGTATAGAATATTTTAATTTAATATTTAGTTATAAAGATAATTATCTTTAGAAGGTTAAAACGAATTGGATACTTCTATTCGAGATTACGGTATTTAGAAGATTGTGAAGAGTATAAATATGGTTAATGAATTTCTTTATTAACTCTTCTATTGTTAACTCTTTTATTAGGATAAAGTATTTTATTTTAATTAATTTATTTATTACGATTAGTACGTATTTATATTCCGCCCCCCTTCCTATTTACTATAATTTAGGGAATAGGGTTATATAGTTAATAGAAATATTGTGCTACGGGGCGTAGGGAATAAGTAAGGGTTTGAAGAAACTTATTAATAATATCCTAGTAGCCTTAATTTTATTATATAGTATATATCCCTTATAATATATGTTTATTGCGATTATTATCCTTGGCTAAAAATAGTGGTATATTAGTATTACCGTTTTATTTCTCCTAGGATGGCCTCCTTATATTAAGGCGTAAATACAATAAATTAGTTTTAATTAGACCGCTTTATTATCGAGGGGTATTATTAGCCTATCCTTAAATATTACCTTGTTATTAATTATATAATATTTAATAAAGGGGATTTTTAATTTCTTTTTTAAGTGTTTCGGCTAATAATTTCCGGATTTAATAGCCTTTTGGATATCCGTTATTATAGGGGAATTAGCGTAAGCCCGGTCTATTAAATTATTTGTATAAATATTTAGCCCGTTTTCGTCTTCTTTTTCGAAATTATTTTTTAGGGTATAAATAGTAAAGGGGGCCCTATTATCCGTTATAACGTTTATTATAAAGCTTTCGCTATTTATATTTATTAATTCCTAATTGAACGAATCTTTGTCGAAGTATAAAGGATCGATAAGTAGTTTCTTTTTTACTTTTAGCCTATTATCCTTTATATCTTTTAGTATATATTCTAGTTTATAGTTTAAGGCGTTAGGTTTAATATTGGTTAATCCTAGTTAGTATTTAATTGTAAAGTTAAACCTAGATAGAAATTTAAACTACCTTATATATTTAGGGGTAAGTTTCTTCGTAGTATTAAACGTCTTAAGGTTTTTATAGTCGGTAATAATTTCGAATAGTTAAACGGCGCCTTCTAATTTGGGCCGCTATTCTTCTAATATTTTAATAATAATTAGTAGTTCTTTATTATATATATTATAATTGTATTCGGTTGTTGAGTATTTGGTTGAAAAGTAGGCGATTGGGTAAAGTTTATTATTGTGTAATTATAATAGTATATTTCCTGTAGATTAATTAGAAGCGTTAATTTCGATTATTATTGGCTTTTCCTAATTATAGATCTTTAGAATTAGTATGGTTGTAAAGGCTATTTTTAAGGCTTTAAAGGTATTATTATATACTTTATTCTATTTCTAATCTATTATTTTCTTTATTAATTTGTATAGTGGTTGGCCTATATGTGAAAAATTAGCGATAAACTTCCTATAGAAGTTAATAAAGCCTAGGAAATACTATAGTTGGCGCTTTGTTATTAGTACCTCCTACTTAGTAATTACTTCTACCTTTTTTGGGTCTATTTCGATATTGCCGGGCGTAATAATGAGGCTTAGGTATTTGGTCTTCTGAGTGTGGAATTTATATTTGTCGATATTAATTTGTAGGCCTGTGTTAATTAGGCGTTGGAGTACTTTTTTAATGTATTTGACGTATTCTTTGTAGGTCTTTGAGAAAATTAAGATGTTATCGAGGTAAGTTGTTGTATAGATATTTAATATATTGTATAAAATATTGTTAATAAAGTTTTAGAAAGAGGTTAGAGCCTTCGTATCACGGGGCGAGATGGCACCGTAGGGGGTATGATGAGATATGCGTTGTTGCATGAGGAGAAAGGAGGAGAGAAGGAAGTGTGCGTGGAGGTCTGGCTGTATATGGGCGAGAGCCCTACAGACCAGACCGCGGGCACGTGAGGCTGCACGTGACGATGACATGTGCGTGGCCAGAGCTCTGGGCTCTGGTCGGCACAGCACATGTGCAGTCAGTGCAGCACAGCACATCACAGGTCTAACCCTGTGATACTTCGATAAGTTAAATGGATATATTAGTAATTTATAGAGGCTAAATTTCGTAATGAAGGCTATAAGTTATTTGTATCCTTCAATTATATGTAGTTTATTAAATGCGGCGATAATATTTACTTTTGTAAATTATTTAGCTTTATAGATGGTATTTAGAGTTTCCTTAATTAATAGTAACGGATATTTATTTTTTAACGAGATTTCGTTAATATTTTTATAGTTAATGTAAATTTGTATACCGCTTTCTAATTTATATACTAGTAGTATTGGAGAAATTACGTTTGAAGTCGATAGTTTAATGAATCCCTTAGCTAGGTTATTATTTAGTTATTATTTAATAATTTTAAATTCTTAGGGTAATATCGGTTGTACTTTAGAGTAGGGTAAGGATTCTACCCCTAGTTTTAATTCGATTTTATAGTTATAAAATCGGTATTTGGGTATTACGTTGGTATCCTTTAGGTTAGCGATATAAGATAGGTTTTT
Organism: Copromyces sp. CBS 386.78; assembly: GCA_030685235.1. NCBI lineage: Eukaryota > Fungi > Ascomycota > Sordariomycetes > Sordariales > Sordariaceae > Copromyces > Copromyces sp. CBS 386.78. The sequence goes on from MU839081.1 coordinate 162,228, forward strand.
ATATTCGTTTAGGAAATATGTTTTTACTTCTTTAAGGGTATATTTCGGCTTTAACAATTTATTTATAAATTTTTATATATCTTTTTCTATAATATTGCAGATTTTATTTATTTTAGTTAAAGGTGTTGGCTTCCGTTCTTCGGGGATTTTATTTTTAAAGTTAGGTTCCTCTTCTTTTAGGCCTAAATTATAGATCCGGTTAATAAATATTCTAATTAATTCGTTTAGTTAGAAAGAAATAATTAATACGTTCTTTTCTACCGCTTTCATTTTATAGATATCAATGAATTTATAGACTTCTATATTCTTGAAATAGGGCTTATACGGCTTTCCTTTGCCCTATAGGATATTTTTCTACGTTTTTTTAAATAAGGCCGGTATTGAAATAGTTGCCTTTCTTTCCTTTTAGGCTTCCTAAAGCTCTATTTATATAGTTAAATTGACCCTAATGCCCTTTATTTGTATATTGAATATAAAGGTCCTAATATTAATTAATTTAATATTAGACAAATTTAATACCGTTATATTAATTATCGGTTTAAAAAGTTGAAGAATCGTATATTTAATTCGGTTAGGTTATTATATTATTTAGATCCTCTATTTATTAATAATCCGTACCTTTACTTTAATTTTCTCTAATACTAGTTTTTTAATAGGGCCGAAAAATTCTTTAAACTTCCTTACGTACGTTAGAAAAATAGGGGGTTTTATTATTATAGTTTGATTACCCTTGGGAGCTTCCATTATATTAATTACTTAAGTTGGGAAATATTCGTTTTTATTAAAGTTAGAATTATTATCGGATCCGCTTTTAGCTTCGTTAGGGACGGAAGTATCGGATCCGCTTTTAATTCCGTTAGGGATAGAAATATTTTTATTATCCTCTTTTTTAAGAACAGTACTTAGGACCGCCGCTATTTTTAATAGAGGTATGTAAGTACTTATATAGGCTACGTTCTAAGTAATTTTATTGGTTATTTAGTTGATGTCTAGATTATAGAGTTATAATTATAGTTAGTTTAGAATTATTGGGTAATCTACTATTAGGTTGGCTACGAAGAATTTAATAACCTTTTTGTGGTTACCGATCCGTATTGTCGTTTCGATATATTAATCTACTTATTCCTTAAAGTCGCCGTCGGTTAAATATAATAGTCTAAGTTTTTTTAAAGGTTTGAACTTTAAGTAGGCTTTTTTTGCGAAAGATCGGTCGATGAAAGCCTTGTTTGAATATTTAGAGTCGATTAATGATATATATTCTATTTTTTTATTACGTTAGGGATATTAAAGATACGTGGATAATAGGGTTGTATTTTGCCTATAGAGTTCTAAGCTATTTAATTTAAGTGGTTCTATTTTTTAATAGTTTATTGTATAAATATTTAGTTTGTTTACCCTTATTTTTATCCTCCTTTATATTCTTATTGAATACCTTTGAGCGTAATTTAGCCTTAGGGTTCTCTATTTCCCTATTGGTTAGCGGGAATTGGAGTTACCAGGGTAATTAGAGCCGTTGGGGCTGGGGCCGGATTGGTTGTATTTGCTATAGTACGGTTTGTAATTAGAGTGCCCGTATTAGCGTTCTTACGAGTTGTAATACTTAAACCGGTATAGTTGGCTTACTTATTTTTATTATTATAATTAATCTAATTTTTATATTTGCGGGCTAAGTATTTACCCTTATTACAATTTATATAAATATTTTTATCGTAATACTCTTATAAAATATCTTTATAAATTTCTATAAATTTAGCGCGGTTTAAATTTATAGCGTCGGGATCTTTGCTATTGCTGCTAATATTAGAATTACTATTACCCTTATTACTATTTTAGGTGCCCTAGATAGTATTGTTGCGTAAGGAAATTCTGGCGTAGACTTTAGAAATACTTTTAAATAATTTATACTATCCTTTAAAATTGTTACGAGTAGGTTAGATATAATAATATAAAACCGAATCCGCTAAAGATTTAGAAATTTGTCAGGATGGTAGAGGTAGATAGGTCGAGGTGACTACGGATAGGGTAAGCACGTAGGGAAGCCAAATTAGGGGGGAGAGTAAAAAATAAATTAAAACCTAACTTCTCTACTCCGGAATTAACGGAAGTAACCATTTATAGTATTATTCCTTTAATCCTATAGTAGTTAAAGCCGGAGCGGCATTGCTATTATCTAACGCTATAATACAGCGCTAATTAAAATAATTCGCTACCTTCCAATATCTTACTCCGAACCTCTACGAAGCTAATTAACTAATAGGTCCTTAGCGACTTAATACGAATCCCCCCCTTATAGGGTTCTATCCTAAAAACTTCTATACCTAAGCCCCTAATCTGGCGATCCTTTCCCCGTAGCTGAATCCTCCGTCTATAATCTATCTTCTTCTATACTTAAAGTAGTTTATTACTAAAGCTATCGGCCGGCGTTTATAGCCGTACCGGTCTTTTTTTACCTTCGAACGCCGTACTTTCCTCTTTATTATAATATTACCGCCTTTAATTTTAAAGGTTTACCCCTTATTAGTCCTTCTTCTTCTTATCCTACTTATTTATTTTATTTTCGATTTACCCTTTTAGCCTATTTCTTAACTTCTATTGTCCTATTTTCTTCTCTCTATTTCCTTATTTCTTACCGCCGTCTAATCCCCTTCGTTTTAACCTTTAATTTTACCCTCTATTTACCTTTTTACTTTATTTTTTACCCCCTATCGTCCTATCTTTTTATTCTTATTTCTTACGTACCCCTTTAGTTACTTAATTTTATTTTTAGCCCTATTTCGAATTCTTTTAGCCGTACCCTCTTAATTCTTTTATAAAAACCTATCCTCCTTCCCCTTCTTCCTCCCCTCCTCTCTTCTCCTTTCTACGTACGTTATTAATTAATATATTATTATTAATAATATAACTACTTTTTTTACTACCTATTAGTAATTTTTCCATACTTACTAATTTATTACCCTTTATATCGATATTAAGTAAATCTTTCCCTTTATTTATCTCGTTAATACTATTCTTATTTTTCGTTTAATAATATCCGTAAAACCCTTTATACTTAATTTACTTAGGATATTATAAATACTATAGCGGTTTTACCTTTTAATATTTCTATTACTACCGTAATAGAAATAATAGTTAAATATATTTGCGTCCTAATTTATAAGCCCCCCTTTTTTCTTTTTAATCTTTTAATTTCTAATTCTAATTTTATTTTTCTTTTATTTTTTTAATTAACCGCCTTACGTAATATTCGAATTACTACTAAATTAGCATTAGTAATTATTTCTATAATTTCCTTCCTATATTTTATAATTTAGTCTACGCTTTTTAAAAATTGGTATATATTATTATCGAATTCGGAACGGCTATTCCCGTTAATATTATAATTACCGAAATCCTTTACTAATACGCTACTAAATTTCGTACTAGTATTTATACCCTTTATAAATAATTTTATATCTTCCTTCGTAAATTTAATAAATTAATTAATTATAAAATAATTTAGTACGTTTAATATAAATTCTACAACGTTAATTCTAATTAAGTAGCCCCCTAGGCGGTAAGCGCTTTTAATTTTAATTTCCCTAGTACCGCCCTTACTACCGACTCCGCCCTTACTACTAATATATTTAAATTCCTTATAATTGCTACGCTTACACTTACTTTTAATAATATCTTCTAATTAATATTAATTATTTATATAAACGTCCAACGTTTATTACCCCTAATTATTTCCCCCTAACCTTATACTAATAATACCCTAATCCTTATCGGTGCCTCTATAATTAGAAATTATAACGTTATTACTATTAAATTAATAATAATCGATAATTATAGAGAAATTTAAATACGAAAATTATCAATAAACGTAACGGTTATATATAGGGGTATAACTTTTAAAATAATAGGTTCAATTCCTATATTAACATTTATATTATTAATTCTTTTTTTCGGTAGTTTAAACTTTTTTTAGAAGAGGAAGGGGAATAAATATAATTAAATAGAAAAAAGTCGAAAATAAAATTATTAACATACTTTTATACTTTTTAATTCATTACTTTCTTTAATTTTTTTTTTATTACTATAGTTTTTAAAATAGCGGGTTCTAATATATTATTATTTTCTTCAGTTCGCCGGCCCTAACCTTCTTTAATATATCCCCTTAATTCCTTAATTCTTTTTATTTCTCTTATAACTTTAATATTTCGTAGTTTTACAGCTTACGTTATTAATAGTTTACATTTTTTACAGTTTACGTTTTTTACAATTTATATTTCTTTTATAATAATATTTTTTATAATTTATATTTTTTATAATTTATTCCTTCTATAATTTACATTTTAACGGTTTATATTTTTTATAATTTACGTTTTTTATAATTTACATTTTTTTATAATTTATATCCTTTTTAAATATTTCTTTCTAATAGTGGCGATGGCGGCTATATTTTTATTACCTACTTAATTAATCTTTATTACTCTAATTTTTAGGCCTTTTTTCGAACGCTTCCGCTATTATTCCCGCTCTTTATATTCTACTAATAACTTTAAGCAATTTAAATTTTTTCGTAGTATTTATTTATTCTTATTTTCCGAATACCCTTTCTACTTTATTTAAAATTATTAGTTTTTTCTTAAACCGATATATTTTATAATTTTTTCGATTTCGTACTATTTTTTATTTCCTTTAATATTTACTACTTTACTCCGGGGCATTACTATTATTAGGTCGCTATAGTATAGTTCTAATAAAGTAATAGGGAATATTAGGTAAATATAATAATAATTAGGGAAGTTTAAGCAATATATTATCTTTTTATCGCTAATTATTTTAATAATATAGAAAAGCCCTAAGAATTTATCTAATAATTTCCAATTTAAATGCTTTTATTTAATATTTTTAGCGTTAAAAAGAATTTAGTTTCCTACTTCGAATTCTTTAACTATATATAATTTATTATACTATTTTGTATACTTTTCGTTAATTACCTTCAATACTTTAATAATATTAGCGCAACCCCGAATAAATTCCTTAATATAATTGGTAGTAGCGTTAAGTAATATATTTCTTCGGCTTCTTTCTAGATTGGCCGGCTTTTATAAATAATATTCGAATAGTAATTCGGATAGAGATTTCCTAATAGCGGTATAGAAATAGTTATTATATATTTATTATACTAATATTAATTTTTTTACTTAATTATTTTATTCTAGGTTATAGAAAATACGAAAATAAAGTTCGAAGTTTTAATTCTAGCGTTCGGTTTAGCCGTCTATTTAAAAATATTACGTAGTATTAAAGTAGCGTCGGATTTTTAAGAATTTACAATAAATCTTTTAGAAAAAGCTTATAAAAAGATTACCCCAGTCGGAAATAATAAAATTAGGTAAACTAAATTATCGAAAAACGTATTATTAAAAAAGATAAGCGAATTATTTAACGTTAATAATTTTTTATATTAGAATATAAAAGGCGAATTTAGTAAACCGGTTTATAATAATTAGGACGGTATTATAAATTTAATTTAATATAAGGTCGTATAACGGCGGTAGTTTAGTAATAAAATTATAAGAAATATCCTATTAAAGGACGGTAGGAATAAGTAAAGATATTAAGAATTTATAAAATTAGTAATTTTATAATTTCGTTTTTTAATAAATTAAATATTAACGTACGTACATTTCAATATTAATAGCGATAATTAACTAATAATAAAATTAATTAATTTTTTTAAGGGTTTTCCGTTATTTTAGGTAACCGGTAATAGTATTATTGTAGTAGGCGTATAAAAATTCTATATGTAAGCGTTCTAAAATATAAACTTAATAATTGTAATATAAAATTCTATTTTCCTTTATTTTTTAATTTTCTATTTTATACCCTTTCCCTAATTCTTTCTACGTTTCTTCTAAAACGAACGGATCTTCCTTCTACGTTTCTACTATTTACTAATTTAATAATAGTAATAGTTCTTCCTCCTCTTTTACTCTTATAATAATAATATATATATTTATTTATCCGATAATAGTACTATTTGTCCTCCCTCTCCTTATAGTAACGTTTTCGTTCGTAAACTTTACCCTTTTCTTCGGCGTTTCTTTAGGTTCGCTTTCGTTAATATATTTTCTATACTTCCTTTTTTTCTACTCCTAAATATTATTTTCCTATTTTAATCCCTATATTAATTTGTCTTCTCCGCTATCTTCGTTCTACTCCTTCCATTTTATTACTACCTTCTATATTTCCTTCCCAACTAATAATATTTTTTTAACGTTTCTTCCTAATATAGAACCTTCTTTTATTACCCTACCCTTCGTTTTTCTTTTTTTTAATACTTTTAATAATAAATAACTATCTTCTAATACATCTATTATTGTATATAATTACAACTTCTTCAATAACCCGTCTATTAAATTTAATTTCTTTACTTAATATTTAATATTAAAATTATATATTACTAATTCCAACGCTTAACGACTTTACTTCGTATTAATTTTATTTTTATTCTAGAAATATTAGAAGTTTAAATAATTTATAATTATTAGGAACGGCTCGTCTATATATAATAAATATTATTTCTACGCCTTTAACGCCACGATAATAATTAATAATTCCCTATTTCTAATATTATACCGAATTTCCTCCGGCGATTTCTTCTTCGAAAAGAATATAATAAAATACTACCGAATACTATATAATTATATTAATATTGCCCTAATCGCAAAATCTAATACGTTTATTTCTATTTAGATAAATAATAATAAATCGAAGTACTTTAATATAAGTATTTTTTAGAATAGCTATTTTAATTCTTTAAATACTACTTTCGCTTTATTTAATAATTCGAACGACCGTCGTTTATTTCCTTTTAATAATTTTATTAATAGTATTATTACCTTAGAGTACGATATTATAAACCGTCGGTAGAAACTAATAAACTTTAAGAAAATTTAGATATTATAAATATTCGTCGGAGCTTCTTAATTTATAATCGCCTCTACCCGCTCTAAATCTATCGAAATACCTTCCGGTAATATAATATAATTTAAGAATAATATTTTTTAAATATAGAATTTATATTTATTTAAGTTAACGTAGAGGTTACGTTTGCGTAATCGTTAAAAGATTTCTTTAATATACTTATAATAATCTTTTTCATTTTTACTATAAATTATAATATTATTAAAATAAATAATATAAGTAGTATTAATTAATTTTATTAAAGTATTATTAATATATATTTAAAATATCGCTAAAATATTAATTAACCTTATAAATATAATTAGGAATTCGTAATACCCGTATTTCGTACGAAACGCCGTCTTCTCTTTATTTCCCTACTTAATATAAATATAATAATAGGCGTTTTTTAAGTCTAATTTAGTAAAGATCTTTACCGACGTTAGCCGGTCTAGGATTTCCCTAATTAGTAGTAATACTATATAATTTCTTTTTATAATTTTATTAAACGCCCGGTAATTAATATATAATTTTAATTTACTTCCTTTCTTAAGAACGAAAATAATAGGAGCCCCTACCGGATTAATAGAAGGCCGGATCCATCTTTTATATAACGCCTCCACTAATTATTTTCGGAATATTTCTAATTTTTTAATATTAAACGTATAAATCGGTCTTTAAAGTACGGACGTCCCTTCTTCTAAATTAATATAATATTTAAAGTAATTATATTATAATAAAGGGGCGGCCGATATTTCAAATATTTATTAAAATTCTTCGTATTTAAATAGAATTATTAGTTCGGTAATAATAAGCGCTACGTCCTCTTCCGGCTCGGGTAGTATTAAAAGTATTAATTCTAATAAAAATTTTAACGGGGGATAAACTCTATTTAATATAATATAAAAAACTTTATAAAATATATTAAGGGATATAATAACGAATATATTAAAATAAATACTAAATAGACCTGGGTCGATAAATAGGGTAGAAAATTCTATTTAGATTAATATAGGTACTTCGAACGGAATATTAGTAAATAGCGGGGGATTAAAGTTCTGAGAGGCCTATAATACTTCCTTTAAATTTAATATTAGGATAGAATCTTAATATAGCCTATAAAAATAAATTACGGCTTTATAAACTTCCTTCGTTAATTTTTAGCTTATATTTAAATCGCCGGTTTTAATATAGAAATAGAATTTCCTTCGGGACTAATTAATTTTAAAATTATATTAGTAAAGCTAAGGGTAATCGAGGATAATATTAATAATAGGGAATTAATAATAATAAATATAATCCTATACTTCCGTTAAGTACTATAAGAATTATATAATTTAATAAAATAAGTAATTGAACCTTATATAGGGACGGGTTAAAAAAAGAAATTAACGAAATAGTAGTATACAAATTCAATTTTAATATTTATCAAGAATAAATACCTCCCAATAAAATTTAATTCCGCACTAGAATTTATTAACCTATATATTTTCTACTAATCCCTATAAATTTTTATTAATAATTTTATATTTAAATTCAATTATAATATACCTGCGCCTTCCTAAGCCGATATTATCCTTACCGATATAATCGGCTTAATATTTATACCTTAGGCCGGCGCTCCGGAAATTTAGGAGTAATTGTATACTATATATTTAATTTGACTATAATTAAAATAAGCCTTCTTAATATAAGAAAATACAATATAATTAATATTACTATATTCGTAGTAAATACTACGTAGCTTCATTTAAATATAATAATTATAAATATAATTTTATTAATTATAATAATTATAAATAATATTGGGGTTTATTATAAAAGGAGGAAGGTGACAACGAATAGTAAGCTAATTAGTAGAAATAAAATTAAAAATAAGAATAGAAGTAAAAAACGGAATAATAGTAAAAAAAGAAAACGACGATAATTAATTAAAAAAAGATATTTAAAATTAATAACATTATACGAACAGTTTAAAATTAATTTTAAAGCCTTTTAACCGCTCTGCGTACACTACTACCTAATTTAGAGTATTAATACCCACTATTATTAAAACGCTTTTCTATAATTAAAGACGAAAATAGTTGGCCTAAATAACGACGCACAAATATTTTTACTATTTATAAAGTAAATTAAATTCTTTAGCATAATATTAAATATAAAAATTACGGACGGATTCCGTAGGGCTTTAATATATTCGTTCGAAGTTAGTAAGAGCGCTACATTCAATATTCTATATATTAATATTAAATTCCCTCTTTAAAAAAATTTAAAACTTTAACTACGTAAATTCGTTATAGATAGGGTTATAATTTAATTATTCCTTAAGGCCGGCGATATAGCGGATCTAAGTATTTTTAGGATTGCTTTCAATATAATTAATAATATAGCTAATAAAAGTATTAGGGAAGTTTTTATAATAATTATCGATATTATAAATATAATTATAGAATTGAATATAGTTTTCGCCTATAAATTTAATAGTATTATATTTAAGACGGTAATTGGAAGAGGATAATTAAGAGGTTTAAATAGGCCGGGAAAATATAAGAAATTTAATAATAATAATTAGCGGAGCAATAACAGGAAGCGGAAGTATAGTAAAAAGGCGAATTTAATTATAAAAGAGATAGTCCTTATAATAGAAACCGAAAAGAATAGGAGGGTAATTACTATATTAATCGCTTTTTAATAAATCGATAAAAGTATACTAATTTTAAACCGATATATATAATGGGAAGTAAGAAAGTAAAAATTAGATAGCGTTAACGTAAATTTCGAAAAATTTATATTTATATTTAAAGGTATTAATTTTAAAGTAATCGAAATAATTACGGGTTTCTTTAAAGGAATAAGACCAATTATCATTACTATTATTATTATTTACTTCTTCGATAGTAGGCTAGCGATAAAGGGGGAATACAGTTAGAATAATAATATTAAAATTTTAGGAAGGGGTAATTCTAAGCGGTAAAGAAAGTAGAAGGGTATCAGCGGCTAACGGTATAATAATACGATTTTATATTACGGAAGAAGTATAAGAGCGAATACGCGAACTTTAATAGGTGGTTTAAGAAACGGAACGACTACTATATATTTATATTTTATTAATATCGGCTTAATTCCTATAAGGGTCGAAGTTTTAACGTATTAGGATAGTAGAAGTAAATAGGTCGAAATAACTACAGATAGGGCAAGTACGTAGGGAAATTAAATTAAGGGGGAGAGTAAAAGATAAATTAAAATTTAACTTCTCTACTCTAGAATTAACGGAAATAATTATTTATAATATTATTCCTTTAATTTTGTAGTAGCTAAGGCCGGAGCGGCATTACCATTATCCAACGCTACAATACGGCGCTAGCTAGAATAACTCGCTGCCTTCCAATATCTCGCCCCGAGCCTCTACGAGGCTAGCCAACTAACAGGTCCTTAGCGACCTGACAAAATTTTTTAATAAAGGAGACGGACTTTAGTAATTATATTATAATTATAATAATTAATTAAAATAATAAATTAAACTTTAAAGTCCTTATAGTTAAATTATTTGCCAGTTTATTTGAATTATAATAATAAATTCTCTACGACCTATATAATATCGCCCTATATATAACGATTATCTAGGTATATTAAGAATTCTTCGCTTATTTATTATTTTTAGAGGATAAAATATTGGGGGTTATTAAGAATTGTTTTTTAGTATTTTATAACGTTAATCTTTATTTCGCTTCCTAGGTAGAATATAGTATAAAATAGTTTTATTATTTTATTAGGAAATTTATAGTTATTAATAATTTAACGACTATGGATTTCCGAATTTTAAGCGTTATAAGTATTATATTATTTAATTATATTTATTTTTTTACTTTTAAATTACTTTAGGTCCTTATAGAATATTTTACGATAATAGTATAGTATAGGGGTTAGAGCTATAGTAGGGGGGTAAGGACTATTAGGATTATTAGGACTATTAGGATTATTAGGATTACTAGGGCCGTTAGGACTATTAAGACCGTTAGAATAATTAAATTTTCCGTTTCTAGGATTGCTGCCCGCTTTGTTATAGTTGAAGCTATTTCTTTTGCCCGATTTTCTAGGGCTATTATTATTAGGATTACCGCTTATATTACTAGAATCAAAGCCGGTTCCTTTATTTAATCCTCTAGGGCCATTAATATTATTTTCTATAATAATTTTTTTTTTTTTATTAGACGGAGGCGAATTTAAAAGTTTTTAATCTTTTTTTATACTTGAGCGGACTCTTCGTTAGCGATCTTGTTTACGATATGTAAAATATTAAAATTTTCTAATACTTTCTTTAATTCCGCCCTATATAATTCGGCGTTATTATTAATTATTTTATTAAATTTAAGGAAACTTTAATAATCTTCTTTATTGTTTTAGATAATATTATTAAATTTCTTTTAGAGATCGGTCTTTTTTTAGGTAAAGTTAGATATTTTTTAATAAAGAAATATATTTTTAGTAATAATTTGATTATATTGTAATTATAGAGATTGGATTTATTATACGAATTGTTTTTTAGTTTCGTTAAATTAATTAATTTAATTCTTTAATTATTCTTCTACCGCCTTCTATTATTTTTCTTTTTTTTATATTTTATTAATAAAGGATTTAGCGTCGTTTTTAAATTTAATATAATAGGTTTATTCTTTTTTAATTTATTTATTAAAAGCGTTAATTTTTTTATTAAAATAATGGAGTAATTTTATAACTTCTTTATAATTATAAGTTTTGTTAGCGAAATTTAGGGAAATTATAAGGTTAGAGTTAGGATTATTATTATAGACTTTTAATAGTATATTGTAACTTTTTAAAAGAGATAGGAATATTATAATAAGATTAATTCGGCGTACGTCGTTACTTATTGGATTGTTAGCTATTTTAATTATACTTTTCTAAATAATTAGGATAACGCTTATTAAAAGAGAAATGTTTCTATTGTATTGTACGGTGCGATATCTACGCCCTCGTTATTTTGGAGGCTCTAGTGTTTGCTTGTCGTTTTTAGGTTCGACGTTTTGGTCGTTGGGGTTCTTAACTCTATATCAGCGATTATACGATTTTGCTTCGAAGTGAAGTTTGTAAGAATTAAATTATTGTTAATCTTCTATTGGGTTTAATTTTTATTAAAATTACTTATTATACGTTAATGCGAAGTTAAGTATAATAAAATATTATAGGGCGCGAGTAAGTATTAAGGTAAGATGTTAATTATTGTGCGAGGAATTAGAAGAGGAATTTGTGCGCATACGAGAACTATGTAGGGTATAGTGTGGAGCCCTGTGGTTATAGGTCTATAGGGCGGTACTATGGCTGTGCTATACTTAGATAGCTATATTTAGCTGGCTGTACCAATGTAGTACAGCACCCCTATCTATTTACAAGGAGCAGGCAATGCCTGTGACATCAATAGAGGGATCCGAATTAAGAAAGTCGTAGCGATAATTATAACGATAATTATAATAATTACTACTATAGCCTAGACCTAGACTTAAATTCAAACTAACGAAAACGGTATTAAAACTGCCGTTACTACTACCGCTCAACTCCGGCAACAATCTAGGGAAGATTCTAACGACGAAGAAGATTTTAAAAAAGAGGACGAATACTATACTAAATAAAATATTAAAGAAGATATAGTAATTAACCCCGCTACGGACTTTATTATAAAAGGAAAGGCTATTTACAATTAAGTTAATAATACGTATAATACCCGCTATAAGTATTAGAAAGACTTTAATAATATTAATACGAAAGTCTATAATTAAATAAATACTTATATTGCTAATTATTTTGCCGATACCGCTTTCGAATAGAATAAATCTACTTATAAATAATTGAAATAAATTAGGTACCAAATTAACTACCGCCTTATTAATTAAATCGCTACCGTCTAACGAAAATATTAAGCCTTTATTAAAGAGATTGCTAAAAAATAATTTAAAAATTTCGAAAAATAAATTTCAAATTAAAAAATCCTTATTACTAACGGTAAAAAATTAAGCGTTAGCGAAGCCACTTCCCCTACCTTATAATTTATCGTTTTTATTAATATAATCTACGAATATAAACCTATTTAGGTAAATAATACTTAAAAATTTAATAACGACCTAAAAAATTCGTATTTAATATATAAAAACGTATCCGCTAATTTTAGAAGGGTCGGTATATTAAAACGTACTATACTACTAACTAATAAAAAAGCTATAATTCCTAGTATTTAGGGTACTAATTAATCTAATTCGAAAGAATTTATATTTAAAAGGGAGGACGCTCCTAATTCTAATTGTAAAAAGAAGCGGAAGGTATACGTAAAGAAAAAACGCGGCACCAATAAAAACGCGAATAATTCTTTATAGCCGAAAAAGAGAGGGGGATTTACGCCGCTATATAAGGTATACGAACGAAGCCCTTACCTAATAATATATTACTAGTATTTAATATTTAAAATTAGAAATAACCCTATTTAAAAACCTAATAATTCTATTCAAAAATTTATTAACGAAAATTTCGAAAAATTTCCTAAAATTTATAAAGAGGTAAAAAAAGCTAGGAACTAAATATAAGACCGCTTTATTACCTCTATATAAACCGCTATTTTAAAGACCTAAAGGCGATAAAAAATCGGTATTTATAATTTAATATTTTTTATTAAATAAAATACTTTCAATACAAATAATAGGGAAGATATTTATCTATTTAAGAATTCTATAATCCTCAATTCTAGGGCTTCCCTTTATATCTTTAATAAAATTAATTATTTTTCTTCGTTTCGAATAACGTCCCTAAAAGACTACGTTTAAGCTAAAAACTTTCAAATACTTATTAAAAATTTTAGGACTATTAACGTAGAAATATAAGGAGAAAAGGGAATTCTACAATTACGGTTAAGAGAAGTCGCCTTCTACCTTAACTTTACTATAAATTTTATATCTTTACGCCTACTTCGAAAGTAAAGTTTTTATTAAGATTATAAATTATTTAGCAATTACCTTCGTCGACTAGACGGCTCAATTTTTTATTTCCTTTAAAAAATCCATTATTAAATAATTTTCGAATACCTTCCCCTCTCCTTTAACCGTACTACTTTCTTCGTTTAACAAAATTATTTTAATTCTTATACTAACCGTTATATATATAAAATACCCGCTTAATTCTAATATAAACGGTTCGGTTACTATAGTCCGCAAATCTTCAAATATTTTTATAATATTAAGGGCGCCAAATTCAAAGGATTAGCAACTTATTAATACAACGCATATAATATATTTAAAATTAAATTATAAATTATATAAAAACTATGCGACCGAAGTTTTAAATTAAAAGAATATTTCGCCGTCGATTTTTTCGAATACGAATAAAGGAAAGGAAGTTTTAAATATATAATATTCGTTACTTATCGATAAATTAGATTCGTTTAAGATATTTATATAATAATATATATAATAAAGGCTATTGTTAAAAGTCTATTCTTAATTATCGATATAATTAATTACCGGTATAGCGTTAAAGTTAAATATATTAAATATAATAACGAATTTAATAGCTAATATGTTAGGGATAAATTAACTATTCGCTTTATTATTTTTAAACCCTTAATATTTAATATTTAAATTTAAAACGGCGGTGCTAAACGTTTAAGGGGTATAATTAAAACAAAGGCGTACATTATAATAAATAATTCCCATTTCCCTTATAATTTCTAAGTTCAAATTATCTTAATAATAATTTACTTTACCAACCGATTACCTAAATATTTTTATAATTAGAAATTTTCCTACGAATAATTTTATACCTTCGTAACTTACTATAAAGGGGTATAAACTAATCCCTAAAAACCTAATTTCAATTATCTATATATTTACGGTTATAAAGTCTATATAATAATAAAAATCGCTTAAAAAAAGGAGTAGCGACGAAAGAAATTCCAACTAAAAATATAAATTAATTACTTCGTCGGCTATACTACTTTATCTATCTACTAAATTTAGAACCTGCAAATAAATTGCATCGTTTATACCCGTAATATATTATTTAACGAAAATTCAATCTATTTAAAGAACCCTAACGAAATTAAGGAAGGATTAAGATTAACTAGCGATAAAATTTCTAACCTATTTAATAAAATCGATTACCCGCCTTAATTATCTATATAATACTTCGAACCCTTCAACGTAATTTAAAATATAGAAGACAACAGTCTTACTTAACTATTACTATTACTCTTTAATAACGAACTATAAATAAATAATAATAATATTATTAACTTTAAACCAATTAAATCTAACGCTTAAAGCAAAATATCCCTCAATTTTATATTTAAATATCCTACCCCTCCAAATATACTACTAGCTATTTTCTTTATTAATTTTATTATTAACCTACTAGAACCTATCTCCTTCCCGATTTTCGAACTATAGGAAGTTGCCTTTAATACTAGGAAATTTATTTAACCAATAGGCTAAAAATAAAGTAAAATTATTATAAAAGTAAAAATTAATCGTCTAATTACTAAAGGTAGCTAATTAAATTCTATTAAACATTAAAATCTACCCTTAATCCTAAAGATTCACCGCAATTTCGAATATTATAAATTAGGAGACTTCTTTAAATAAGTAGAAGAAATATACTTTAATAACTATAAGGAAATAAAATTGTAAGTAAAAATCAATAAGGATATCCTTCGTACTAAAGGTACTTAAATCTTTAATTATATATAAATATATATATATAAATTTAATAAATATAGCCGCCTTTAAAAGGTAAAAGCTCGCCTTATAATTAAAAGGAATTAATAACATTATTACGGGAAAGAAACGTACGCTTCTATATTAGCCAATCGTTCTTTCCGATTTATTATCGTTTATACTATTAAATTTAATTTCGAATTCATTTATTATAATACTATAAATACTTTCGTTAACGCTTATTTCGATAAGGAAATTTATATATATATACCCCCTAAATATCGAAAATATTATATAATATTTAAATTATTTAAAGCCTTCTATAATTTACGACGTACCTTTCTATTTTAATAACGAAAATTCAATAATACTTTTAAAAATATAAATTTCTAACTATTATTCGAAGATCTATATATTCTCTAACGTAGTAGGATTTTAATTTTCTATTATATTAATAATATTATATTTACTTTCGATTAGAAATTATACAATAAAATTAATTAAGTAATAAAGAATTTAAAAGAGAAATATAAACTTATAAGGGGTAATAACCTCTAATAATTTTTAAGTATTAAAATTATTCGAAATCGAAAGGTAGGACTAATTTAATTATTTTAACGGGAATATATTTATAAAATTACTAAACTTATTAAAAATCTCTATACCTTCGCCTTTATTCTAATAAATAATAAAGAACTTCTACCCTACAATAATATAATTACCTTCAATAAAATATAGAATTATTAAATCGTCGTCGGATTGATAATATATACTATAATAATCACCCGAATAAATATCGCCTTTACAACCAATTACTTAGTTCGCTATAATTACAACCCTAATCTTTAATATTATAAGGCTACTAATAAAGTATTATATTACCTTTAATTCTACCCAAATTTCTCTTTCTATTTTAAATTGTTATTAAAATTTAAAATAACCTTAGATATTTTATATGCTAATAATACCCTAAATCGGAAAAATTTATATAGCTTTACAATTAAATTATTCGGTAATTTTGTCTATTAGGGTACTATTAAATAGAAAACGGTATTAATGTCACAGGGTTATCTGTGACTGACTAACCGTCCCATATCGCTGCCTTTACTACGGCAATGGTTACCGGGTTAATAGCATGCTCTAATTGGCTACAGAGACCCAGTACAGCAGATGCGGCTGAACGTATCTGATATTTAACTAGCTACGGTTATTAGCCTACCCCTATCGCTAAGGCTATATAAACTATACTAACTTATAGGATAATCTATAGGATAATCTATAAGATAATTAAGCTATACGGGCTATATGCTTATTATATATAAATAGCTATTAAGGCTTCCCTAAATAGTTTCCTTTTCTTCATATAATTATAAATATTTTTATAAATATTTAATATTCGCCTTACCTTATAATAATTAATTATACTTAATTATTACGCTGCGAACGTATATCTTTTTAAACGTACGTTATTTAATATAATTAGGCAACGCTATTAGTCGCTAGAGAATAGGAGGTTACGAAGACCCGAATCTATAATTCTAAATAACGATAATATTATTATAAACGAAGGTATCTTCCTAGACGCTCCGTAGTAAACCTAATTATTAGGATATATTACGGACGACGACGTTAAAATATCCAACGTACTAAATTATATTAAAGAGCCGGAGAACTTAGGAGTATTAATAGAGAGTTCTAACCCCCCTATTAACGAAGAAATTTATTTAATAGCTTTAAACGGCCTCTTTCGTATTAATATAATTATAATTTTTATTATAGTTATTATTTAATATTCGGCGAAGGTTAAACTTATTTATAATAGTACCTTTATTAACTCCTTCGGCTTAACCGAAGGAGGAATATTTTAAATAATTATTAACCTTATTATCCGAATAATTAAAGTATTTAATTATTGTCTTACTATTATTATTAAAGAGTTTTAGAATTTTTAGTTTGAGTTTTAATTTAAAAAAGAATAATATATTAATATTTTTAACGAGCGTGAATAAATTTTAAAAGACCTTTACTAAGTTTAAAAAGAATTTGATTGGGTTTATATTGAATTTAATAACGTACGAGGCCTCGCTTAAGAAGTGTAAGCCGTTTTCGCTATAAATTAATAGAATTATTATAATGCCTAAATTATTACAAACGGTAGTACGGATATAATAGGGTACTAAAAACCGCTCTTCTTAAACCCTAAACCCTTTATAATTACTTAAAGGGACTACGTTAACTGTAATAAAGCGTATTTAATATAGAAGGGCCGTATCCTTTCCGTTTAGACCTTAGATATTATTAAATTCCCTAACGAAAGGATTAAAATCGCTTACGCAAGCTACTTACTTAGTTTTAAAATAATTACTTTAATCGATAAAAATATTTAGAAGATCCTTATAAACCTTAATAATCCCGAAGTTTAGTAATAGAAAATAAATATCGAATTCTTATCCTTTTTAGACATTCGTTATAATAATACGGATTTACGTTTAAATACCGCCTATAAATTTAACGAACTTAAATAAGGAAACCGTTTCTTCACCGACTTCGAAATAGAATATATTAAAACCGCTAACCGTTATAATTTAAATAATATTATAAAAGTATATTACTTATAGAATAAAATCTCCTAAAAATTCCGTATTTCCCTTACTTATTAATAAACCCTCCCTGCCGAAAACGATTTTAAAAAATAGTTATTATTTTATTATAATTTTACGTATAATATTAAAAACGATAATTATAAGTCTAAATCTATTACTAGTAAAACTTCTAATTCGAATTCTAATAATAATTTAAGAAAGACTATTAGTAAAGGAAATAATATTATAAATTTTAACACTATCTATATTTTACGTACCGTTTATAATAGCGTTATTAAGTATCGGAATAAAAATAACCTATACTATAAATACGGAAAAGAAGGGCATATTATAAGGAATTACCGTAATAATATTGATTACGGCGATTACGGCCCCTAGACCGGTAATAGGGAGGGCCGAAGAAGCAATAGAGGAGGCTGAAGTAACCGAAGAGGAAGTAGAGGAAGCCAGGGAAGTAGAGGCTCCAATTAAAATACTAGGAACGCTAATAATAATAATAATACTAATACTAACCCCCCGGCGGCCGGCTAACGGGGATACAATAATAATATAAACCTCCGTACTATAAATACCGGAAAAGAAAATAAAAGCGAAGAATATTACAATAATAATATAAGTAATAATTAGGAAAATAATTAAACTTTATAAATAATCACCTATAGGAGCGAAAAAAGTTTATAGGAAGAAGGAAAGAGCCATTTAGAAATTTAAAAATAATTATTATTAATTTATTAAATAATTTCTATTAAAATTCATTACTCCTTTCTTCTTATTTATCCTTTAGACTATATAAAATTTATTATATAATTTTCGTCAATAACGGTTATATAGCATTTACTTTTATCGATTATTCTTTTATAAGGAAAAACGGATTCGCTACATTTAAATTCTTAAAACCTAAAAAATTAACTTTCGTTAATAATATTATAAAAAGGCTTATTATTAAAGGATTTACAACGAACCTTTATATTAATTATTATTTAGAAAATATTACGTTCTTAATTTACAATATTTCCCCTAATTACTTTATTATTTTAGGACTATCCTAACTTAAAAAATACAAGCCGTATATCTTTTAAACAGAAGGGAAGGTCTAATTTATTAATCGGTACGCCAACCAATACCTCTTATCAGATTTCCCTATTTCTTTATAGAACGCCCCCAATATATAAAACCGCTCTCCTAATAATTCGCATTACCAATTTTATATAGCGACGGTAAATAAATGGGATAAAAGAGTATTATTAAATATCCCGAAGATACTAAGGCTTCTATTTAAAATAAATAATTATATTGGCCGGATAAAAAGCGGTTTAATAAATTATTCGATTCTAATCCTTATAAAAGGACTTATACGCGGCGATATTTAACCGCCGAAATTATTATTTTATTAGAATTTATTAAAATATTAGATTTTAAAGGATTAATATTTAATCCCTATAAAGGGACCTATACGTAGTAATATTTAGCCGCCGAAACTATTACCTTATTAGAGTTTAATAAAATATTAAATTCTAAGGGATCGATTACTGCCTTACTAGAATTTAAGAGAATTTTAGAATCTAAAATACTACCCCGGAACTACTAATAAAAATATTGATAGGACTACCGGTAGAATAGATTACTATTATTAGAATTTAAAAGAACTTTAAAATTTAGAATATTACCCCGGGACTACCGATAAGAATATTGATAAAACTACCGGTAGGGCAGATTACTATTATTAAAATCTAAAATTATTATTAGAAGCCAACTTTAATTCCGCGCCGCTCTTATATTAATAGTAACTTCGCTAGAATATACTAAGGCTATTACAATTTTAAAATTATATCCCCTATAACGGACCGGAATACAGTAATATTTAAATACTAGAATTACTATTAAAAAACGATTCTATCCCTATTCCGGCCCCCTATTACGAACCTTATAAAAATTACCCTAGAGGTAAAGCCTACAACCTTTATAAATTTTACGAGGTTAACGAAAATTTCTATTTAAAATAAAGGGCGTGGCTATACCGCCGCGATTTCCTTTTATACTATTTCAAACTTCTTATTAAAGGATTTACTAGAAACGTAGCTTTATTAAACTATAATATATTAAAATAGGTAATAAAACCTTTTATACCTATACCGCCTTATAGAAAAGTAAAAGGCGTAAAGAGTTCCCCCGATATCGTTTATTTAATTATAAAGCGGTTTAAAACAATCGAAGGCCGAATTAACGTTTAGGATATATATAATATTAACGTTACCGCCTTCAATTTCTTATATAAAATATATAATTTATAGCCTTACCTTACAAATTATACGGAAATCTACTAATTAACTACTTTCTATAAAACTAATACTTATAACAACCTTATTAAAGAAATAGCCTAGGATATTATAAATAATAAAAGCAAGTAGTATAAAGACTACTTTTTAAAGCGCCTCTACGAATTTATTAATGCGTACGTAGGGGATATAGACTAAAAAGAATTAATAGCCGTTAAAATTGCCCGAATTACTATTCTTATAAGCGACCTAAATATAGACGCGCCTATATACAAAACTATTATTATAAAAATTACGGAAGAAAACGTATTAACGTTCTATAAAAAAATTAACCGGCTTCCGAAAATTGATAAAGAAATTAAATTCAAATTCTTATATAAATATTGGAAAAGAATTAACGTTTTCTATATTAAGAAAACGAATAAATTTCCGCCCTATCGAATATATAATTATAAAATCGAATTTATATTAGGGGAAAAGCCGTCGAATGCCTATTACCGACCGGTTTTATTTATAGAAATAATTATCGTTAAGAAATAGATTAATAGTTAATTAAAAAATAGTTTTATTAAACCTTCCTAATCCTAAGTAGCCTTACCCTTATTCCTTATAAATAAGCGCGGCGGAAGTATTCGTATTTATATTGATTATTATAGTATTAATAATATTATATTTAAAATATAGTACTTATTTCTATTAATTAAGGAAATTTTTAATATTATTTACCGCGCTAAAGTCTTTATTAAATTAGATATTATTGCCGCTTTTAACAGAATTTATATTTAGGAAGGCTATAAATAGTTAACCGTTTTTATTATACGTTTTGGTCTTTACGAATTATTAATCCTTCCTTTCGGCCTTTAAAGTATATTTAGTATATTTTAGAATTATATTAATAATGTATTATATAATATTTTAAATATTTACGTAATAGTATACTTAGACGATATTTTTGTCTATTCCGAAAATGTAGAGGAGTATATTACTTATATAGACGAAGTCCTTAGAAGAATAATTGACGTTGGCCTTTAATTAAATATTAATAAATATAAATTCGATATTACCCGTACGAAATATTTAAGCCTTTTTATTATATTAGGGGATATAAAAATAGATTTTATAAAGGTGAAAATTATTATTGAATAGGAGGCCCCGTAATTACAATACTAGTTCTAAAAGTTCTTAAGATTTATAAATTTCTATCGGCGTTTTATTTAATATTTTTCGATTATAATTATTCCGCTATATAACTTTATAAAGAAATTAGTTGAATAACGTTAAATAGAAAATTATTAGAAAGTATTTGAAGAGTTGAAGAAAACCTTTATTATAGGTCTTATCCTTCGAATTTACAATTGGTCCTATTTAACCGTAATTGAAACTAATACTTTTAATTAGGCTATAAGTAGTATATTATTTTAGTACGATAATAAAAATATTTTGTATTTAATTATATATTTTTTATAGAAATATTCCGCCGTAGAATATAATTATAATATTTATAATAAAGAATTATTTATAATTATTAAAGCTTTGGAGGAATAGGGATTAGAATTGTAGGGCGCTTAGAAACCGTTTAAAATCCTAACCGACTATAAAGGCTTATAAACCTTTATAGAAAATAAGAAATTTACGTTGTAATATATACGGTAATTTAATTTCCTATCTGAATTTAATTTTATTATTAAATATAGGCTAAGTATTTTTTAAATCCGTTTTAATACTTTAAATAGAAAATTAGAAGATATATTAAAGGATATAAACGACGATTAATTAAAAATCCGCTATAAAGTATTTTTCGACCTTTTTGTTTTTATAAATTATATTTACGCTTACGAATTTAATTCGGAAAAATTATTTATAAATAAATTAATCGACGCTAACTACTACAATTCAATCTTCTATTAAGATTTAATAGCCGCCCTTATAAACGAAAACCGTCGAATATAATTTAAAATATTAAAGAAAAATATAAGAAAGATAGTTTTTATAGAATACTACGTAATTAATAGTAAAATATATCGACGTTTAATATTTATAATCGATTTAGAAGATATTATATTATAATTATATTTTATACGAAGGTATTACGAACTTGTACTAGTAGGCTATTAGGGCCGGGATAAAACGTTTACTACCTTTAATCGCTTATTTTACTAGTTAAGTATAGAAAAGGCCGTTAAATCTTATTATAAAATTTACTTCTAATACGTAAAGATAAAGCTATTATAATGCGTACTAACGGGGCTTTTAAAGCTTCTACTAATACCCTTCGCCCTATAGAAGGATATTACTATCGACTAAATAACCTTTATAATATTTTATGTTTAGGGAAGCTGAAAATATAAGTATATTGCTATAGTAGTAGATTGTTTAACGAAAATGAAGTATTATATCCTAGTCGAAATATTAATTATAGAAGAATTCGTTAATCGATTTATCGAGAAAATTTATGCCCTTTATAGCCTGCCGGATATTATTGTTTCTAATTGCGGTATTTAATTTATTTTATAGTTTTGGAGGGTTCTATTTAAAAGGTTGGGAATTACTCTAAAATTATTATTAGTTTTCTATAAAGAAATTAATAGTTAGATTGAATGTATTAATGTTAAATTGGAGCGTTTCTTTCGTACCTATATTAATTAGGCTTAGGACGATTAGGTTAATTAGTTACCCCTAATAAAATTTGCGGGTAATAATGTATATTTAAATAGTATTGGCGTATCCCTGTTCTTCGTAAATTATAGTTTTTACCTTCGGATAGGAATTGAGCCCGTTTAATTATATTTATTAGGATTTTTTGAAGTATAGTAGGTAGAGTACTTTAAAGTTAACGAAATCCCTAACCGGTTTAGTATAATATTAAATAAAATTACTGTTATAATTAGGAGTAGTTAAATATAATACGAGGAAATTACTAACGAAAGACGGTCTAATGTATTAAAATACTATATTAGCGATAAAGTTTTATTTAATATAATTAATTTCGTATTGGGCCGCCCGCAAATTAAATTTACGCTATTGTAGGAAGGGCCTTTCGAAATTATAAAAATAGATAACTACCGTATTATATTAAAGTTCCCTATTAATATGAAATATAGCCGTATTTTCTATATTAGTATAATAAAACCTTAGAACTATTAAAGGATCCCCGGGTAAGATAAGATTTAAAATATCCGAATAAATAATAGGCGGATTATAAAATAAATAAATAATGTTAAAGACGTAGTCGAATAGTTCTATAAAACTATCGACGATTACCGTTTTAATATAGAAAATAATAAATAAGAGTACCAGGTAATTTGGGGAAGCCCCTACAATCCTACTTAGTAACTATGGAAGGACGTAGAATATTATATTAACGACCTTAAAAATTTTTATAATAATAATTTAAATATATTAGTATTACTATAATAGATCGCGGACGAGAAACGTCGCTATAGAGCTAAGAAGGCTCTAGAGAAGGCCGTTAGGATGGATTAGCCGCCGGAAAAGATAATATTAATAGTACGGCGATTATTACGTTACTAAGAGGGGGCGGCCTAAAAAGGAAAATAAAAATAATATAAAAGGGTAAATAATAAGTATTATAAGGGAGGTTAAAAAGGGAAGTATTTTTACCCTAGGGGTATTTTAGGCGAGGGAAATATTATAGGGTTATTTATAATTAATTAACTGTCCTATATCGCTACCTTTACTATAGTAATGGTTGTTGGGTTAATAGTATGCTTTGATTGGCTGTAGAGACCTAGTATAGTAGATGCGGTTGAACGTATTTAATATCTAATTGGTTGCGGTTGTTAGCCTACCCCTATCGCTAAGGCTGCATAGACTATATTAGCTTATAGGATAATCTATAGGATGATCTATAGGATAATTAGGCTGTACGGGCTATATGTTCACTGTATATAAATGGCCATTAGGGTTCCCCCAGATAGCTTCCTCTTCCTCGTGCAATTACGAATGTCTTTACAGATACCTAACGTTCGCCTTGCCCCGTGATAATTAATTTTAATTATTAAAGTAGAACTATTATTAATCTCCAACGCTATAAAGGAAATTATCGCTATTATACGTTTATATAAAGAAATTAAAATTCCCTTCGATTAGGAAATCCCCGTAATCAGCTATAATAATACCTAAACGATCTGTATTCTAACTATTAAAGTATTATAATTAATAACTAAATTAAAGTATATCGATATTTATCGTTACTAATTATAATAGGAGATTATAAAAGGAAGGATTATAATCGAATATTTAGAAATAAAGAAAATACTAATAAACGGCTTAATAAAGGTATTAGGACAATTAGATTACGAAAAGTTCCGGGATTTAATAGGGATAGCGAATACGCCGGCTCGAAAAGAAATAAGGATTAAAAAGGAAATTCCCGACGACGTTCTAAAGGATACTTATAATTTAACTAAGGAGATTAATGTACCAAAAAAGAGAAAACTATAAATAGCTTCACTTTTACCCTATTTTAAGAAAATCTATAAGTGAAGGGGTATATTAAATTAGAGGGTAGATATTTAGGTTTCTAACTATACTCAATCTAGGTTAGCCGCCCAGCCCCCTAGATTACTGGTTTCTAGGTCCCTCTAGGATACTCTAGCACCCCCCAGACCTTCTGGGCGAGTGAGTTACATACACTCTTCAATCAATCAATTCTGCACAGTCACATCTGACAAATGGATGTGATTATTAAAGTCACGTGGTTCGTGAAACTCTCGTTCACCTGTGGCGAAAAGCGATTGTCTACTACAATTCAATACTGGTTTGTTTGTTAGTTTGGTTCTTCGGGCAAGGGTTGAGCAGGGGAGATTTGGAGCTCTCATTGGCCTTCAAAAAGAGAAACTAGCATCCGTTTAAAGCATCATAGGACAATAGCAAGGGTTAAAAACGCTACAGAAGCTTTTTATACCTCTTTCCGTCTTTATTCAAGGCTTCGAAGATAGAAATATATAAGAGAGTAATCTCCTCTCCGGCACCTATCCGCTCGAAGCCTAAATTCTTTACTACTTTTAGTAGTTCGAGAGTGGAAATAGGCGTTTTTTGTACCAGACTAACAAACAAACCAGGGTTGGATTATACATATAAAAACAAGCCAAGACCTTCTCGAAGGCCATCGAAGGGCGGGTGGAAGTGAGCTAAGATGTCAAACTTCCGCGAAGCGACACGAGTTAATTGCGGGCGGTGCAAACGTATGCATATAAAAGCGGCTTGTGTGAGGGTTTCCAGTACAGCCGCAAAGCTTATTTGAAGGTCTGTCTCACTGATGTTTTGGGGAAATTGGGTTGTTCGAATGTTGGGGTAGGTACCTCCAAGCTAGATAAGGTAGGGTAGCTGAAAGGTCAAGTTGGGGCAAGGACGGAAGGGGTTATGGAGAGGGGGAGGAAGAAGGAAGGGTTGAAGAGAGGAAAGAACTTTGGGGGGCTGTTGTAGGGAAGGGGTGAGGGGAGTTGCAAGAGATGCTGTGGAAGGAAAGAGGAAGGTGGGTGGGTAGGTAAGTCGGGTCGCTACGCTAGGTAGGTAGGCAAGGTACGAATATCAGAGAGATATGGACTTGGCGAATAATGTTGGTTGAGGGTGTTGGTGAGGGTGATGATTGTCGGGTATTTTTTTTCTCTTTTCTGTGGTTGGAGGTAATCTCTATTGGATTTTGGTTTATTCTCACTATGTATTTGGATTTTGGGTTTTCTCCTCTCTTGGAGGTTGGATTGATGTTCAACTCTCTCTCATCTTCTAGTCTCTTTGCACATTTTCCGTGCAATGTGTCTTTGTCTGGCTATGGATTGTTTTGTTCTTGATCGGGCTGTTATGAAACCGTGTTGTTCTTCCTATGTGGACATCTCTCACTCTTTCTTTCTTTCTTGATCTCTTGTTCCTTTTTCTCTCCCGTCTTTCCCGTCTCTCCCCTCTTCACTCTAACTTTGAGCGAATGAAGCTAGACAGAATTGATCGTAGAACACATGTGGTTCTCTAAAGTATGAACATCTCTTTGTTGGTACACTTGACACTGTATCAGCATGGGGAGCTGTTGCATAGCGTGAATATACTTATTTTCTGTTGTGCAAGTCATTGTCCCCCAGTCGACGGATCTTCACCAGAGGGAAAGGGGAGAGAAGGGCGATGCCCTCGTGATACTGGTAAATGTTCATCCGAAGGGTCCGGTTATGGGTGATTAACTGCCGTAGAGCACTAGCACTCCCGCCAAGGTGATAATGCTAACGATGATGATCAGGAACACACAAGCTTCATGTGGTAGTCAAACCGGGTCCTTGTGAGCTGATCTGCCTGTCGATGTTCCTGAGGATCTCTGATTCCCGGGAGGCTGGCTGGCTGGCTGGCTTGTTGATGACCCAAGTCCCAAGCGTCGAACCAACCAACGAACCTGCCAACATACGATGAAGACGGCCATTTCCCCTGACGATCCTTGTCAAGGCATCATCCATGGATGAAGAAGTACTTTTGATGACATGCAGAGAGGCGCCGGCGTGTCTTGGACCGAAGCCCGGGGCCTCTTTGATATTGGATCCTCCCGTCGGAGCAACACTCGGGACTCACAAGAGAGATGGCAGCCAGACAAATGCTAATATCCCCTTGCCAGGAGGTTACTGTCGGTATGTACTGTAGTGTATGCCGGCGAACGAACCGCACATTTGCCAAGACCGAACGGCAGAACGATGGGGGTTGCGTGGACGGCAAGGGGAACAGAGCCGGATAAGCGCGAGACACTGTCAAGATGCGCAACGACAGTGCACCAGAAGCACACAAAGGTCAGCTTCCACTTCTCTCTCTGGGCTTGTGGTGTCCAAAGTCCCGTCAATGGCCGTGGAACACACAAAGTGCCAGGTGGATGGAAAGCAAGAGGCTGGATGCCGATGGATGCATCGTGATGGATTACGAGTGGCCACATTGCTGATGAAAGAAAGGCCGAGGCTAGCCCTTTGGCTGGGTCTTGGACCTCGTCAGCACAAATCAGCATGACCCTTTACTGCAAGCATTTCGGGCATTGGAGCTGAGACCGACCGACCGACCGACCGGCACCGGCACCGGCATGGGGAGTGGCAGCGGAGGAAATTCAGTTTCAGAATTAGCAAGCATTATGCATAGCACCGATAGTTGCATAACCCTGAGGGCAAGCAAGCCCTAGGTACGTACTTTATTTATTACATGAAAGGAGACGGGAAAACCCGACAAAGACTGGAAGAACGACGGTACTAAGTCTACTTGGCGTATTCCACTTCCCCGCAACGTCCCCCACTCACCGTCACCACCGGGCTCTTTTTGAAATTTGAACCCATTCTTCAACAATTCAGCAACCTATTCCAGCAGCAGCGTTCAACACATGATTCGGGTGCAGCCCCGCTTAATCAAGTCTCATCATGCACAGCACTAGAAACAAGTCGTGACTTTTGGTCTTTGCACTTGCACTTTTCCCCAGATCTCCCCGCTTGGTCGTGGAGACCAAGAATGGAGCAGAAAGGTTAAAAAAAAGGGGGGGAGATTGGGTTTGCACTAACAGCGTCCCATGCCGGGCCAAGTAAGACATGCTGACCGCGCAGGACAATTGGCTTGCATTCATCGTTCGAAAAGGGGAAGGGGCGGAGGGAGGAGTGTGCGGAGAAAATCCACAACTTTTTGAACCAAGTTTACGGGGAAGGTGGGCTTTTGGTGGGCTTCCTAGGGGGTCACCAGGAACACCAACGTGCCCTTCCCGTCCCCTCATTCCACGTTCTCGTTCCCCCGTCTTCCGTCACCTCCATTGAATTCAGTCAGGCTCAGGTGGTTCTTCCCACTCGGGCTCCGTTCCCGTCCGTCCCTTCCTTCCATCTAATCTGTGTTGTTTTGACTCTTTGGTGCCTGGCCCAACAGAGCAAGTGCCAGGGAGCAATCAGGGTTGTTTCGCCTGGGGAACATCAATCCAGACTCCCCAATGTTCCCCAAGACAGAATCAGATCTCTCCCTTCGCCCTTTTCTGTGGACATCCATGACATGCCAACCCTGACCAACTGATGCTTCACTGGCAACTCCGGATGCCGCATCCCTTCACGGTTAGCCACGAGACCAGCCAGACACGCCAGAATAAGGTACCGGCGACGTTAGCGACCACTTGGACTTCCCCCGATCATCACTCCCGCATCAGTCCGCTATATCCGGCACACAGTTCACGGTGGTGGTGGACTGGTGGTGGCAAGTCGAGCGTGTCCACCCTTTCCTGCCTTTTTCTCTCCACCCGAGGTGTGGTCCCATTGGCACTCGACTTTGCTGGTCGTTTCGACCCTGTTACCGGGCACTTGATCCGACTATACAGATCGGCCCATAGGTGACGAGATTATACCTAGTGTATACCATTGTCCCGACAAACACCATCGTGAACATCTACACTACACAGTCGCTCATGGGAACATCCCGAAACGAAAAAATAAAAATAAAAAAAGAATTCAGCTACCAGTCAAGCCCATTACGCACGCCCAGCCGGCAATCGCTGCGGGTATCGAACAGGAAAGGCAAAGTCAAGCCACCGGCCGCCCCCTTCGTTCTCTGCTTTTCCGGCTCAGTGTCCCCCAAATCCCAATCCATGTGGTTTAGATGACGCCGAGGCCGCCGCATCTCTGCATCTCAATGTCTCCCCAGCCAATTGTTGCCTATCCCCCACCTCCCTACCAGATTGCTTTGATGAATACCAAGATGGACGACCGGATGTCGACACTGTGACAATGCTGGCTTGGGTAGCATTGCCGGCTTCGTGATCCCTCAGACCTCACTGAAGCCTCTGTCTCCCATGTACCATGTGCGTCGGAAAGCAAAGGAAATTGCGATATGGCTATCTCGGCACTGCTCTAGTGAGTCTAACCACCACTTGGACTACCCGACCACCTTCTAGGTACCACTAGGTACCATGACTGCAAGCTATCGGAGACCGTGTGAGAAGGAGGAATGCGCTACTGGTTGCCATTACTACCCTACATACGGCCAGAGAAGGAAAAAAAAAAAAAAAAAAAAAAAAAAAAAAAAAAAATTTAAAAAAAAAAAAGTGGGTTACAACAAGCAGTAAAGGAAAACCGTTGGGGGCACCCACCCAATAAAAAAGGAAGGGGTAGGGATTTGACCCC
>MU839081.1:191903-393520 GCA_030685235.1 Copromyces sp. CBS 386.78
CTCCCCCCCCCCCCCCCCCCCCCCCCAACCCCCAAAAAAAAAAAACCAAAAAACAAAAAAAAAAAAATAAAAAAAAAAAAAAAAAAAAAAAAAAAAAAACCCAAAAAAACAAAAAAAAAAAAAAAAAAAAAAAAAAAAAAAAAAAACTGTAGCAGAGAAAAAGTGCTGTCCTCCATGCAGTCATGGAAACCAGTTGGGGGAAGCCAGCCATTCATCAAGTCTGGATTCCTCCTTTGACCAGAGCACTGAAATTCTTCAAGCTCGACTCAGCAGCGCCATCAGATATCAATCATGCCATGTGCTAAACAGCTTTCCAGCCTCTCCAGCCGGGCATCATTTCAGGTCGTGTTACCTCTAATAACCTTAACCATTAGGGAGATCCAATCTGAAGCGATCATATTAGCGTGTGGCAGACTCTCTGGGGTTTGTGGAGCGAAAAGAGACTCCAGTTGGATACTACATTGTGTGTACGGTGGCTGTCGGTTGAATTGGGGGGAGTGAGCCTCCTGGTTCCAGTGCCCCCCCTAGTGCATTTTCAAGTCTATGAGATTTCCATGACAGCAGGCGCCTACTCCGACAAAGTCTACTCGTCGAGAAATACCCCGAACTGACAGTCCCAACGCTCATGCCCGTTTCACCACACACACCGTTTGAACCTGTGTTTATTGCTTGTTCCCTTCCACGCCCTTCGCACTTCAAACGTACGGCTCTACCAAGACTTTTTCCAATTTGGGCGGGTAAGGAATCACCAAGCAGACTGCAAGTGTTGTGGACCAACCTCTCTATATCATGCCACGCAAACCTTCCCCGTATTCTGGTGGATTACTCAGCTTTGTCCAGTGAGGAAACGGCGTCTCTAGATCTTCTTCTCCGTCTTTGAGTGGAGCACGCAGCTTAACATAACATACCACCAAGACCCACCAAGAGAGAGAGCCATGGGCCGAGGGAGATATCCGCTTTCTCACCGATGTCCTTGTCGGCCTCATCGTGTTGTGCCCCCCCCCGGCAAGGTGTCGGCAGCTCTCCAACCAGCCTCACAGCCGTGATGGGAGCCGTGCTCCAGTCAGAGGGCACAGCCTGACCCTAGCAGAGGCCCAGTCAAGCTCCAGTTGGGCTCAGGGAATATCGTGGGAAAATGCGTTTATCCGGCATAAATGTTCGCCCCTTATGCGCTTAACGAGTTGGCACGCCCAAGAACGCCGTCCCACTTGGGTCTCCAGTCCCCCAGATGACGGTCCCTAGTCCCTGCATCACTAACATCCACTCTCCACTGACCGAATGAGCCAGTTCATCCCAAGACCCCAGCAGATCCAGGCAGATCTAAGCAGCTCCAGGTAACCCCAGGACTCCGCGGATCATCCATGAGCGGCCATGTTCAGCATGCCGTTCGTCTGGCCGTGGGATATGTAATCGATGATCCATTCGACCCATCGTCATTCTCTATATCAACCTCTCTTCCCCGGTTCTTCCCCAGGACCCTTTTCTTTTGTTTCCATCTTCCCCAGGTCTCCTCCAGGTGCCATACCTAGCAGCAACATCTTCGACAACTAAGGAACACCACATCTTGGTTCCTTACCTGGTCCGACAATACATACTACTACGCCTTACCACATCATCACCTCTCAACAAGTTCGCACAATGCACGACGAGAAGCCCTCGGTTGAGAACCACTCTGCGGACCAGGCCCAGGCCCAGGCCCAGACCCAAGCTCAAGCTCAAGCTCAAGCTCAAACCGCTGTCGCTGCCGCCCACCAGGAGGCTATCGTCAATGGCTGGCACAACCCTATGGCTCGTATCCACACGGGTGAAGCCAGGTTGCCTGCCTTCGGTGGTGAATTCCAGCCCGGTCTCTATCGTCCAGTCAAGTCACGCAAGCTCGCCAACCCGGCTCCCCTGGGTCTCTGCGCTTTCGCCCTTACTACTTTCATCCTCTCCAGCGTCAACCTTAACGCCCGTGGCTTGAACGTCCCTGACGTTGTCGTCTGCGCTGCTCTCGGCTATGGTGGTCTTGTTCAGCTTCTTGCCGGCATGTGGTAAGTACAATATCATCGAATGCCTGCTGCCTTCTTCAAGCATCATGTCTAACAAGTGCCTCTAGGGAAATGGCTGTTGGCAACACTTTCGGTGCTACTGCTCTCTCTTCTTTTGGTGGCTTCTGGATCGCATATGGCATTCTCCTCACTCCTAACTGGAACATCCTTGGCGAGGACGGTCCCTATGCTACCGAAGCAGCCAAGGCGGTTGATCCTAAGATGGCGGCGTCTGCTGTCGGCATCTTCCTCACAGGCTGGTTCATCTTCACCACCATCCTGCTTCTCTGCACCTTGCGCTCCACCGTCATGTTCTTCTCGCTTTTCTTCTTTCTGGATCTTTGCTTCCTCATGCTGGCTTGCGCCGAGTTCGCCAACGATAACGGAAACCCCACTGCCTCCCACAGGCTCACCCAGGCTGGCGGTGTCTTCGGCATGCTCGCCGCCTTCTTGGCTTGGTATAACGCGTTTGCTGGTCTTGCGGATAGCAGGTTAGTACCCCGACATACTACTAGTGCAGAGCCTCATATAACTTCAAATGATCATGCGCTAACTATTTTCCTCACAGCAACTCCTTCTTCCTCGTCCCTGTCTTCCACTTCCCCTGGTCTGAGGAGGGCCGTGAGACCAGGATGGCCAAGTCTGAGCGTCACCAGGCCTAAGTCGGCCCTGGCCGTTCTTTCCTGATATGCCCTTACGTTATGAATTCTTCTTTAATCGGGTCACAATGGGTGTTTGTTATATGGCGAGCGAGTAGTATACGGCTTTGGATACGAGGTTTGGGTCATGTTCATCATATGTTCATGTTTTCTGTTTTTGACGATACCGGATCAAGGGTTGGATCCACAACGATACCAAATGTTTACACGCATCATTAATATCATGCTTTCCGTTTTTCTTCATTGTATGGACTTCCAAGCATGTCTTTCCCCGCTAACCAACCATGTCGGACTTTGTCAGTCAGTCACTGACCCGGCTAAGCTAGAAACGCTAGCCGTGTGCATCACTTCAGCAATCTTTAATCAGTACCGCCCGTGTCATTTTCTCATTTTGCTATGTTCCTGTTGTGTGCCTATTGTGGCTACCAAAGAAGTTTGCCATCAAGCGATGTGCAGTGAAATCATAGCCGACGTTTTCAGATGACGCCCGTCCCCTCCTGCCATTTTGCCTCTCACCCCGGTTACCGAATGGCTTTCCATGTTTTTTTACGCTTCGCTCAAACATAAAGCTTACTCCACCTTCTTTCAGCTCTTCCCTTCCTGAACAGGGCAATGCTACGCTTTCCTCTTCCGAATAATTTGCCTTGGTTCTGGGCCTCCATAGAAGCCATCCCCACCGTCCTCCACAAGGTCATCCACTCCAAGATCTACCGTTATGGAGTCGGTTACTGGGATTACGAATCTCACATATCTGAGGTTACAGGTTGGTGATTGGCCTAGAGTGGGCATGAAGAGGAGAACATCCAGCCAGAGGGAGAGGAAAGAAATTAAGAAATAGACTTTGGCGCGGGTACCGACGGGTTTGTCGCATTTGCAGGCACTTGTTGACTTTTTCATCTTTTAGGTTTCTTTCACTTCAAGTTCGGCTCCGTCCCTGTCGGCGTCCCCGCTGTCGTTCCCGCTGTCGTCCTCCCCGTCACGCGTCCCCCATCGCAAAGCTGCCCGTTGGAAATCGGGCCGGAGATAATGTTGTGCACCGGTTGCGCACGTGTAATTGGGGAAATTGGGACCGTCCGGTTGGCGGCTGTGCCCGTCGGCGGCGGCAGAACTTTCCATGGAACATGCCTCATCTTGATTCTATCGACGTTATAGTGTGAGCACCAATACCGATATCTTTCTTCTTTGATATCTCTCAGTCAAATGCGGCACGTTCGTAGCCGGGACCTCATTCCAAAAGAACCATTACACGGGCTCCCGGCACCAGCACAGACGATCGCAAGCCATCGGGGGTCCAATTGCAAGCCCGTCCGGCGAATCCTCCCTTCTGTTTGGCGCTCAACAATGTCGGGCCACGGAGGTTCTGTGGCCCGTCCTGTCTACGAACACCCACAACCCACATCGAGATCATCCGCGCACGCGCCCCCTTTTTTTTCGATTTGGCCCAGACAAAGTGAGCGAGGGTCTCAACTTGATAAGTGGACCCCAACAACTGCCGGCTTTCTTGGAGACTGGAGTTGGCGCAGGGAGTTTGCTTTCCTGCTTGTGGGTCAACTTTTTTTTTTTCTAGTGTACCTTGATGGACACGGAAGTGGAATTGGGTGGAAACGCCAAGAACTGGCGATGGAGATGGAAATGATGATGGGGACTACCTACAAAGGAATGGAGGAGGACGGGGATGATGGGGGTTGCGAGGCCAGCAGATGCAAGCGAATCTCGACAAATCTCGACAATCTATGCGAAGAAAATCTGCATGTGCCTGTAGGCTCTTCTGGCCGGCCTGTAGGGGGGGCGGGTGGCTGGAAGTGGAAGGCGGAGTGGGCCCCTGGGGAAAACAGTTTCAGACCGTACTGGAACCTTCAGGGGGCTGGACCCGTCTGTTCGTCAACGTTGAGGATCCTTTTTTCTCTCCCGGGATACAGACTCCTTCGCAACCGGGTTCTGGGGCTCTATAGGAAGTCTATCCTGTTTTACCGTGGCATGAATTACTCAAGTGAGTAAGGAATACACTATCTTGTCAGAGGCATGACTAGGTAGGTATGTCTTTCACAAGCGCCATGCGACACTCCTTCCTATAACTCCCTAACGGCTAACGCTCCATGCTCACGAGGAAGTTCAGGGGGAAGCCAATCAAAGACCACTCTAGCGTAGTTGCATTCGAAGAAAGATGTTCTCGACAATTCTCATCCCTCATCACGTTATGTCTTCCACTCCCCCGGATGACAGGCAGTTTCAATGGATCAGGTACAACAACTCTCAATATCATATTTTATGAAAATGCTTCCCTCAGCCCTTGCGCCGAAACCCCAGAGCTGGACATTCTGCACGTGGTCTTTCAACAAATTTTACGCCAGACTCCCTTATCAGCCTTGCGGCAAGTTGTGGTTATTCCGCCGGGCACCAGGCCGGTCTAGACTTGGGAGCATATTGATTCCTGGTGCTTGTTCACCTTAAAACGGCATACGAGGCCGCACATGGCATACTTGCCCTCATTCATAATATCCTGCTCAAAGTTTCTCAGCCCGTTCGCTTGCACGTATCTGCATACTTGGGTATTCAACAAACGGTGACAAAGTTGGCCTTTATTTCATGCTGCTCTGTTGCCTGATGAGATTAAATGGCTTGGCCGTCTTCTTGCTCGTGCCTGATGTGCTCAGTGCTGTGCTAATGATGAGTGCAAAATAGGTAGGTACTTGTTCAGTGCTGCTACGGAAGTGAAGTCCAAGTGTGATGTGCACGATGTTTGACGGCTATAAACAACACCTGCTTATATAAGACGGTGGCGAAGGTGATAGCGAGAAAACAAACGGTAAAGCTTAAACTTCCCTTTAAACCGGGGAAACCGCCCATCTCACACGTGTAACTTGGTTCCAGTTTCCACTGGATTGCAACTGCAACTTGGCACTCAAAAGGGAAAATCATGGAGAGAGTGTTGATCTCGCGTATCAAATCGACCGTGTCGGTAAACCCAACCTACCTCTACCAACCAACCGGGGAAACACTCCAAGATCAGATCGATCAGCACTGCACTCTCTCTGCGCTCTGCTAAGGTGAGTGCAACCGTGTCGACTGACCCTCACGATTCACCCCTATCCCACAATGTGTCAATGCCTACCATTTCATCCGTTCCCCCGGCTTGGTAGACTTGGAAAACGGCCAAGAGGATGGACGAGGCAGCAACCCCGCGTTTTCATCAACGTTGGCGCAGCGATGATCGATGGAGTCAGTCATGTTCTCCACGACCGTGGTTGGTGATAATTCGATGCCATGTTCCCAACGTTCGGACAACGTTTTCCCGGCGCCCCGGAGTTTGGTATCAAAGCGGGAAGGTCACGCAAGAAGCATCGGGGCCGCTCCGCCATTTGCAGCTTTGGTTGGGTCTCCGGACCGGAGGAAAGACTACGGGGACGGGATGCACGTGCTGTCCGGCCGGGTCCACATTGGCGGCTCGGCGGCTGATGTGATGCTGTTGGCGCCAACCACCAACAAGACAAGACAAGAGGAGAGGAGAGGCTCTCTGTTTGTTGGTTGGGAAACGGGGCTGACAATAGGATTGTCTGCTTGGAACGGAGCTGAAGTGCATTGCACATGGAAGGTGATGCTTGATCCGTAGGTGGTCCTCTCTCACGGATTGCCAAGCTGAAGCTTAAAATTAAAAGGACTTGGCTCGTCGAGGATCATGATGAATTGATGATGCCTGGTGGTTGTCAGGGCATCCAAGGTTGGCCCAGCTAGACGTCACTGATCTGAGAATTGGGATATGCAATTATCGCAATATCAGGTGTTGATACAGCGGGTGGCAGGTGAGAAACCTTATAGTACAGTGGACCTCCCTCAAGCTTGCGCGGTGCTGGGCTTGTAGCCCTAGCGCTACCGCGGCCGCTGCCACACACCAGGAATGAATGAATGGTTCATGTTCTCGGGCGGCTACCTCTATCGCTACTAGCGGACGGCACTGACCTAACTTCAACATTTGCTTCACTCTCAATGATGTATGCTACCTAGGCTGAATTGGAGATGAACACGTGTTGGGTACTCTGCTCAGTCAATGCAACAGCGATGCCATTCACATCTTCTCCTTTACAAATTATGCGTTCCAGTATCTCGAGGCAGGCAAGGTATGTGAACGACGGCCCGGCCTCGACCATTCGAGGTGACGCAGACATTGGATGATGGGCTCTACCGTCTTCGAGGTACACCCGCGAACAACTCAACTCGGTAGGTAGCATTCCAGCACCTTCATCCCAACGACATGGTTCGGTTCTCGTCCGATTGTTTCCCGTCCAGCTTCACGTTGTCTGAACATCTGATGATATCTGACCGCATATATGTACATCCATCAATCGTGATACTGTCATGACCAGGCGACAAACTCGCTTGATTGTCTACCTTGCCGTCGTGATTCCCATTGTCGCAGTCCTCTATCACCATATTTTGCCGTCATCATCACCCGAATCGTTTACAACAAACCTCGTTAACAGACTATTCACGTCCGAAACAACCGACATGACATCACAGGCCTCACGTCCCTGTGTCATTGTAGTCGGCGGCGGCCTTGCCGGGCTTTCCGCAGCCTACTCCGCCCTGCGCGCCGGTGCCCCTTCAGTTCGCTTGCTGGAACGTGCCCCGAAGCCAGGAGGCAACAGCATCAAAGCCTCCTCGGGCATTAACGGGGCGCCCACCCGCTTCCAACAGGCCGCCTGGCCTAGTCTAGGCCCTGACGAGACCTTCTGGGACGATACCGTCCGCTCTGCCGGCACGCGCCTTGCCTCGCAAACCACCAGTCAGCCTGCGGCCAGGGCCCAGCGCGAGTCCCTCATCTCGGTCCTCACCCAGCGATCCGCCGATGCCATCAATTTCCTCGCCGATTTAGGCGTGGATCTCACCGTGGTGGCACAACTCGGTGGCCATACTCATCCACGTACGCATCGCGGCGCTGGCAAGACACCTCCAGGCGCCGCCATCATCGCCACTCTTCTTGGGAAGTTGAAGGAGGCGGGAGAAGACCGGTTCGAGCTGATGACCGATTGTGAGGTTACCAGGCTGCTCACCGACCCCACCACTGCCGTCTCCAGCAGCAACGGGAACAGCGGCTCCTCAGTGGATCACCAACCCGTGACCGTTACTGGAGTAGAGTACAGATCGACGAAGGAGGACAGCAGCGGCGGCGACGGCAATGGCGCCTCTCTCCACCAGCTCACCGGTCCCGTGATCTTCACCACCGGCGGCTTCGGCGGTGACACACACGGCCTTCTGGCCCGCTACCGCCCGGATCTGAACGGCATGCCGTCCACCAACGATCCGCGGCCGGGAACCCACGATCTGCTTGCCGCCGTTGGTGCCAGGCTGGTCGATATGGACAGCGTGCAGATTCACCCGACCGGCTTCGTCGATCCGGCCAATCCGCAGGTGCCTGTCAAGTTCCTCGCCGCCGAGATGCTGAGGGGTGAGGGCGGCATCCTGCTGCACAACGGCAAGAGATTCGTCAACGAGCTGGAAACGAGGGAGCGTGTGAGCAACACCATCATGGCTCTGCCGGGCGATGGAGTCCAAGGCTCCTCCTCCTTACGCCAATGGGACGTCCAGCTCCTGCTTGACCCGGGCGCGGCCGAGGCTGCCGCTGGCCACATGGGGTTCTATGTGTGGAAGGGCCTGATGAAGAAGATGAAAATTTCTGAACTGGATGCGACCACCAAGGAGACGCTGAAGGAGTATGCGAGCATTGTGAGGGGAGAGAAGGAGGATTTGTTCCGTCGCAAGGCGTTCGGGCACTGGAAACTAGGCGGCGTGAACAGTGATGGTGTTGTCGATGAAGACGCGGAGGTGTGCGTCGGCCGCGTTACGCCCATCGTGCACTTCACCATGGGTGGTGCCGTGTTCAATGAGCATGCCCAGGTGCTTTCGTCCGAGCTGGGGGAGGAGCAGAAGCCTATTCGGGGACTATGGGCCGCTGGCGAGATTACTGGCGGTATCCATGGAGATAATCGCCTTGGTGGTTCGTCGTTGCTGGAGTGTGTGGTCTTTGGAAGGATTGCGGGGGCTGAGGCGGCTGATGTTGCGAAGACGGCTTACATCTGAGGCTTGCTGGTATGTACTAATGGTTGGGAAAGGCCTACGGACCTACAGTACGACCGGGCAAAGGCTCAGAGTATGAAGATAATTACCCATAGGATCAGTGTATCATGGCTGCGTGTGTGACGACGGTCTATGAGAGACCTGCGATATGACCTTTCGGGATTGGGCGTTGAGGTTATAGTTACCGGAGTTTGGTATGTTTGGGTGGTTTTTTAAGCTGCCAAGTGTCGTTGCAACGCGGCCCCAATCCACAGACTATGGGTACGCACATGGTCTCTTCATCGAGGTCTGCGCGCAATGTTCAACATAGAATGGGCAATGCTGGCTCGAATTAATACTGAGAGCGGTTGCGTGCTAGTATTGTACTCGGCGAACAATGACAATGCCGGAATTTTCACTTATATGCTCACAACTTCCGGAGTCATATTCAACAACTTGAATTGCTCAGCCCGCATAGCTCAGTGGTAGCACACCGCTAATGATGATTAGAATCTCAAGGGGGGTGGTGGGGAGGTCAAATAGTGCTGAATCTCCCGAGTAGGGCGATGAGACATATGAACACATATGAGAGCCATTTCTGAACAAAGAAGGAACTCTGTCCTTACTTACCCTGTCTGTGTATTCAGTTCATTCACCTTTCAGCATCCCTCTTCTCTGCCCTCTCAGCAAGTCCGGCCCATGTTCACCTCCGTTCGATCAGTCCTAGCCTAGCCTACTTTCTGATTGCAAGAGAGGGAGTTGCTTGCTCTCATTGCCCCTGAATAGACTCCCGTTGTTCTCCAAACACTATGATGTTTAACAGTGCCCAGAATCTCGGTTGTTTGTGCTCCGTAATTCAGGGATTGATTGGAACCGGAAATCGGTAGGTAGTAAGGAAATTGATGTCATCTGCGAAAGGTGACCGGATACGCATCATGCATCATTCTCCGAGTCTTCCTCCAGTGTCAGATTTGAGACAAGTACCTCTAAGGAAGGAAGCAGCCATCCATCATGAGACGTTTCGCTGGCAGCTGCCAAACCGGGTTTTTTTTTTGTTTTTGTTTTTTTGTGGGAAACTGAACTGCTCGGTCGTCACCGCCCTGCCATCCTGCCTGCCTCCTATTGTAGGGTATACGGTAGGTATCAACCCTCCGACCGGGAGCTCGGGGATGGAGCGACGCCGCGTCTGACTCTTTGAGTCCCGACTCTCAAGGTTATGTGTGGCAAAGGAAATTCAGAATCATCGGTCGGATGGCGAAGTTCTAGGAAGCGTGCTTAACTCCGGACAGAGGTTGGGCCTCTTAACATCCGGTTAAGCAGGCATGACTCCCAAATGTAGTAGACGGTAAGAGGGAAGAATAAAACCTTGTTGAATGAGAAAAAGCGGTATGTTAGGAGAGTCATACTGATTCACGAGGGGATAGGGTGGGTGGAAGGGCAGGACAAGAATCACTTAACGAGCGCACGTCACTTCACGTGGATGGGTCTTGATTCTAGAGGTAACCAGAGATACGATGTGCTATATTAGCCCCGTAGCACTATCTACAGGACAAAGGACAACTAAACTAGGAGATATTCAAAGGACACAACATAAGCCAGATAAGGGAACATTGCAAAACAAAGGAGAAACGAGGAACAATACAAAGCCAACCTCCCAGACTATCCAAGATCAAAGCGTTCTTCAAAGAGGTATTTCACTCTCGAAGTTGATGAAGTCCATTATGTTCATATCATTCGCGGCAAGTGCCGAGAGTGACTGATCGAGGAGAAGATCCGAGTCGTTGAGAGCCCCAATGGTGGTAAAGTCAGGTAGAGGCACCTCTACCTGAGCGGGCTGGTCGACACCAGGTTCGTTGACAGCAGGCTCACTGCCAGCGGTGGCCATACCACTAGCAGTGAACTCTTGGAAGGCCTGTTCCAGACACTCGTCGGAGATTTCGGCAAACGGATCTATGACAAGATTAGCAGTAAGGTTGTCCTCAAAGCCAACCAAGGGCAACTGGTAGTCGATATCCATGGGCATGGGTATAGTGTTACTGACATCTACCGGCATGGAGAGGTCCATAGATGGCCAAGTAGGGGTAAAAATTGAAACCTTGTACATACCGAGTATATCATGATATTCCCAATGGAGGTCAAAGACCCTGGGAACGTAGGGCTTGAGGTCGCGAACGTAGTACTTGAGCGTGTCGTGAACTGAGACGATGAAAGAATTGTATTCGAGGACGGCCATTTCGTAGTCGAGGCCCTTATTGGTAGGATAGAGTGCGTCCCTCATGAGCTCAGAGGTCTGACAGAGCTTCAGGAAACTCTCCAGCTCACGACAACGGCCGGTGAGGGTGGCGAGACGCTGGACGATATGGGGCGAGAGCTCTTTCGGGGGAGCCTGAACGGTTGCGGGAAGCTGTAGAGTCAATGGGCGGAAGGGGAGAGGATGCTGAGGCTGGGGCGCAACATCCTCCTTGACCTCCAACAGCTTGGCGGGAAGCTGTTGAGAAGTCGACGACGGGTTAGCGGGGAAAGGCGGGGGCATAACAGCCGCCTTCGTCTTGATCTGCTTGGCGTCACTAAGTGCGGCAATCGCAGCGGTTTGAAGCTGCTTAGTGCGTTTCTTAGTAGGGGGCCTGCGTACCAACCTGTAATTCGGAAATGCGGCGGCGTGCATGCGCAGTTCAGTCTCGGCAAGAGATCGATATTTGGCTTTGACCGAGGGAGGTTCCATAGACCAGCTCAGCGAGATGATGGTTGACAAAGACTTGGATCCCTTTGGGAGGGCGGCGTAACGAGCCTCCCTCCATGCTTCGGCGCGGGGGTGACAGGCCATGGAGTAAAGGAGGAAGGGGTTGCACGGTCGCTTCGCCTTGTTCAAGCCCAACTCCTTGTGACGGATCTCAGCGGACCTGTTGACCCAAGGTTCCATATCTTGGATCGGGACATGGTCGAGGTCCGAATGTTGGCTAAGAGGCTTGGTGAGCAAACTCTCGAGGAGAGGGTTGGGAGCGCGAGTGCTAAACCTACCCATGTTGATGACTGGAGTGTTGATGAGTGATGGTGATGGTATGAGTCGCTTTCTGGTGAGTCAGTAAGGTATGTTTGTTGATGTTGTCGTGATAGCAAGGTTGAGATTGCTTGTTTGAGTTGATGATGTGGATGGAAACAACAACATGGTTACGCTGGATATCGTCGTCTATTTATGTCAAAATAGCTTCGTTTCTGGAACCGTGAATAACATGGTTCTTCTGGAGACAGGCTCTGAAGAGAACGACGAACTAAACACAAGTTCGCGGGAGAGAAAAGTAAAACAAAGACTTGAGCGAGGAAGAGGCTGAAAGAAAGCGCAACAGAGCCATTGTCCCGCGGAAGAGTATCCGACCCGGTAAGAAGTCGATTGCGACATGTCGAATATGATGAGAACATGCTCCATGTTCACTTGCTTGGTGTTTTGTCTGGCAAACAGAAGAGCAATTAGATGAAAGTGAAGTGGAGTTAAAGTTTAAACACCTGCGAATTCCAGTGATGTCAGTTTCCATTTCATATCTAGCGCACAGCCTGGACCGGGCCGTGGAGCAGCAGTGACAGCCCGAAGCGGGACTTCAACGGGGTACCTCTAGGTGGGGTGCAGTTTGTTGACTCTGTCTTACGCAGCTGTGATTGGCTGCACAGCTTTCTTATCAGCTTATCGGCAGCTGAGTTCACACTGACTGACTCCCCCCCCCTGTAGCTGGTGGTTGCAGGGCCCTGGAAAAAAAAAAATTGAAACGCTCTCTTCGTCTTCGTTTTGAGATCCGGCATCCCAAATTCCAAGTCGCGCGCATCTTTGGTTGTCGATAACCTCCCCAAATACCAACACAATGGCTGCCGCTACCCTCGGAGAGGTGCCTACCAAGGCCTTCGATACCATCCTGACTTTGGATTTCGGGTGCGTTGTTCCTGCTGCTGCTGCTGCTGCTGCTGATGTCCTCGTCTGCGCCTTGTCTGCCATTGTTACTACAATGTGCAGCTTTGTGTGTGTTGGTTGATATATGTGCTAACATGTTGTTCTTCTCTCTTATAATAGATCGCAGTACACCCATTTGTAAGTCACTACTTATGTTCACACTCATGCAGCACAAACTATTTGCTACCGGCTCCGTAATAATTACACCAAATCCGGCCATTCATTTGTTTACTGATGACCCCTGGACGGCCCTCACCTGCATCCCAATGTAAACAACATACATACTAACCCATGACTCCCAAAGGATCACCCGTCGTCTGAGAGAGCTCAACATTCTCTCGGAGATGCTGCCATGCACCACCAAGATTGCCGATCTCGACTACAAGCCCAAGGGTGTCATTCTCTCCGGCGGCCCCTACTCCGTCTATGAGGACGGTGCTCCCCACGTCGACCCTGCCGTGTTCGAGCTTGGTATACATCACCTCTAACCTCAAACGACTGCCTGTATCCTTGCTGACTCTCACTGCTTAGGTGTCCCCATTCTTGGCATCTGCTGTACGTGATCACTCATGGCCATCATGATCCTCACCATCATCACTCTCATCTTTGAACATCTCACCCATGTTGACATGCAACAAACAGATGGCATGCAGGAGATCGCCTGGCGCGCCAGCCCCGAGAACGTCATCGCCGGCGTCCACCGCGAGTACGGCCACTCCAACTTGAAGGCCCTCAAGGGCGACGACGCCCACGTCGACCGCCTCTTCGACGGCCTCGAGGACTCGATGCGCGTGTGGATGTCCCACGGCGACAAGCTCGGCGCCCTGCCCGAGGGTTTCCACACCGTCGCCGTCTCCGACAACTCCGAGTACGCCGCCATCGCGCACAAGACCAAGCCCATCTACGGTCTTCAGTTCCACCCCGAGGTCACCCACTCTCAGAACGGCACCCAGCTGCTCAAGAACTTCGCCGTCGGCATCTGCGAGTGCGCCCAGAACTGGACCATGGCGCGCTTCCTCGACCAGGAGATCGCCCGCATCCGCGACCTCGTCGGGCCCGAGGGCCAAGTCCTTGGTGCCGTCTCCGGCGGTGTCGACTCCACCGTCGCCGCCAAGCTGATGAAGGAGGCCATCGGCGACCGCTTCTGGGCCGTCCTCGTCAACAACGGCGTCATGCGCCTGGACGAGTGCGAGCAGGTCGAGCGCGACCTGAAGCAGCACCTGGGCATCAACCTCACCGTCATCGACGCCTCCAAGGACTTCCTCGAT
Organism: Copromyces sp. CBS 386.78; assembly: GCA_030685235.1. Classification (NCBI taxonomy): domain Eukaryota; kingdom Fungi; phylum Ascomycota; class Sordariomycetes; order Sordariales; family Sordariaceae; genus Copromyces; species Copromyces sp. CBS 386.78. The sequence goes on from MU839081.1 coordinate 205,849, forward strand.
GGCCTCAAGGGTCTTCATGACCCCGAGCAGAAGCGCAAGTTCATCGGCGGCAAGTTCATCGACGTGTTCGAGGCCGAGGCCGCCAAGATCGAGGAGGCGGCCGAGAAGTCCGGTAAGGGCACCAAGATCGGCTTCTTCCTGCAGGGCACCCTGTATCCCGATGTCATCGAGTCGCTCTCTTTCAAGGGCCCCTCGGCTACCATCAAGACCCACCACAACGTCGGCGGCCTGCCCGAGCGCATGACCAACGGCCAGGGCCTCCAGCTGATCGAGCCGCTCCGCTCCCTGTACAAGGACGAGGTCCGCGAACTCGGACGCACCCTGGGCATCCACGAGGAGCTCGTCATGCGCCACCCCTTCCCCGGCCCCGGCATTGCCGTGCGCATCCTGGGCGAGGTCACCGAGGAGAAGGTGCGCATTGCGCGCCAGGCCGACCACATTTTCATTTCCGAGATCCGCAAGGCGGGTCTGTACGACCACATCTCCCAGGCGTATGCGGCTGTTGACCCCAGCCGCGCCGTTGGTGTCATGGGCGACAAGCGCGTGTATGGCTACATCATCATCTTGCGCGCGGTCACGACCACGGACTTCATGACGGCTGAGGCCTTCAACTTCCCATGGGAGTTCCTCCAGCGTGTCATGAACAGGATCGTCAACGAGGTTAATGGTGTTTGCAGAGTCACGTATGACATTACTAGCAAGCCTCCTGGTACTATTGAGCTTGAGTAAATGCGCTCAGGTTTGGGTTTGGGAAGGGTTGGAAAAGTGATGACAAAAGACTGGAAATGGGAGGAAGGAATCAAGATACCACAAGTAAAAGATGAGGAATGAAATAGATTTCACGTGTTCATGCCATGTGCTGTGTGCCCAATCGCGGATGGTGAAGGACTTGGTCAGTGATATTTGGGGTGATAAATCTTTATGGTTTGTGGATGTTATTACTCGGGTTTTGTACAGCACCCAAGTGAGCTCTTCTCATGCCAAGGTACCCAGGGTCCGCAAACCAGGCCCCCTTTATTCACGAAACCTCTCCAACCATCAAGACATCCCGCAAGCAGGTAGACCAGAAACACATTGCAAAGTAAGTAACGACTTTAAAAACATTAACCAAAAAACTCCAGACACCTCTTTCGTCACCATCAAACTTCTTCTCTCATTAAAACATCCATCTCTAATCGACCCTCTCACCACTTATTCATCAACATAAAAATCCTCATCATCATCCCCCAACTCCTCAATCCTCAAACTCCCATCAATCACATCCTTCCCTCCCTGGCCCTGCACCTCCACCTTTATCTTTCCCTCATCCTTGTATAAATCCTCATCCATATCCTCCTCCGCAACCTCCTGCACATCCGACAACCAAGGCTTCCTCGCCACCTTTTGCCTCTCAGGCTTTCCTACTCTCAGTCTTGAGCTAGGCTTCCTCACCGGCCGCCCAATATTGTCGGGTGGTGTGTTTCCAGGACTGATATCCATATCCATATCCATATCTCCAGGGCTATTTCCAGCTCCAGCTCCAGGTCCAGCTCCAAGGGATCCAAACAGCCCCTTGCGTTGCGAACCGCCCAACACCAACGCCATAGGGTTGATATTCACGTTATCATGCTGTAAGCCCTTCTTTATCGTCTCTTCCGTAACCACCGGCGTCCCACCCATGCCCATGCCCATGCCCATGCCCATTCCCATCCTTGGGTTTGAGCTGGCCCCCTTCCTGCTTGTTCTGGTGGGGGATTTCGCTCCGGAATTAGCACGGGAACGGCCCGGGCGGGCGCCAGCTCCCACTCCGGAGCCATTACTACCAGCGCGTGGACGACCGCTAGATCCCGATCCAGAGCCGGAGCCTGGGTTTCGGTCGGGGGTAGACATGGAGCCAAAGAGAGAGTCAGATCCGGAACCGGGACTTGGGCCGGAGCTGGAGCCTGAGCCGGGACTTGGACGAGAAGCGCCACGAGGTTGCGGGTTGAAGGTTGGATTGAGCGTGTTTCCCTTTGGGGTGATGTTGGACGAGCCGACGACGTTGGGGTTAAAATTGCTGTGCCTTTTGGCGGTGTTGGGATCGAATCTCTGCATAGGCTTCACTGGTTGGAAGCTCACGTTTGAGGGGACGTTGGAGGCAAGGTTGGAGCTAGAGCTGAGGATCGAGCCAATTTTCGAGTTGGAATCGAGGTTCTTCATAGGCCTGAGGTCGAGTCTGGGTGCTGGAGCTGTGGAGGTAGAAGCGAAAGCAGAAGAACTAGAAGAAGCAGCTGCGGAGCCAAAAGGGGCAGTGGAACAAGAAGTGGAAGAAGAGGAAGTAGTACGCTTCGGATCAAGCCGAGTTGTATCCTTTGGAGCTGGAGGCCCAAAAGGATCATCACCCACGGTAGTAGCAGAAGTGGGAGGTGTAGCAGGCCGAAGCTTGAGTGTGGGAGGTTTAGGTCTAGCAAGTACCAGAGCCATGGGGTTTTCATCAATGATGTTTTCCGTTTCGAGTTTCGTTTCCTCGTGCTTGCGGCTTGGAGTGCTTGGAACTCGTGTTCTCGATGTAGATGAGCGACGCGGTCGTCCGGTTGTGGCAGTTGAAGTTGAAGGGGCACGAGTACGAGACGAAGAGCCAGCGCGTTGACGACCACTGGGACCGGAAGCAGAACCAGCACGAGTCCTTCCCCGACCTTGTCTCTCCATTCCCGCGTCGCCTTTATCTCTTTCCTCTTTCTCCTTTTTGGCTCTGGCCCGCCGTATCTCCTCTAGCTGCCTAGCCGTTTTCTGAGCGGCAGTTTCTCCCACCGGTTCCTTGACCTGTTCCTTGCCCTGGCCCTCCTGCTCTCTTCTAAGCCTCTCATGTTCGGTCCGCTTCTCCTCTGGCCTCTGCGCTCTTCTTGCCGCCCTCATCTTGGCGATGTCGAACTCCTCCTCCGCTTGCTTCGCCTCTGTTAGTGTAGTTCCCAATTTAGGCTTCCTTGGACTTATAAACAGGTCGGCATAGTTCTCCTTCTTTGTCACGTCCTTCACCTTCAGCTTCGCTTCTTCCACGTATCTCGCACGTGCCCGTGTTTCTTCCGTCTCCGAATCTGCTCCCATGTCCATATCATCCATGTCTATTTCAGGTCCCATATCCATTGGAACAGTCCCTTCTACCGGGGGTCGGGGAGCAAACGGGTTATCATAGCCCATGCCATCAGGCTCGTCCAGATCCATCGCATTCAGACTGACACGCCTCGGCTCCCCCGTCATCTCCACCTCCATGGTATCCGTCTTGGACCAAAACTGCTCCCTGAAATACCTTTCTTCCCACGCCCTATGATGCGCCAACACTCTATCCTGCTGCTCCAACTGCTCTTTAACTCTGCGTTCCGCTTCCTTGGTTTCAATCTCAACCCTCTTCACCCCTACCCTTCGTTGATGCTCTTCCTCCAACAGCTGCACCAGCTGGGCATTACTCCACTTGTGCTCCTTGCCCAAATCCTGGGACTGACCTGCTTGTGCAGATGACGGCATGGACAACTTCGCCCACTGTCCTAGATCCGCGAGTAAGACGGGGTCATACCGGCCAAGCATCATCTCGAGTGTGTAGATGATACCCGGGTGCACGCCGCTGTGCCTGGGTGCAGTGATATCCTTGGTCCATGTCTTGTGGCCATCCTCCAGCTCGTCAAGCAGCTGAGCAGAGCTTTTGCCTGCTTTGTTCTCCACCTTCATCTCGTACGAGTAAAACTCCAGGAGCAGCCTGAAGTCGTAGCGGGTGAGTAAGGTCACCACGGCGGCGATGTCAGCCGTGAGGCCAAGGAGGCTACGGATGGCAAGAGCGGGATTCTTGGCTTGTTCGTGTTGCTGGTTGCCTGATTCGAGGGCATCCAGGAGTTGGGGAACCGATTTCACGATATTCTCTGGCTGGATAAGCCAGACGTAGAAGCTGTCGAGTAGCTGGCGGTCGTAGTGTGGGAAGTACGTGTACAGCTTGGTAAGATCGGGCGGTGGTCGAGAGGAGAAGGTGCTAAGTCGGAATGGCACTCGCGGAAGCAGAGCTGTCGAGGCTGTTTGGCCTTGGAATGTCTCTGCTTCTTCCAACTCGCCGCACAAAGCTTCAAAGGCCTTGCCCACTGGAGGAATGACAACTGGGCAATTGGGAATTGGAGGTTGCAATGGTCGAAGGATGCTTAGGCTCGGGAGTTTGCGTATCATTCTTTTCTGGCAAAACAATGTTATCAGTTGTAGTTGCGGCCGTGGTAGGGTTAGATGGGGATACATACCGAGTAGTGTATGTCACTGGAGTAGTGGGCTTGGGTGCCGGCGTCGGAGTAGTTGGCTTGGGTACTGGTGTTGGCGTTGGTGCTACAGGCTTCGTCGCCTTCGCATTCTCCGTCTTACTCTTTGCTTCCTCAGCCTTTACACGCTTGGTGCTTGGTGGCTGTGGGCCATCATCGTCATCGTCGTCATCGATAACAATGGGTTGGAGGGGATTTTCATATCCAACCACTCTGTAGATATGACTTTCCGTAACCCCACCATGATGGCTATTTCTAGGTAGCGACAATGAAGATGGAAGGGAGTTCAACGGTGCCCGCCAGTGGTGAGATACGCCATCCTCAGGTCTGTTGTGCTCTGCCGTCATGAGCTTGTACATCTTGGTGGACGCCAGCGTGAGGCGTGGAAGACGGAACTCGTACGACAAATACTCGTTCGGAAGCATCGGTCGATAATGATTTTCCCGCTGTTGTTCGTCACAGCAGTGTCAGCTTGCGTTGCTCAAAGGTCGCGAACCTTAGGGTAATGTCACGGAGGTGTAAGTGGACGTACCGCATAGCAAAGAAATATGTGTCGACTGTTGTAGGCTCCAAAAGTCTTCATGTCATAGACCTTGTTATAGTACGCAACAGTCTTTGTTCCGTCGTACTTGTAAAGAACAAGAAAAACTTGGTAGAGATCAGCGGTCAAATAGCACGGGTCTTGATTCACCCAGAGGCCCGGAATGTGCAGTGCCTCCCAGAGGTTGAAATTTCCTTGATAGTCTGCACCCTCCCCGCCAATTCCGAGTGCCATGGACTTGAATTTCGTTTTCATCATTTTCTTATAGAAATCGTGGCGAGGATGGTGGGGGTTGTTGAGGATGGTCTCGAGATACCAGAGGTGTTCCGCCTTGACGAGTAACCAAAAGTTGGCACTGCCGTAGATCAGTAGCGCGATGGAAGCCCAGTAACAGTGCCCATGTTCCATATGTTTGCCATTCTTGCCCTCATCATTCCACTGGTTTGGATGCATCACGAAGACAACCTTTTCGACCATGGGGAAACCCTTGTAAAGCACAGCGGGAGGCTTTTGGACGTTCTTATGCTCTCGCCCGTGGGCTTCGAAGTATTCCGACCAATCCCAGTCTGCGAGCATAGTCGCCATGTCTGGATCGGCAATTGGAACCGGAGGATCTAACCTACCTCTACGGTAGCGGTCGAGGAAATTCGTAGTCGCAGCGAGCTTGTACCTGCGAAAGTGAAAATCGATAGACCGTCTATATCCCAGTTGCTTTCTGATAGCTGTAAAGTTGAGGCTGGATGTAAGCCTGACCGGTTCGGAATCAAGACTAGATGCCTTCCTCTTGACGGCCCCTGTGCTCGTAGTCGGAGTGCTGGGCTTCCCTTGGACCTCGGAAACAGTAGTGGTCTTTTTAAACGGAAGCGGCTTGACTTTGATCGCCTCGCCGTCATCGCCGTTGTCATTACTGGTCCACTGGGCCTTCTTTTTCGCTCCCGGGCGCTCCCATATCTCGACCGTCACAACAGGGGCAGCAGCATCCTTCGGATCGACAATCGGTTCCGCGCGTTTGATCGTTTTGAGTTCATCGTAATATAATATCTCTGACCTCTCCTTCTCGCTGTAACTGGACCACTGGGACGTGGCAGATGTGGGCATGCCCAAGCCGGAGCCGGCCTGCGACTCTTCAGCGGACTGTTTTGGTGGCATTATTGGTACGTATTGTTACGAGGATTCGAAGCGCAGAAATTTCGGAAAGGGCATTCATTTCCAGTCAGACAGGATGTTCACCGAACGGTCGCGATGTGTTGTTCATAAGTAGTAGGTATCGGGAGTCGACTGGAACGAGCGACGGCCCCCCTCGCCTTGTTCACTACCACATCTTTCTGATGAATGGATTCCATTGTTGTTCGAGTAACCCGGTGACAAACAAAGATGGGAGCCATTGTCTTTGACCGCTCGACTGATCGTGAAGGTGGGTGGCTGTTGTTCAAAGGGTGCATCTTGGCCCTCGTCCGGATTTGGCATGTTGGAACGTGTCGTCGAGTACGAACAATGGAAATGGTGGAACAAAAGTCGGCTTATCTCACGCTTGGTTAACAAAAGTGAGCGTGTTCAACAAAGGCCAGTGGATGTCGAGGGGTGGGGCTCGAGTCGGGGTTTGCTGACAGCGGCAGGCAACGCGGAGGTGACAACTGGGCACTATGCGCTAATATGATTGGTCCAGAAGGGCATCAAACCGCCCAAATGGGAAAGTGTACGGTTGATGCTGACGCTACACCCGAATAAGTGGTCGTAAGAATGGATTATTATTGAGATTACAATGATTCGAAAAGACATTGGCCAGAGACTTTTGGGAATTCTGCCCTTGGGGAATGACAAATCTGGCTTTCGAGGTATATCAAACATTGACCATAACGTGTTCGGTATGTTTTGACGGCCATTCGACCCCTTATTCACTTGAACCCTCGTTACAGAGAGAAAAGTTTCCATGGTCTTCAACTTCCACTTGCGGGCTTCTGGGCGATATCTATCCCGAACTAACTGCTCCAAACCTCACAAAAACGAGGGGATAATAGCTAGGTACGAATCGGAAAGGCATCAACAAGATGCAACCTGGCATATTAAATTTCCGAAACAGCATATTTAAGCCAAGTTTCGGCTTGGTTATAGAGCGAAACGAATCAGTTAGAGATGAAAACGCCTGGGCAGGCTGGTCTGAGGTCTCGCGTTAATAAACAAACTAGTATTAGATTGTACACTGGAACTTGCGTTATACTATACACCTTTCCCTGCCTATATGCCACGGCTTGCGAGAGCATAAGGTATTGATAGATATTTATTCAGAGTCAATTCAATACTACACCATCCTGTCCATGGAAAAAAAAAAAAAAAAAAGGGTGAGAAAAGAAAAAACGTTCTCAACACCTTGTCCTCGGGCCAAATTTTATTTTTCAAAGAATAATGAAGTCCCGTCCTTTCAACTCCCAGCAGACCAAAAACATCAACACCAATCCAGAAGAATCATTTTACCTCGCCAGTGTCTAAACTCCAGAAGCCACGGCAGGTTTGACGCCAAAAATGACAGACAAAACACTTCATGCTTCGTTGGATACCAGACATCGTGTACTGTTGACCACTGCCCCCTTCCCCGCCCTGCATCCTCCCGTCAACAAGGGAGGTTTTTTCCTTTCCGCCACGGCCCCTTCACAAGTACGAGGGGGCTGCATCTCCAAAATGAAAGCACAGGATTAGACGCCTGAGACCTCGTGCACATTGGCTATATGTTGCTGCAAATATTCAGCGCTGGAAGCGACATACAAGCATCCTTTGAAGGAACAGGTATATCCGTCCATCATTTGCGTCCAGTTCGGCTCATCATGATGCTTCCCGGTAACGTGCGACGCCATTTGTGATTTACCGAAGGCCTCCCCACAGCCTGCAAAAGGACATAGCAAAACCGGGGCAGGACATGCCCAGGCTATATGCTCGGCTCGTTTCTCACGTGTGGAAAACGCGGTGGAACAGGCTGGGCATTTGAACACGGTAAAGACCACCTTGTTCATGGGCTGTGACTTGGAAACCGTTTTGTTCTTCTTGTGGCTCTTCATGTGCCTCTTGAGCTCCTCCAACGTGTTCTGCGGCTTTTTGCAATCATTCAATGGGCACGGAAAGTCCTCCCCTAATACCGGTAGAGCCTCACAATCCCAGGGTTGCATGAATTCGTGCGTCCGCACCATGTGTATCTCGACTCGAGTTTTGCATGCGGCTGCGGGTTGTAGATCACCTCCTTGTACAAGTACTGTACAACCCTCTTCCGGGCACGCCCATGCCCACGAAGACTTCTAGGCTCGAGAAACGGGGAAGTGGCTACTTTTGTGGGAAAATAGGGCCCTCTTGCCGGGAAAAGCGTATTCGCACCAGCAGCAACCAAGAAGTTGATCGGGTTTTTCAAGACAGCCCCCCTAATGGTCTATCCTATGTGTTGATAGGTCATAGCTTGTTATAAACTCCGCCCCGCAAGTTACACATTTCCAGACTCCAGCAGTGTCAGCGACAAAGCCGACATTTCTGTCTTCGATTGGGTGTCCTTGGGCATCATGGTCCGCTGCTTCGGCTGTTTCTACAGACCCGGAAGCCTTGTCGTCATGTTGACCTTCCACGTTGAATGACTCCACAAATGGCTCGCCCGTAAATGGGCTACCTTCAGGAGCTACCACATTGCTTTGAAGGTTGAGTGGTTCTTTCTGACCCCGCTCTTTTAGCACCTGGCCATGACCGTCACTTCCTGCCATGTGCCTTTTCTGGGAGCCGTTTTGCCCTGGCTCCTGAGTATGGAGATGCTTGTTACCTTGGGAGGCATCAAACTTTCGCTTTCCCAGTATTGGGCCCGTCTCTCCCGCCGTCTGCGCCCAAGGCTGCTGGTAGCTGGCGCTGGAATTTTGTTCGAGGCCAAGTTGCTGTTGTTCTGTGAATGCTGCAGAAGGTAGGATTGGGTTGGAATGCAGCGGCTGTGGCATAGGGACATAATTGCCAGGCGGTAACTGTTGATGAAGAAGGTGTGCGTCCTGATTGTTCCCTGCGCTTTGTCCAGCACCCATTGCTCCTCCAGATACTGGGTCGTCCAAGTCCCCATACCAATCGGGTTGAACCACCGGCTGGCCAGTTGCCTGGGAAGTGCCATTCATAGGCAAAAAGCTGTTGCTGGGAGAAAAGTCAGCCAGGTTGGCCATTCCCGTGCCATAGAATGACATATCGAAATTGTCCTGGTTCGGAAAAATCGCAGAGGTATTGGCTGCCTGTTGCATGTGGCCACCTGGCTGACTCGGCCAACCGTTAAAACTCGAACCGGTCGGGTCATCAAAGGTAGTTGTTGAGGGCTGTTCAAAGCCTTGGAAGTTTGGATCCTGGAAGTCGAAGTTGCCGAGTAATGGCTCAAAGCCTTGGAAGTTTGGATCCTGGAAGTCGAAGTTGCCGAGTAATGGCGGTATATTCTGCTCATCTCCGTTCCCTTGCTGCTGCTGGCCGGGCGAAGACCCTGCTAGGCCATCATGGTTCGGATGCTGAGACATTTCGCGTGGGCAGTAATCGATAACTGTCGAGGAAGTCGAACAAGTGCGATCGAAGATAGATGGACAGTAAGACGGCTGAGGTGTGGGATATGGCCTGTTGATGAAATTAAGAACCTGAGAAGAATGCTGATATTAAAAAGTCAGTTGGGAAGCTGAAACATTGCCTCGGGGACTGGAGTTGTACTTATATACGGCGTATGACAGAAGCAGATCCCCTTGAAATCACGTCATGAGCAAGTCCTCTCCTTCCATCATTAGCATCTTATCTCCTGCCGTACTGGTTAGGTAATTTGACTTTAAACGGAAAGTGAAGGGAGAGGCGGGGGCACCTCTAGTAACGATTCCCACAGGGGACATAATAAATGGAGGAAACAGAAAGGTGTTTTCCATGCAGTACACTGGTATGCTACTATGCCTGGACGCGAAAGCAGGTAGTAGCTGCTATCTTTGGAACATGCAGAAGAGGGAGAACAGAGGCAGGTACATGGATGATGACATATTCTCGGCACGAAAGTGAATATTTGGTAAAGATCTAGTTTGCTGGCCAGCCGTATAACAAAAGGCATCTGGACTTGACAGGCCGGAAAAAAAAAAAGAAAAAAAGAAAGGTTTACCGTAGGAAGATCGAGCTCCTCAAACAACCGCCATGTGAATCTGCATCCCCTTATCAGTCTTCCAGACAACCGCAGTCTCGGGTGCCACAAAGAAGATAGATCCCTCCTTCAAGTCAAATGTCTTGCCATCGGCCAACATGGTGCCTTGGCCGCTGGTAACAATCAACACGCTGGGCCCATCGCTCGGAGCAATCTCGTCGCTCTCGCCGGGTCCTAGGTCAGCCTTGAGCATATCGAACTCGCTCATGGGCGGCTTATACACGACGGTGCGCCCCTCCTTGCTCTTCTCGCTCTTGTTGCTCGGTAGCAGCATGTCTGCCGCGGTATGCCCTTGGAACGTCAGCGTGTCGGCAAACAAGTCGTAACTGTTGCGGTCGGCGGGAGGACAGAAGCCGGCGTTGAGCACATTGTTGCTGCGGGCCATGCACTCGACAATGTCACCCGACAGGTAAGCGTGGATACCGTCGGCGGGGATGTAAATGGAATCACCGGGCTGGAGCACCATAAAATTCATGCAGAGGAGAGCGACGAGAGTTCCGGGATCCTTGGGGCCGTACTGGTCCTGCAGACGAGGAATCAGATCGGGGATGTAGTCGTTCTTGGGCCCGAGCTCTTCCTTGGAGGTCTTGAGGAGGGACTGGGCGATGTTTTGGACGCTGCCCTCTTCGGCCTTGAGCAGACTTTTGGTGATGTCTCGGAGGGTGGCGTCGGTCCAGGTGTCGGTGGTCCCTGGGGGAACAAACTGGCGGAGGAAGGGAAGCTGGAAGAGAGGCACAATGTCGGAGAGAGGCTTCCAGCCGGCAAAGACCTCGAACTTGGACAGGGCCACGGCAATTTCGGGCTTGTGGTTGGGATCGGTAAAGTTTTGGGGGTCCTTCTTATGGAGCTTTGTTGCGAGCTCCTTATTGGGGTGGATTTGGAGGGGCAGGGCTTTGGCAATGGAAAGGATCTGGGAGGGGTGGGAATGGAAGTCAGCACAGACGGTTCAATTGGGTTGGGAGTACGCATAGGTATTGAACCCATACCTTTGGCAAATATGGGAGTTGGCCGTCGAGATTCTCAATGACCTTCTTGCCCAGTAGCGTCTCCTTGTTCTTTTCGAGAATGTCTTTCAGGGGTTCTCCCGTATCGAACTTCTTTGCAGGGAAGTCGGGATAATCGCCGAACCACATTTCCGAGTAGAACTCGTCATCTTTGATGTGGAAGCTTTTGTCGGTCTTTGCGCATAGTTGGGCAGCCAGAGACTCCTTTCCCTTCTTGCCCCAAGGATAGTTGTTGCAGGAGCCTGTGAGCTGGAAGACGCGTTCGGGAGTGGTGGCGGTCATGGTGTAGTGGTCTCGTAGGTGTACGTTTAGAGGATGTTTTGAGCGGCAATGGTGATTCAAGTATAGCTAGAGTCTTCACTTTGAGGGTTCGATGGCTGTTCTCGGGCAACGACAAAATGTCTATGTCGTCACCACCTCTGCCCGTGCCTATCTGTAAGTGGGGCCAGGAGATCAGTGCTTAACAATTATGGACTTGGCATCATCAGATGAACCGTAGGTGCACATTCTCAGCATGGTGTTCATCACATCTTCAAGGGGAAAAAACAGTCCATTGTGCGCTCCATATGCTCCCTATTCAACCACCACTTGTCAATTCCAAAATCCTTCAAGTTGGAGTGCAACGAGAGGCATCGCTTGCAGGCTGTTGTCCATGTCTTGTTAAGATGCTTTGCTGACCGGTGGGGGGTTCCTTGCAGCTGGCGGCCGCTTGTTGCAGCGGCTTGGCATGACGTATAAGTGTTAGTACAGCCCGATGCTTGTTTGCCAGGCGAGAGAGAGACGACAAACAACAAAAGGACTTGTCCTCATGAGGATCCAGATCAGATGGCTTTTTGAATGCAATTCCACGTGGAAAGAAGAAACAGAGAACAAGTAATCCGGGTCGATGGAGAAGCCGTTGCGATACGAAGCTGGATCGAGGTTGGCATTTTGCACATCTGCCAGCCTTTGCACTAACACAGCCCAGCGTCGTCACAGTGGCAGGTCCCCCCAGCGGTCCGCCTTTTCTTGATGTCATAAGTCCCGTCCACCCTTTCCCGGAACCAAGTCGTTCTTGTCCAACCTGAGACTCCCATCCCATCGTCATCATCTATCTCTCCCGGAATGCTGAGATCCCTGATGCCCCGCCCATTACTTGCATCCCATGCGTCTGGACTCTTCCATCAAAATAACCTAACCACAAGCAGAAGACTTGGTTCCAAGCTTCCATAGATTTTCAACTAAACCTCCCACCCATCAAACCCGGTACCGTGGTTCTCGTCACCTCAAACTTTATTAATTCCCCGGATATTACAACGCCTTCAACAATCAACTACCTTAGCACAACAACCCTCGACGTGGTAGTGGTAACAACATGCTCGACGAAAACTTGACTGAAAAGAGAGAGGATCCCCTCACTGGGGAGAAGCAAGAGAACCCCATCACCGGCGAAACGGGTCCTGGTACAGGCCTTAGGGATCTCCTGCCTCTTCCCGCTGAAAATACCAATGATATTCTGCAGTCAAACAAGCCTTTCGACAAGTCGGCAGGCGGTCTCGAAGATGGTCACACGATAGGCCATGAGCTGGCCACCGAGGACCACAGGCTAAAGGGCGCCGCCCAGCTCGAGAGCGAAAAGGAGGTTCGCAATCTGGGCTGGAACGAACCCAAGCAGGAGATCGCTGCCCCTCTGGTCGGCGGTATCGACAATGAGGAGCTGTGGGTGCTCGTCCGCCGCTTCAACAAGGCAAGTAACCATTGCTAGCTAGTTAGTTAACCCCATCTAACACTTGGCACAGCAAATCATCCACACCAAGGCAGTCTACACTCCCGTGCCTGGTGGTCTGGACCTCAACACGGCCGAGGAGGAAGAATTCTCTCCCGACAAGATGCGCGCTAACATCGAGCGTCTCTACACCTCCGTCGTTGTCAGCATCCTCGCCGCCGTCAAGCACGTTGCCCGTCTTCGGTCCTGGCGCGAGAAAGAGCGAACGGCTTGGTTTGCCGGAGTCTATTTCACTGCCTGGCTGTTTGACTTCGTCATGCCCCTCATCACCGGCGTGGTCATTGCGCTGATCCTTCATCCCCCTACACGCGAGCTGATGTTCCCGCCCGCACCCGTCGCCCTTGTTGACACCAAGACTGGTGGTGTGCAAAAGCCTTGGGCTGGTACCCTCGGTAGCAAGGATAGTGCTACCGGTGCCCCTGAGAACCACAAGGGTGAAGCGGTTGAGCAGGAAGCTGATAACTTGGTCAACGGACTCGCTGAGCTTGCTGTAAGCAGTGCGGCTGGTAAACATCCTGCGGGAGATGGTGAGTCTTACGACACCTTGTTGTTCGTTCCACTCTGCCAACCAGATTGCTAACAAAGGAAACTACAGCCCAAGATAAGACCAAGAAGCCCATGGAGCTGGCCATGTGGGCCAAGCTTCGACCTTTCATGCAGGTAGTCGGCAACATCAGTGATAACTATGAGCGTCTCGCCAAGTACGTACTCTAGTCTCTTGTCCTTGCTCACCTGCACCAGCTATGACCGTTGAATATCTAACTAACCCATCGTCAAGCGCCCTCTCTCCCACCCCTCCCTTCCCAAAGGACACCCACCGACTGCGCCTCGCCATCCTCGTAATCCCCCTCTTCGGCCTGTCCCTCTTCGTGACCTCCTACATGTTCGTCAAGTCCCTCACCTTCGGTGTCGGCTTCGGCATGTTCGGTGACCCCGTCATCCAGTCCGGCATGGAATACCTCAACCGCGTCGTGCCCGACTGGAAGAAACTTCTCGAGCTACGCAACACCATCCTCAAGGGCGTCCCCACCAACGCCCAGTTAACCCTCACCCTCCTGCGCATCGGCGAAGCCAACAAAGCTCCTCTCCCGCCTCCCCCCCGCATCGTCGAACAACCCGTCCAAGACCCTGCCCACCACCCGCCAACCCTCGACTCCGAAGCCCAGATGCGCGCCGAGGGCGCCGCTTACCCCCTCGAGGCTTCCGCTTCCGAACTCGACGAAGCAGCGCACACTGATCCCAAGGACGGCCTGCGAAAAGCCGGCTTCGACGTCGACTCCGACTCCAAGAACAAACAGACTAAGAAATCCAACAAGGTTTTGGGCTGGGTCAAGGACGTCACGGCGGGTCTAGTCCACACCGGCGGCGCCACCGATCACGTCCGCGCCAAGCTGGGCTCGCACCACGCCAAGGATCGACTGGATGTCGTGCCACCCAAGCACGAAGTCCCCGTTTCGGGGCCAGTCAAATTCGATTGCCGCTTTGACGGCAAAAAGGGACACTGCTACGTCAGCACGGCAGCTACCATCCCCTCGGTAGCCTTTGCGGTGGGTAAAGACGAAGGTACGACAGTCATTGCGGGCAAGGAGAGAGAAGACATCAAGCCGATGTGGACGGTGGCGGTGGCGGATATTACTGAGCTGAAGAAGGTGGGCGGGTATGGATGGAAGGCCAAGATCGTGGTGGATTGGAGCATGGGGCGCGAAGTGAAGGATGGGTTGGAGATTGTCACGACGGAGGGCAAGAGGTATAAGATTACGGCTGTGCCCTTGAGGGATGAGCTGTTTAATCGGTTGGTGGCCATGGGGGGGCAGAGGTGGGAGGCTTGGTAGATGATTTCTATTTGTTTTTCTTCTTCGTCGCCTGTGTTGTTATTTTCCTTTTTTTCTTTTTTTTTCTGTGTTTACCTAGGTAATGATATTGAATCGTGAAGGAAGGAAAAGAAACTGAACTGTGAGAAAAGGATCAGGAAGACGGATTTTAGAGAGAGAGAGAGGTAGTTTTCTTTTTGTAACCACATGATGATGTTAGCAAGAAAGCATGCAAGCATTTCATATACTGATAAGTAACAATTCCGTCCACCATCAAACAACCAATGACATGGCAGCATTTCAGCTGCCCGGCTAGCTCAATCGGTAGAGCGTGAGACTCTTAATCTCAAGGTTGTGGGTTCGACCCCCACGTCGGGCTCAATTCCCGATGTTCCTCTTGTAGGACAACATCTTCTTTTTTGACGTTTTTTGGTTCCCTTCCGTTTTGATGATTTTACTTCTCCATCTCCATGTTGTTTTCCTCCCATGGGGCGGTTGGTGCTTGCATATGTGATGTGGGCTGCGACAAGTTTAGTCTAGGCGACATTTTTTCCTCCCGCCGTGACTCGAAAAAGTCACGATAATCACATCACGAGCGGACTAGACTAGTCTAGGCTCGAGCGCTAGCCTGCCTGACTCGGGCAGTAATGAATGGTGTAAACAAAAGCCCCTGAATACCTTAAGTACTTCGAGGTAGCTAGAGTAGAGGGAAAAAAAAATTGATCGCTTGGGGGGGGGGGGGGTTTAACTGGCTACACTACTTAAGGTACCTTACGTACAAAAAGGCATATGTACCAAACCTCTATTATAATCTTTCGTGCTTACATAGTAGGTACATATACACGTCCCAAAATCCCAATTTCTTTAAAGAGTCCGTAGGTTACTAAATGCCAACCATCGAACATATTTTCTCTACGTTTCAGTACGCCTGCCTGCCCTCTCCTTGCGGGGGTTCAGTTTACCATGTCCACGCAGCATGTCCATGCTCAAGTCCAAATAAACCTTGGAATCTTTTGTTCCCCGTCCGGTAGGTACCTTCGAACTTCCAGCCCTGACCTATATCTATCTGTCTACCTCTTTACAATGCTTGATCCCCCGCACCACTCCAGCATCTCCAGTGGCTGATGAATCATGACCACATCGGGACTGTATCTCAACTAGACAAGTCAATTGACCATCAGATCCTATCACCACCACTAGACCAACCCCCATCCCCTGTAGGCCAAACAGGTCTCAATCCCGCATCCACACACTCCCAATACTCGCGATTGACCGCGTACTTCACCGCCGTCTCGATATTATTACTATGGCAGAAGGCCGTGATGGCATTGATGTCTCTCGTCTTTTGGCTAGGCGTGCGTGAAACCATTTGTAGGGCGCTGGGAGAGTAGAATTTGGCTGTTGTTGCTGTTGGTAAAGATGTGTAGCGGGTGGTGTTTGAAACGGTATTGGGGGTTATGCTGGGGAAGGTTGTGCTCCGGGGAATACCACCGGTGCCGGTGTTGGTGAGAGGGATGTTGGGGATGTTCGTTGAGTTGATGGTCAGGTTTGTGGTGCTGCTGTTACTGTGGTTGGTATGTTTGGTGTGGTGATTGTTGGAAGAGGTAGACGTAGAAGGGCGTTGAGTTTGACTCTGACCACCAGAGGGAATGCGAGCCTTAGATCGGGGCTGGCCTCGCGTAATCAGCTGGCGGAACCAAGAGGTTCGTCTTTGGTGTGTCTGGGAGACAGCCTTGCTACTGCAAGTCTCTCCCTCCCTAGCTCCATGGACCTTCGTTGGGTTCTGATCCCGACTATCCCGTAGCTCCCCAGGCTTGTCATCGTAGCTTTTGCGCACATCATAACCCAACTCTTGCACCCTCTTCTCCACCTTGTAGACGTCGCTCATCAAGAGTCTCCTGCACCGCTTCGCGGGAATGACATCCACGCCCAGCGATGACAAATACCGCTGAAACGACGATTCAGGGTCAGGGTCGCAGGAAGCCTCAGGGGAATGTTCGGCTTTGCTGCAGTAGCCACCGCCACCTTTGGCACCGTTCAAGTCGTGGAACAAACCTGAGGGCTGTTCGCCCGAGTCAACGACGTAAAGCGTCTCCAGACCGAGGACCTGGCGTAAATGCACAGGGAGGTTGGCTCTCGCCCAGATGGTCGACTGGGCTCGTTGGCGGCCGATTTCGAGAACCTGAAGGGCGCAGGTCAAGGGGTCGATGAGGTAATAAGAGAGTCTGGCCTTGTCGGGGAGATTAGGATTGGTGGCTCGCCAGTGAGCGGTAACGTCACGGATCCAGTCCGATGTTGTGCGAGAGATTGTTAGTTTGAATGGACGCTTGGTGGATGGCGCGGACTCGGTGGTTGAGGCCGAGGAAGCTCGGGAGAAGACGGTAGAGGTAGTGGTAGCCAGGGTCTCAAGACTGGACTCCGAAGGGGAAGTGGAAAACGTTGGAAAAGGAGTAGTCGATGATGTCGACGAGGATGATGATGCGGAAGAGGATGCCAGACTACCACGTCTAAGCTCTCCCGGTTTTTGAACGATGTAGAGTTTGGGTGCTTCTACTCCCTGTGATTGACACAGCTTGCTGACAACATGGACATCGCGGTCCCATGTCTCTGCGGACGGCGCCGAGAAGAAAATAACGGAAGTAACGCGAGTAACCGAAGACTCAACGCCTTTCTTTGAACTTGTGCTGCTGGTAGGGCTGACAGGAACATATGCCACGGTCCGCTCTCTATGCTTGACCGGGATGTACTGGCCCTGGACAGTGTCGGGAGTCGGAGGAGTGGTAGATGTTGGTGAATCCGTACGACTATCTTTTTTCACTTCTTCTTTCTTCTTCTCGAACTCCGGTTGCTTCCCTGACGCATTGTCGTCATCGCCGTTGCTTTCCTCGTCAATCTTATCCTCCGGGTAAAAGCAAAGACTCTCGACGACCTTCATCTCGTCAAATGGGCAACTCAGCCTGTTCCTCAAGCTCAGGCGCGGCTTCTGCAAATGTCCCTGGGCTTGGTTCTGCCTTAGGTTCAGGTCCGGCTTCTTTTGCTGGTCCTTCTCCTGTGCCTCTTCCCCCTCCTGCTTCTTCTCCTCCTTCTCCTTCACATTCTTCTCCCCCCTTTTCTCCTCTTTTTTCCTCTCAACCACCTCCCTCCCCCTCCACATCTTCTCCACATCCTCTGAACTGACCACCCTCTCCGCCTCAAACCCCAGCATCCTCGCCATCTCCCTGCACCTTGCCTCGTCGTCACCGATCACCAAGGTCCCTGTCACCTCTTTCTTCCCCATGCTACTACCCTCTTGACCACCTTCACCACTACCTTTCCTGTCTTGCCCAACTTTTGCGGATTGTTGTTGACCCTGAGCAGCCACATTCCTCAGCAAAGTCCACCTCCCGACAACCTTCTCGCTACAAATCGGCACCTTCAACCCCAACACTCTGGTAAGGGTATTCGCCACTTCCTCTTCCGACGTGAACTCATTGTCGAATCCATCGTCTCCATATCCCAGACCTGATCCCGATGACTCAGAAGAAGAAGGTTCCCAAACAATAACAAACGGTATACCAACGGCCTGCAACCTAGCGATCGTCTCGCCTGCTGACGGCCGGGGAAGGAGGGGATATAGCAGCTTGACTTGGTGCTGTCTAAGTGGATCTGGATGGTAGTTTGACTTGCCAGTGGACTTTGTTGAATTGATGTTGATGTTCTGATTCGAGGTAGAATCCGATCCGGAGCTCGTATACCCCGAGATGGAGCCGCTGCCGCTGCCAGTATTGGTACTGCTGCTGCTGGAGGTGCTGGTACTAGACGTACTGGTGCTGGTCCTGGGACGGTAGACGAGGGTTGAGACGTGGAAGATGAAGCCTGTTGTTGTCTGTGCTTGTTTCTGTTTTGAGGCCTGCGTCTGGGGTCGTGTTTGGTGTCGTGAGGTAGGGATAGAGAGAGGTTTGTTGGTGCTCGTGGGAGAGGTGTGATTGTCGACGCCAGAAATCGTGAGGGTGGGGACTGGGCCGCCCATGGTAATGACCTGAGTTGTGGTCGCGGACCTGCCGCCTACCTATATCGCCTGTCGCCTCCCGCCTTCTGTCGCCTCCTGCGAGCCTGGGCCCGTAGCCCCGTGGAGTTGGTGGTGAGGGAGGTTGATGTGGTCGATTTGGAGGGTTTAAGACTGACGGGCGACGACCTGAGGCGACCTGCGATGGTGCGAGTTTCCTGCTTTCGCACTGATGGGAAAAGGTGATGACTTGGAGTCGCGATGCCGAGGAAGTATAAGTAATCGCTTGTTGATCAGCGTCGCGATATTATCATGGAACAACTGAAGACCCGGATTGCTCAGGGCCGCAATATTAGCGACGAACAATTGAAGACCCAGAATTGCGGAATGACGAGGACGGAGGAGTCGAGTAGTGCAGGTTAGTTTGGAGTCTGTCTCTCCAATCCCCAGTGTGGGAAAAATAAAAAAGGCTGAAACCTGCAACAGTCCTGACCGTCCACACACTGCTCAGGCACCACCCATGGTAACTTCCCAGTTGGAACAGTGCGTCATGTCGTTCACTCCGAGTGGAAACGAAACTCGCAGCGGTCGGGGACGAGACGAGACGAAGTATTTCCGATGAAAAAGACGGGACGAACAGAATACACAACCAGATTGCTAAAACTTGACTTGCTGCGACCAGGCCGGGGCTGACGAAAAATAAACATGAAACTTCCACATTCCAGTAACAAACCTATACCAGGGTGTATTCGCAAACAACAAAAATGATTACATACCTATCATACACTGCTACACTTGATAATCAAACCAAACTTTAGTACCCATTAGCCTTCAACCAGCTCTTAACACCCTCGGCATCCCTAAGCTTGTACGACGCCCGTCCCCTAATCTTATCCTTGACCTGCTCCAACGTCCTGTCGAAGCCCTTGGTGCTGACCTTGCTGAAGAAGTCCTCAATCTCCTTGAGCGTCTCGAGATCCGCAAACTTGGGCAAGCTGACGTTGACCATGCGGTCGACAAGGATGGGGTTACCGCCGAGCTTGGCGTTGAACTTGTCCCAGTTGTCGCGGAGGTAAGCCCAGAGAAGAGGGCGAGCGGTGCGGTTACCGGCCAAGTTGCCAGACAGAATGTGCATGTCGGCGCCGGGGACCGAGTCTCTGGGGTGAGCGGGGGGTGCAGCGTCAAAGAGGAAGGGAAGGAGGACGTCCTTGACGAGGGCCTCATCGGTGACCTGGCCGAGGGCCTGAAGGCAGACCTCCTTGCCGTCGATGGCGGGAGTGGTGAACCACTCGTGCTTGATAGCGGCAACGGCCTTGGCAGCATCCTTCTTGATGGCAGCACGGTAGACGGGAAGACGGAGATCAGCAGGGATGGGAGCACCGGTAGGGTTGGCGCGCCAGTCGTTCCAGCGCTTGAAAGCCTCATCAATCACCTCCTCGTGCGAGTTGGCGACGGCAGTGAGGAGAAGACGCTTGCGAAGGAGAGGAATGTTGTAGTTCTCACCCTGCTTAGGTTCCCAACCGACCTCCTTGAGAGCCTTGTCAACAAGCTCCAGAGTGAACTTCTCGAGACCCTTCTTGATCTCCTCATCATCGCCAAAGATGGACTTGAGAGTGTTGACCGAGTCCAAAGCCTGGCTAAGAACACGGTAGTGGGTCTCGTTCTTCAGACCCTGGACGAAAGACAGCAGAGCGGCAGTAGTGGAGTTGCCAGAAAACGCAAGATCGGCCGCGGAACCAGTGATGAAGATCTTGTCCTCGGTAGTAAGATGAGCGAGCTGAGTGCCCAGAGTCTTGAGGCGAGACTCGGGGTAGTTGACGCGGTAGAAGCCAGTGGCGTTGGCATTGAGCTGGTAAAAATCTTGGCTGACGCCGTCGATGGTGGTCTCCTTGGTCTGGAAAGACAGGGGCTCAATATCCTGGGAGCCAACCTTGCCCTTGAGGGACAGGGGAATCCACCAGGTGGTCTTGTCATCCTCAGGCTTGACATCGCCGGTAGAGAGGAAGCGGGCCTGCTTAACCGAAAGAGTCTGATCCTGACCCTCGGTAACGCTGACAACAGGGAAACCAAGCTCCTCGATCCAGGGGCGCATAATGGTGTTGACATCGACACCAGAAGCCTCGCTCAAGGCGTTCCAGAGAGCCTCAGTTTTGGCATTGCCGTAAGCGTGACGCTGAAGGTAGAGGGCAATACCTTTGAGGAAAGTCTTGATACCAAGGTGGGAGGCCAACATGCGAATCATGGAGCAGCCCTTGAGGTAGCTGATCTTGTCGAAAATCTGGTTCACATCGAGAGCGTCGCGAACCTCGACCTGAATGGGGTGCGAGGCGCGGACAGAGTCGAGGAGGAAAGCCTGGTCCATGCCCTCGTTGATGAACTGCGGCCACACCTCCCAGTCAGGGTGGAGGTGATCGGTCGCAAGCCAACCAGCCCAGGTAGCGAAACCCTCGTTAAGCCAGAGCTCATCCCACCAGTCCATGGTAACAAGGTTACCGAACCACTGGTGAGCAAGCTCGTGGGCAACAACGTAAGCAATACGGTTGCGGAACCTAGCCTCGGAAAGCTTCTCGTCGAACAGAATAGCAGTCATGCGGTAGGTGACGAGACCCCAGTTCTCCATGGCGCCGTGGGTGAACTCATGGACAGCCAAGATATCGCTCTTGGGAAGAGGGTAGTCGATCTCGAACTGCTCCGAGAAGTAGTCGATGATCTTGGGGGCGTGCTCAAGAGCCCACCTGCCCTGCTCCTTGAGGCCGCGGGTGGTGTAGACACGGACGGGGAGCTTCTTGCCATTGTACTCGCGGTCGGTAAAGGCCTCGACGTACTCAAAGTCACCCACAGCCCAGGCAAGGAGGTAGGTGCTCATGACAGGGCTGCGCTCGAAAGAGACAATCTTCTTGTTGGGGCCGGCGGGCTTGGTCTCCTTGACGGGCATGTTGGAGAGGGCGACCTGGTCCTCGGGGATCTCAATGGCAAAATCGAAGGTGGCCTTGAGGTTGGGCTCGTCGAAGCAGGGGAAGGCGCGGCGAGCATCACACGACTCGAACTGGGTGCTGAGCATGTAGTGGAACTCGTCGTCGCGGGGGACGCTGGCAGCGGCAGGAGCAGCGGGCTTGTACTGGGAGCGGTAGAAACCGGCCAT
This sequence comes from Copromyces sp. CBS 386.78, assembly GCA_030685235.1. Classification (NCBI taxonomy): domain Eukaryota; kingdom Fungi; phylum Ascomycota; class Sordariomycetes; order Sordariales; family Sordariaceae; genus Copromyces; species Copromyces sp. CBS 386.78. The sequence continues at coordinate 227,508 of MU839081.1, forward strand.
GTCGTGGTTGAGCTCACCGGTGAACTCGAGGGTCAAGGAGACATTGTCGGCAACGGGGAGGTCCTCGGCGAAGGAGATGGTGGAGCGCTGGGCCTTGGTGTCCTCGGCGAACTGGGTCGACTCCCATGATTGCTGGCCGGCCGTCCACTTGGCGTTGAGGAGCTTGATTTCGAGGGTGTTGAGGACAATGTCCTTGGTGGGCTTGACGAGGTTACCGTCGATCCTGGATGGTGTCGCAAGTCAGATGGCGCCTGGGAAAACAGACCCCGGGAAGGTGGAAAGCTAAAGCGTACCTTACGGTGCCCTTGTAGGACCACGAGGCGAAGTCGAGACCACGGATCTCGAGATCATAGTGGGTGGGCTTGAAGTTGTCGGGGAGGATGTCGCGGTCCGTCATGTTTTCTCGGCGTTTGGCTCTGGCGTGGGCAGAGCAGTAGCGGGATCCAAGAACAAGAAACGGGGGAGGAACAGCCAAAGTCTGAAGTCTGGGGCGATGGCGAGAAGTAGTTGTTGATCTTGTAGACGACGGGGTGGAGTGGAACCAGGAGACAGAAGATGGACGAATGATGAAAGAAGCCAGTGTTGTAGGCGAGGACGAGGACGAGGACGCTAGCAACGGGCGGGAAGCTGCAGTGCGGGTAATCGCTTGGATAATGTGATGAGTGCGGGGTGACTTTGGTGTTGTTGTCGTTGTTGTTGATAAAGTCCTCGTCCTCGTCCACCTCCCAATGGCAACTGCATTGGTCTTTGTTCTGACCGCCGCCAAATACATGTTGAACCCCAATATCCAATTCCTTATCAGATGATCACAAACAGACACTCTGAAGCAAAAGCTCAGTAAGGTATGCTTCCAATTGCTGTATCCAACAGGGGCACGAGTCTCGAAGCTCAACCCTGGAAAGACTTTCAAGCTCTGTGTCCACCAAACCTATCTCATATAACAAGTGGAACCCCACTGCAAATGCAGAGAGTCAATTGGATGACAGAGTGGGATCAGACCGTGTGACAGTACGGTATGTAAAGGTAAATGGAAAGCTGCTGTCAAATGTGCGGCTTGCGTCGGGATGCACCGAAAGGACCTAATGCTGGTGGAGGCTTTTTTCCAGTGCTCACGATGCCTGCCCGTTAGGTTGCTGGAAGCCGCTGATAATGAGGAAGAAATGGAGTAATGAAAAATAACAACCTGCAAAAGAGAAAAAGTCAAAAGGCAACTGCCAATTCCGGAATCTCAAGCTTCGGGAAACATGACAAGAAGGGAAGGCGGGGAGACTGAATCCCGCAGTTTGAGCTTCCTTCCCCTGCTTCCCCTCCTCACGCGTGGAAGGTGGGGTCCGTTCAGACTTCAGACTTTGACGGGGTCCCGCTTTTAGCGCATAAGGTGGGGTCCGTCAGCTTGAGCCGCGGATCTACAACTAGAATGCCGTTCGAGGGAAGTTGAAGCGATTTGGAGTGTCATAATATTATTTTCTGTCTCGGTTCACGCCTTGTTAAAATCATAAAACAATGGAATTCGTCTCTTTGGTGAAAAACAACAAAGGTCGAGGTAAGCCCGATGAGCGAATTGAACATTGACTTTCAATTATGGGGACTGGAACATATTAGCCCGACATCCCCCATTGAAGAATGCCTATGGTTTGTATACATGGTTCTTTCCATCTCAGTCCTGTTGATAGCAGATTTAGCCCATATAAAACCAGATCCCCATCTGACGATATCAAGCCGACTTAGCGAGAGACCGAATGAACCTTGGCCACGATCCATCCTACCGTACCGTATATCTGTTATAGATGATCCCTAGTTTGTCTCCCTCCGCTCATACCCGGGCATATCAAGCTCACTGGCTACCCTCATACCTAGTATTCATGGTTCGAACCCGTAACCCCAACGTCAATGTACGTTAGACTTGAACACAAGAGAGACAAGATAAAAGATAAAACCAGGCGGAAAGGGCAAAACCCATCGATGGCAGAACTGCAGGAGCAATACACACAGACCCGAGGCGCTCTCATGAACTTACCTGCCTGCTCTGCTTCCCTCACTCTCCAGAACACATGGTTTCTCACTCTCAGGGAGGGAAAGAGTTTTCCCTCTCACACATTCTTCCAGTCATGCCCAGTCACATTATTCTCCAACATCCTCTCCGCCGTCTCCCTCGCATTCGCTTCACCCGTCGGCGACGTAATCGGTGACGAAACATCCATCGGCCTCAGCTGAAACTCGGAAAAAGTCTGGCTATGCTGCTGTTGCTGTTGATGCTGCGGCTCATGATGTTGATACTGTTGGAACGGATACGGATGATGATGAATCGACCTCCGTCTCTCTTCGCGAGCTTGATGATGGCCAGCAAAAGTAGGAGAATAATTCTGCGGGAGTGGCAAGGGACCGGTAGCCGTGGTATCGACAAAGTCCTCGTCCATCGGCGAAAACTGGCTCCGGAAGCGGGCAAGAGAAGCCCCAGCAGTAGCGGCATTGTGATCGCGGTCAAAGGCGACACCATCCACCATTCTAGCATCACGGCGCTCATTAAACACCGCCGCCGATTGGCTGCCGGGTGTGGAGTCGTTACCACCACTACCGCTGTACTCGCGGTCCTGGAGCATACCACCTTCGCGACGGATGATGTCGCGGATCACGTCCCTTCCTCCACCACCGGCTCCTCCTCCTCTGCCAACGCTACCACTGCTCCCCGGGGGCGGCCCGCCGCCGCCGCCAAGCATATCCGACAATCCGGAGCTGCTTCTCTCCAGTCCCCACCCCGGAGGACCTCCGGGAATCTGTCCAGGCAACGGACGTCGGTGGTATATCGGTCCACTAACCGTACTTCCCGCGCCCTCTCCAAAGCCCACCAAGCTTTCCCGGCCATCATCGTAGTCACTCATCCTGTCATCAAAGGTGCCCACACTCCGAGTAGCCAGTCTCTCCTCGTCATCATCCATCATGGCGTCGGGGCCGGTGGCGTACCCGCTGGCCGGAGGACTGGTCGTCGGCATATCCGTGTCATTGTCACGGGGATCGAGGTTCATGGTCATGCTCTGGTCATCACCGTCATCGAGATCGGGGGCCGTCTCGGTGCTAGTCCGGGCTTGCGAGGTGGCCGAAAGCGAGGCCGTGGTGGTCCCCTCGTATGCCGAGTCGGTAGCCGAGGCGGAGCCAACCGTCGACATCTTGGTTGCAGCTCTGGGCTGGCCTGCCGCGTCAAAATAGGCTGGTGTTACCGGCACGTTGGGATTATTTTGCTGGTTTTGTTGTTGCTGCTGGTAGTATGAATATGGGCTGGTGTTCATGCCTTGTTGAGAAGTAGAGCCGGGAGACTGTACACCGCGGAGGGCCGACATCATGCCCGGGAGACGGCTTATGCGATCGTTGCGCTCGGCTTCGGGGTTCGAAGGGGGGTTTCGGGTGTAGTCGCCGCTGAAGCGGTTACTTGTATGCGGTCCGCTACCGTGATGGACATGGCCACGGTGTCCATCCTTGATGGCAGTTGTGGAGAGGGTGGAAAGCGAGGTGGTGGTGCTGGTTGGGGTGCCACTGGACATGATTATGAAGGTAAGCTTACCGTGAAACCAACCATGTTTGTTTGAAAAGGGAAGCACAGAAGCACCAGACACGGCACAAACAGAGAGAACGGTGGAAAAAGTCGAGTCAACTCACGGCATCTCAGACGGGGTGTCCGGATTGGAGGGCGGTTGGGGCAGGTTCGCCAAGGTACCCGTAGGATGCGAGTGCTGCGACATGATGATTGTTGAATCTGAATGATCCGATGTTCTGGCTTATGTTGTCGCGCCCGCGAGATCCGAGTGGTATCGTAGGAATCGTACGGCGAGGTCCGTGAATAGTAAACACAAACGTCTCTTGATATCGCAATTGAACGTCGCGATGTGAGGTAGTCACGTAACTGAGAAGATTGTCTTTGGCAACACCAGCGCTGATTGACGGACGTCAGGTGTTCCTGGGATGTGTGGTGCGGTGTGCGTGTCAGGTGGTCTTTGTTGTTGAAAGGAGCATCGAGTCCAGTGCGACGACGGCTTCCCCAAAAAGAGAGAAGAGGTGAGGTGGAAGGGAAATGACGTCGGGGTAAGCACTACGACGCGGCAGCAGCAGTCCCCTGAACTTGTCACCAAGAGCCATACCATTGATAAGACAGTGCAGACGAGAACCTTGATGCCTGGGGCTCAGCCTCACTAAATCGCAGCTGATGCTATTGGCGCAGTCACTGAAGCCAGCGACTCAGCACTTGATGTGCATGTGCGGGGCTGATGTATGCTTCCAAGTCTTGCTAAATACACCATGTCACCATGTTCCCACTTCAAAACCAACACCTGACGGAATTCATTCAGCCTTCCATTATTTCTTCGCCTTGCTATTAAAGCCTTCATATACACTACCAACCGATCCAAACCATCAAACTCTCAAAACTCCTCCTCTCATCACCCAGCCTCTCAGCTCCATTCATTCAGCCCTCTCGCCTTATCAATTCGCCTTGCCTCCTTTTTCTACCTACATATCGAAGCTTCACGCACTCACTAGGTACCTCTAGTCTAGGTACCTGGGTGCCTCCCCCTCTGTCATCAATCAAAACCAGAACCAAACATAAACATCAAAACTCCCCCGGACTAAACTCCACCACCTGCCTCCCCTCCACAATCCCATCGATACTCTCCACAAACTCCCGAAACGCCGGGTCTTCCTCCAAGTAGAACTTGCGGTCTTCGGGCGTGTCGAATTCGGAGACGAAGACGTGGGAGATACGGCCCTGTTTTTGTTTTTATTTTTATTTTTAACGGGGACTGGAGAACGAAAAGAGGGTGAATGAAAGAAAAAGAGTGAAAGAGTGTAAACAAAGGGAGCCGAGGTAAGTAGGTAAGGAAACCAACCTTCAACCCCTCAGGAGAGACATTCGCGCCCCCTATCGCCGTTTTGAGGTACGGCCTGTGGGTTTTGGGATGGGTGCAGCGGTCTTTGAGGGACATCATTCTGTCGCATACCTTTTCCATTGGGTTTTAAAGGCGAGTGTCAGTCTTGGGTTCGTGTTCGTCTCATGTCTCACTGTTGTTCCTTGTGGCGAAGAGTGAGTGGATTGATTACCACTGGTGAAAAAGTACTCACCTCCTGAACTTCTTCCTGTGTCGCCAGGGGTTTGAACTCGAATAGTTCGACGTGGACGATACCCATGTTTTTCTTTGTTGTCGGTAAGGTACGAGGGTAAGGTAAGTAAGGGAGATGAGCCAAGTATTCTCAGCTTACCTTTCTCTGGCAGGTTGTTGATGGTCGGTTTGGTTTGGGGCGATCGACGGACTGTGGAATATCGCAAAGGCTCAGGGAATATATACGTTTGCCCTTTGGAATGCGAAAGGTGAGTATGCGCCGGCTTAAGCTTCTCAAAATTATTTTCCATTCTTTTGTGCCCAGTGGTCATTTCCAGTAGGTTCCTAAGTACCTACCTTACTCACTCGGATTACATCACATCAACATCATCATCATCATCATCATCAACAAGAGCCCCGTGCACAGCAGGAAGCACTCATGTTGTTTTTTATTATTGTTTCCTTTCCTGGGAATAGTTTCCCCGGGCAACTATACCGCGGTCACCACCGATCAACACAACTGTATGTTCACTGAAAATCAAAGTTGGTGGCACGTTGGTTATTCGATTATAATTCATTGTTGCTAATCTCATTTGCTCATTTATGCCCGATTTAGCTTCCTGATGATCGCTTAGCTCTTCGACGATATGGTATCTACAACGAAACCCGATGTTCGAATACCCCATGCCATAATTCATTATTCCGTATTGGAGACTGAAGAATGGTGTTTCCTGCTCGAAGCAAAAAAATCAAAGCGAAAATCTGGTAATGTGGTCGACGCCTTCCAAGTCATCATGCAAGGCTGGGCTGTTGGATTTCAGGGTGCCCTGTTCCACTCCTCCATGACACCCAGCTGTGGTCCATCAAATCCAGCCCTTCTTTATTGCCTTCCTTAGTTAAGCCTAGTTGGCTTTCTTGCGGTCGGTTCTATCAAATCTCCCGTTCCAGTATACGGTTGGGGAAGTTGTATGTGTGTCGGCAGGCTTTCTCCTCAGTCTTCTCCTCCCATGATCCTTTTGGAATCCTGACAGCATGTGTTCCCAGAGACAGAAAAGCAGCACACCCTACGGTAGCCCTGATGATCCGCGGCCGTGAACTGCCGAATAGCACTAAACCACAGATCGGTGAACAGAATCTCCAGTTTATTGAGCTGCTCCAATCTAGCTCCGCTCAAGTAAGTCTGAGGTCAATATCTTGTTGTCTTAACCCCTCCTCCTGACAAGCCCAAGCCAGTTAAGCAGGCATCCCAGCCGCAGCCCTGCTCAGCCTGCGCAACGTAAGCGGCATAACACCATTGATGAGAGTCTCAATGACCTCATCAATGATCTCGCCGTCGCCCACGTTCTGCGCCCTGGTGCGACGCAGCCAGTACTCAAAGGGGCCGCGGTTCTTGGCCAGCGCGTACCCCAGCTCCGAACACCGCTCGGCCGGGGTGTGCTCCGTGTGCATTTCCGTAAAATGCGTAATCATCTTGGAGATGTCCTTGAGCGGCCACTTGCAGGGGGCGGCGGGCGAACGGCCGGTTCCGGCCAGCAAATACTTTGGTGCTGAGCACAGGCGACACTTCCAATAACCGAGTCGCTGGAGAGCTGTGTTTTGCTGGGTTTCCTCGTCGTATGGCGGGGAGTTGGCGGTGACGTTGCCGTTACTGCTTTGGTGTTGGTGGTGCGGGTAGGAAGGGTGCACGGGGATGTTGTACTCCCAGGTTCCGGGCGTGCCGTAGGGAAGTGGTTGAGGTGAACCAGACGATTTGTTGCCGTTAGGACTGCCTCCGTCTGCCTCTCTAGATCCCGTGATCATCAACTCGTCGCCGTCGGCGTCCAACAACTGCGGCTCATCGGGCGTCAGCTTCGCCTTCTTGGCCGATCCCCCCGTGGTCTTACCGCCGTTGTCGTCATCATCGTCGTCTGACGGACCCCTCCGCTTCACGCCCGCCACCTGGCCCGACCCGGCAAGCAACGCAGCCGTGTACGCCCGTCCACCACTCGACGCGCTGTAGTTGGTAAAGGGAATTCCCTGGCGGCGCAGCTGGACCTGGAGGTTCTCGATTCTGTGCTGGCAGTGGCGAATCTGGTGGCCGAGATCGAGTTGGCGGAGCTGGAAAGTGCGGGTTTCCTGAGGGGTGAGGTCGGGCAGGGCTAGAGTGGCGGTGCAATAAGCCAGGTCGTGTTGGTAGGCGTCGATGTCCTCGTGGAACTGGCGAAGCTGGATCTCCTCAAGATTGTTGATGTTCTCGTATCCAGTGCCGATGACGCGAGATGCTGCTGTGTAGGCGTTGCCGCCGCCCCGGGCCGAGACTGTGGTGTTGCCGTTGGGGTTGGTGATGTTTTCACTGTTGCCGTTGCTGGCGACAGCCAGCAGGGCTGTCTCGGAGTTCTTCTTGGGGGTGCCATTTCCGGCGAGTTTACTTTCCTTGGCAGTAGTTGTCGTCGTGGTCATCGGGGCGCCGTTGGTTGTTGCCTCGGCGGCATTAGATGTGCTGGAGGCCTCGGGCTCTTCTGCAGTGGCATTCGCAGCAATCTCGGGCTGTGCCTGGCCTTTGCCTTTCTTAGAGGTACTGGCGGATGTCCGAGGCGCGGTCATGCTGGCAGTTTTAGCCGTCTCAGGGCTGCGGGGGTTGGCAGTGGCAGATGGAGCACCGACAGATACGGTGATGGAACCGTTGGGAGTATTCGCCGGCTCCTGAGCAGCAGCAGCCTATGGTCGACCGATTAGTATGAAGTGCTCAGCAGGGAGTAACTTGAGATGCACATGTGAGGCTGAGGTGCTCTTCATCATGAAGTAAACAACACAGCGTTGTTGAGTGATTGATATGGGAAATCGGCTTGATCCCAATAGTTGATTATATGTCTACTTTTTCTTCACACACATGTTGTCTTCCATGTCGTGTGCAGAAGATCAAACTGCAATGTCGTGTTGACATTTTTCCTTTTTTTTTGTCTCTCACTTTGCATCCGCATCAATCACTCAAACAATGTGTGTAATCAACGAATCGCCGATTGCCTTACCTTTCCCTTTGATCCTGCAGCACTGCGCTCTGCTTCCCTCTGCGCGTTTGACGGGCGACCTCTCTTGGGCGGCATTGTTGCCGTTTTCAGGCGGAGCAGCGAGGACGGGGTCGGTGATGTTGGGTGGTGTTGTGGTCAAGCTGCCAGGTTGATTGTAATTGCGGGTTGTTGTCGGGCGAGACTTGTCTTTTAAAAAAAAGAAAAAAAAGATAAAAGAAAGAAGGTCGCGTGGGGATGCAACTTTCTTGTAACCTGCTTGCTGTGGAGATGTTGTTAACGAGATGGTTGCAAAGTGAAAGGTTGTTGCAAACGTGGAGTGGCGGTGGTGGTTGTGTGAAGTGGAAGGAAAACGAGATGATGAGAGAGAAGGAAAGAAAGTGGGCAAACGGCTCGGAGAAAGAAAGCGAAAGAGAAAAAAAAATAAAAACAGGTAAGAATGCGACAGGATGAAATGGCCAATATGGAGCAGTTAAAAAAAAGGCGGGGTGTGTACGGAAAGTGAAGGGACCTTGATCGATGTAGTTTGTACCTCGACGACTCCAAGGTTCAGGTTCAGGTTCCAGCTCCGTTCACTGGTTGGCTGGCTGGCTCAAGGTTCACAGTTCCTGTTCAGTTGTTGGTGAATGGTGGTCGTGGTGGGTGTGGATTTGTTAGACGGACAGATGAAAGCGAGACAAATTGCGACTGGTGGATAGAGGTATTTGGAAACCCCCCCCTTTCTTTCTCTCCTTTCCCTTCCTTTGTCCCTTTCTTTCTTTTTTCTTTCTCTTTTTCCCGCTGTTTTTCTCTCCCTGTTGGTCTGTTCTCCGACCCCAAAAAAGACTTGGCGTCTCCCCCTGCCGACACCCCTCCCCTCTCCCCTTTCTTCCGTCACTTACCTCCACTATTTCGACGCGTTGCTGATGCGGATTGGCCAGATGGACGGTTTGAACATTGAAATCGGGGAATTTGGGGTTTGGGGCGCGCACGGGGCACATCAACATTCACACTGATTGTCACTTGTATACTGCGTGTTGGTGCTTGATGAATGAATGGCAAGAGGATGACGGCTGTTTTTGTTTTCTTTCCTGCATGTCAGGGATGACATGGTTTTTGTCCCTCTATATTTTTCTCAATCCAATGTTACTTATTCACTCCATATCACACTTGCTCTACAACGAAAACGACAACAATAACAAGTGAACACCACCCGTCGATGATACCATCTATCCAACCTTTGGTCTTTCGGTTTTATAACATACTTTGGACATTTGCAAACAATCTCCGCCCCCAAAGAAAGGAGCAAAACGAGAAACAAAAAGTCTTTCAAACAGCATCTATAGACTCCCATGACATGGGATGAAGCAAACGACATTGAAGACAAGCTGGATTAAGCACCATCCCCTTTGACTCCATGCACTACCTCTTCTATTTTTTGGAAGTCAATACTGGAACGAACAATACTTCCATGAGATTTCTCGATTCAGGCTAGTATAAACTATACCTGACTTTTGAAAAAGTGTAAAGGGCCGCAGAAATCTCCGATGCTCCGGGATGCTTTGAAAAGAGTTGCATGGAAGTCAGAATGAGTCGTGCGCTGAGTTCAGCTTCGAAAGACCTTTTTCTACTCAAACTCCCTATTGCATGCACCCATCACCGCTGGAACTATACAGAAGAACAATGAATGAATACTCGTCAGGTATTGAATCGACCACCTTCTCCTGCGCCAAGGTGAAAAGAGACGTTTCCAGCATGAGTCGTCGCGGGTACCAGAAAATATCATCGTCAGTCCAGAACTAGACACATTGTGGTGGAAGACACCCATGGTATTCTTTCTTTCCCCGAAGCATCGGATGAAGCACAACGAACCATATAATTGCCAAAAGCGATGAGATCTCAGAGGAAAAACGGAAATTGACAGGAAACCTGTGCCGATTGATGGGAAGCTCGGTGAATGAGATAAGGTGGGTGATCCGGTGAACAGGAGTCCGCCGAAACCCACCCAAGTTCACGATAATTCTTTCCCGGAGCCAACGTTCCCCAGACAGGGTATATCGCATTGCACCTCCCTGTCGAACAAAATGGGACAATGGCTTAACCAATGTCCCTGGTTTCCGTCGTCGGTATATCTTTCTCTTGTTGTCATTACAATTTGCCAGTTCGATCCCGTTGGAGGTCGTCTTTTTGTGCACGTCGCGCGAATAACATGAACTTCATCGGACACAAAGTCATCTATCTATCAAGGTCCGCTCGCCCACCTAGACTAGACTAGGTACCAGAACTACCCAACCTCCTGGCCAAGACCTTTCGATAGGTACGGTAGCAATTACTTGTAGGTATAAAAGAAGGTCTTCCCGGTAGCTGTCTTTTTCTTCTTCTTCTTTTTTCCCCTGTCACACCAAAATGTTGGCCGACCAGATAGAGACTTCGTTGGCCATGAATGCCCCTTTTTCAGACAGAAAGGCTACCTGCTTGAGAGAAGTTTGCATCAAAATGAAGAAAAAGGTTCATTTTACCCCCAAGAGGCCTTCCTGGTCCCTCCATACTCCCGCTTCGGTAATAGTTAAATGTCCTTGATTTGCAGTTGAACTTTACCTGTTATTTCTTTCCTAACCTCCTTCGGGATCGTAGAAAGCTTGGTCACGTTTGTTAGGTCAAGTAAGGAGTTGAAATCACCTTAAATATGGAAGACCAAGGAACTGCATATATTCAACACAATGGGAGCAAAAAGAACACGCACATATATTACTCAATTCCAGAAGCAGTAACTCGCACCAAGAGGAGTCAATTTCATAGTCGTCCTTATATCTAATCAGCGGCCACTTCCAATCCATGGTCATCTTCTTGGATAACGTAGACCACCTCCAAATAACAGATCTAGGACGAATCCATGATACCGCTAGCAAGATGGACTTGATTTCCTCGTTGCACCTAAACTTCAACATCATAGCCTCCACTCCCGATTTCACTTCCACTCCTAGAAAAGCAAAAGCCATGATACCCGTGAATGCAATGCAATAACCGAAACCAAACGCTTCTTTGAGCAGCCCCTGAGGACCATACCATAGACATATAACGTCGTCTTAGATGCAAGGATGCTTGGCCATCACCCTCCCTTTCATTCATTTCTGATCACCCTTATCACCTCTCAGTCCATGATCCATTGCCTGGCAACATTGGCCAGTTCCATGCTTCCATCATCCTTCTCCAAGTCCAACTCCAAACCAAACCACATGGCCCATCCATGATCCACGATCCGTCTAGGGCATCTAGCCCTGCGTACCACCACCACCCGAAACAGGCAACACAGCCGGGATATCATCCATATCATCCATATCACTGCTAATGACACTGTAACTTCTCGTGTTCTTGTCCTGCTGCACCTCATCCACCGCAACACGCGGGGCCCTAGTCTTAATCAACGGCCTCGGCGTTCCCGCAACACTAACAGCTGCAGAAGCCAGCTTTTTGCGGACTTCCTTCGTCTTACGGGCCACCTTCTTCTCCCTCCCCACACCACCCACCACATCTCCCGGCCTGTCCAAGGAAACCAGACTGTCGTCGGCCAGGTTCCCGTCCATTTCAATCAGCTCTGGGTCAACGACCAAGTGGTCTGGCACTGCCGAGGCGACCGCCAACTCTGAAGAATCATCTGCTGGGACCTGGCCCTTTCTGCGCTTACCAGCCTTGGCTACAGAAGCGGTCGTCTTGATGATGGTCTCTGTCGTTCTAACAGATGGCTGGCGGGTGAGGATGCGACGTTTCTTGTTATGCAGTTGACTGTTGGCCGGGGCGGCATCATCCGAGTGGTCAGATTCGTCATTGACAGATGGGTGGCGGGCTTGGGACGCCGCGGCGGGACGTTTGGGGCTCAGCTGGGGGTGACTTGCTGTGGAGAGAGAAGTAGATGGCGGCGGGAGGGAGGGGACGGCAGCGCCGAGGACGAGGGGGACGTCCAGGTCGAGATCCTTTTCTTTGCGCTTGGACTTTGTGGACTTGGCGCCTTTGCCATATGTGCGAATTGGGGCCTTTTTGGATGCCTTGAGGGCGGCGGCGGCGGCCTTGGATGTGGTAGCGATGATATCCTCGTCATCTTCGTCATCCGAGTAGTCTTGACGTTTCTGAGCCGAGGTGGGAAGTTGTGGGCTTGAGATGAAGGTGGGTTCGCCGAGGTCGACGCTAGCCGCCCGACTGCGAACGACGGGCGCTGATGGTAATGGCTCGTCTTCCTCGTCATCAACATTGGGAGCATCTTCCATTTCGAAATCTTGAAAGTCATTACCGTTGACGGCGGCAATGTCTCCGTTGATGCTCTCTTCGATTTCTTCCTCATCGGAATCCTCATCTTGGACAAGAGCCTCGGAAAGTTGCGACTTCTTTTTGGACTTGGACGACGCCTTTTCCGACTCCTTCAAGCGCTTTGCGCGCTCTCTCGCCCGCTGAGAAGTCCGGCCGCGCATCTCATTGTCTGATGATTCGGCAAACACATGGCTGGTCTTTGTCTTGGTCTCCTTTGGAGGATCCCACAGGCCGACTCTGGGTGTGCGGTAGATCTTGGTCTGCTGTGTAGACGAGACCACCACGGAGGCAGGCTTGCTGACGGTAGATCTGGCATCGGCATCGGCATCATCATCTTCCGCATCGTCATCACCGCCGACTTCCTCATCGCCCTTCCAGTCGGCGTCGCGCTCGTACATGTCGCAGAGGTATTTGGCACACTCTTGGGTAGACTTGGATTCCCATTGCGGCACGGCTTGTCTCAGACGACCCCAGGTGACGGTCAGCGCAGTCTTGGCGTACTGCTTGTCGAAAACATCTTTCTGGATTTCTTTCCACTTGATTTTGTTTTCGCGGTCTACGCCAGAGTCGCGGATGGCACGTGCCAAAAGGGCCTTGTCTTGGGGTGTGATTTTGCGCAAGTCCTTGCGAGCCTTATCCAGGCGAGAGGATTCGCCATCGGGAAGCTTGACCATGATGCTATCGGGGAGAGCTTCGTTCTTGCGCAGCGTCTTCCATTTTTGGAGACACTGAAGGCGAGTTCTGGTGTGGTTCATGGCCGTGCTGATCTGCTGCCAGTTGATGAGGCTTTCGGGCGACTCGTCGTCCGACTTTTTCTTGTCCTTGGCCATGCTGGATTTGATCCTGTCGATGGCCTCGGCAACGACCTTGAGGAAGCGCTCCTCCTCCTCTTCGGACCAGTAGTCTTTTCTGTTCTTGCCCCCGCAAGCCAGGTAGTTTCTGTACCGATCACGAACATCGTCCGGGAAGCGATTGATGAGACCACCGATCAGCGTCCACTTTTGGCCGTGGATCTTGAGCATGCTCTCCAACTGCTCATCCTGCTCCTTGGTCCATGACCCACGGGCAGGGAAGTTGTGGAAGTTCTGCCTGCAGTAGTTGACGAGCTTTCTCCGTGGCCGGTTGGGGCAAGCATCGACAACGAAACCCCAAAGCTCGCGGTTCTTGGCTTCCTTTCGCGGGTCTTGGTGGATCATGTCGTTGACCGCATGCTTGGTGAGTCCATTGGCCTCCCTGAACGAGTCAATCACCGACTTGATGCGAGCATGTTCGGCCTGCGTCATGCGACCCGTTGGTTTCGCCATGTTGGAGCGATCACCAACTTCCTCCGCTTCAGAGTTGTCTTGGTCGGAATCGGCTGCTTTCTTAACATGCTTTTTCTTTGCGCTGACCTTGGCCTTCTTGGGGGCTGGCTCAACGTTGGCAGTGCTTTGTTCGTCCTCAGCACGTGCTTTGCGCTTCTTCTCCCGCTTTTGGTCCTTTTGGGTGGCGGCAACTTTTTTGACGGAAGGCTCGGCGGACGTCTCGGCGTTATCGCGTGCTTCGACCTCGTCACGTTCAAAGTACGGGACCTGGACCTTTCGCTTCGAGCCCTTGGAACGCGGCGTCTTTGCTGTGGATGTTGGTGCGGGGGTGGCAGCCTCGGCATCCTCGGGTTGAGCTTGTGCTTTCTTGGTACGAGACTTGCGAGCCTTGGGAGCAGGAGTCTGGGTGACCGATATCTCGGGGGCAGAATCTTGGCCGTCTTCGACTTGGGGACTTGGTTCTTCGTTGTCGGCAACTTCTTGGTCGATATCCATTTCGTAATCAGAGTGGTTGTCAGGTTCAGGATCGCCAGCAGAAGAAGCAGTCTCCACGTCAGCTTTATCTGGCTCGACCTCGTCCGCATCATGCATGTACCCCTCGTCGACATGATCATCCTCTGGCTCGTCCATGGCACCATGGCGCATGTTGTCTTCCCACATACTGCTGTTGACAGCTGGAAGGCCGTCAGTGCGAGGTGGTTGGGAGCTATGAGGAAAGCCCTCGAACTGCCCTTGAGAGCTCGGAGGCAAACCGTCGGCGAAGTCCTGGGTGTTGGGAAGGCCATCGATATGATCATGCAAGTCCATGGGGTGGACTGAAGCAGGAATGAGGGTGCTGTCGAAGGTTTCATCGTGGAAGCTCAAAGACTGCTGGGTAGCGAATTGTGGTACCAGAGGAGCGCTTGAAGCAACCTCGACAGGATGTTGCGAAGCAGAACGAGCCCTTCGTCGCTCACGGGCCACGAGGGGTGATGTATGTTGATGACCAGCCACCATGCTTGGCTCATGCTCGTCGGCACCGGGTTCCCTCTTGACGAACGAAGCATCAACCTCGCCATGGTCGTACTCGTCATCCTCTTGGGCAACGTGCTCGGGAGATGGTCTTGGCCTCTTGACATGATGCGCGGAACTCGGAGCTATGTCTTTTGTGGTTCGCTCGACATTGTCCTCACCATCGCTAATGGGATCATCCGAGATGTCGACCGTGACCCTCTTCGACTTGCGACTCTTTTTCTTGAACTTGGCAGAGCCTTGAGCAGCAGCGGATTGTGGTTCGGGCTCGGCGACTTCGGGGCGTTCGAACTTGAGGTTGGGTGACTCGTGCTCGACGGGCTCGGGTTGTTGTTCCTCCTCAGGCTTGGACTTTCGCTTCTTCCTTTTCTTCTTCTTGCCAGCCTCTGGGAGCTCGTGTTCCTCGGTCGCGACAGGTTCGGGGTCTGCGAAGGTCGGGTCTTGGTGGTGGTGGGAATGGCCATTCACCTCGGGCTCAACAGCAGCAGGGGAGGGCGAGCGTCGGTGCTTGCTCTTCTTTTTCTTCTTTTTCTTGCGCTCGCCTGACGCGGGTGACTGAGGCTGCTCGTCGTCGAACTGCTGGCCGTGGGGGACGTCGGGAATGGCATCGAAGCTCTCGTTGTTCTCGTATTTGCCCCAGTGATTGTCGTCTTCCAGAACCAAGGGCGAGGCTGACCGGCTTCTGCCGTCGCCATCCTCGCCTTCCGGCACACTTTGTTGACTGCCCATCTTTTTGACTTTTTCTTTTCCCTTCTTTTTCCGGATCGATGCGCTAGTCGGAGAGACAACAATGTGCTCGGATTGATGTTGACATGGTATGCGCCGATTGGTGTTGAGCAAGAAAGTGGCAGAGAGAGGGGACGACCTCCCGGTGGTGGTTTGCTTGGTTTTGGTTGAAGATGTCGAGGATTGGGTGGTCACGGTACCTCTAGGTAAGGTAGGTGACGGAGAATTGGTGATGTGCGTTTTTCTTTTCGCTGCCGTTGCTGTAAGAACCACAAACGCGCCGCGTTCTTTTGGGAAAGTCCTGTCCGGGTGAATTGGAGATTGCGGGGGAGGAGAGTCGAGTGTGCACGGGCCATCAGACCACGGGCATCCCGGCAAAGAAAGGCAGCTTCTCAGGCATAAGCGAATAAGGTAGGCGGGTTCTAGCGCCATAGGTCCCTGACTCAGCTGTATTGCACTCGACGACATCCATCTTCAACGACATGTCAATTGCCAACCAATGTCAACACTCCAGCCAAGGACCCAACCAAGCAACCAAGCAACCAAGCAAAGCAAAGCAAGCAACAACATCATCAAGCTCCCGCCCGAGTTCACCAAGTGCACCAAACGAAATCATTTCTTTTTCTGTGTTTTTGTGTTTTTACGTATTTGTCTCATTGTCTCATGCACTCCATCTTTCCTTTCATGTTGTCTTCCATCAGCAAAAAAAAAAAAGAAGAAAAAAGGTAAAATAATGACAAGGCGTTTATACTCGGACATGGGCTCTTGTTGAAACCCAGAAATGCATTGTCTGCATGTCTCGAGGTCTTATGTATGCCTCGGAATCGCTTTGGTTGCGTCCCTTATTCCTCCTTCTTCTTGCTAAACAAGTTGGCCAGCGATTTCTTCTTTTTGAGCTGCTTTTGTCTTTGTGATCCCCCGGTGTTGTCATTGTCTTCGGTAGGAGGGATTGGAGGCACCGGAATCGAGGGAACTGGAGCCCCTGGCATTGAGGAGGAAAGCGGAGGAACCGGAGGAATGTCTGGCAGGCGAGGGGGGCCGCCATCTCGGGTTGTGACTGGACTGAGACTGTTCGTTGTTGAGAAGGAAGAGGAGGCTTCCCGGCGAAGGTTGCCACGAGATTTGGTTCTCAGTCTGCTAAACGCGTTCCGCATCCTGTCCATCGTTGACGGCTCCTCCTCGGTATCTGAGCTCCAGTACGACCTGGGCTCTTCTGCTGCTTCACTGCTTGCTCTCTCGCCTTCTGTGCCGTCTCTCACCGTCACCATCGCAGGGCCCCTCTCGCGCATCTCAACAATAATGTTAGGTTGCGGAGGACGAGGTTGAGCCTGAGGTTGAGGCTGGCTAGACCTACTCGACCCCGAACCACGCGAACCCCGCGAACCACGCGAATTACGGCCACGGCCACGACCACCAGAACCGAAAGCAGAAGCAAAGGAAGGACTGGAAAAGCCCGGCGTCATCGGGGTTGGTGAACCCATCATTCCTGGCGAGGTTGGGGAGCCAATGAAAGTTGCTGCTGAGGAACCGCTGAGTTGGTGGGAGCCGCTGCCCCTGCCAGAGCTCGTTGGCGGCGACGTCATGTCGTTGCCAGTGGTAGTAGATGGGGGGAAAGTACCCAGAGTCTGCGTCCTCATACGAAAGCGCGGGGGCATGGCCGCTCGCTGATCCTCGTACCTGTCTTGAGTGCGGCCAAGGTATGTCCGAACATCTGCCTCAAACTGATCTTCATCTCCAGTCGGGGCACCCATCGGCCTGGGCGCCGACACTGCTCGCGTGCCGAAACGAGAGTTGCCGCCGAGAGCACCACCGAAAGTTGTCGACATGGGCAGTCGAGGAAGCGCCTGAGTGACCGAACGGGCAAAACCACTAACCGGCGGAGAAGAACTAACTGGCACAGGCGGCGGGACATTGGCGTGCGTCACCGACCGCCGAAGAAGACCACGGCCGAGCCCAACAGAACCAGAGTCAACGCCAGGGGACACCGCATCAGAAGAGTTTGCCGTAGCAGGAGGAATTGCACCACCAAGAGACACTCCAACATCACCAGCTCCTGACGCATGAGGAGGGCGGGTTGTGGGCAAGACACCAACGGTAACGGAAGAAACGAGGCCACCATCACCAAACGCAGACGCAGAAGAAGCTGTACCAGGCCTCTGTTGTTGCGTGCTTGAACCACCATCAGGACGCAAACCTCTACCCAAACTCGGAGGCGGGAAGACATAAAGGGCAGGGCGGCGGCGTTCGGGCTGCGGTTGCGGTTGCGGCTGGGGGCGTGGGCTGGCGCTGGTGATGGCTGAAGAGCCTCGTCTCGTTGCTGGAGTACGACGAAGGGGTGGCGGCGCAAAATCCGCAATCATTGGCGGCAGTGTGGTGGTCGACCCGTGTACCGGGCCTCCCACGAGAGAATCCATGGCAGGACCCTCCTCCCGCGAGGGCACACCTTCGCCAAAGTCTTGGATGATGGCGCTATTGTCGATGGCGAAACCAGCTTCCTCGGCTAACTAGGCCAAGGAGATACTGCTTCTGTCCATCATTGCTACGTCGTGCTCCAGATCGTTGGTGTCGGCAGAAAAAAGAGCCCCTTCCTGTTCCTCACCTGTGCTGGCCGGACGAGCGGTCCTTTCCGAATCGGCTGAAGAGGATGGCGTCGGGGAAGAAGAAGCCAGCCGGAGCCGGCCCTCTTCACCCAACATGTGAGGAACCATCCCCCAGCGTCGTCGGTCGCCTTGAACGAAGCTGGTTTCGCCGGCTACCACGAGAGTCGTGTCATCGCTACCCCGGGTGCGGGCAGGTGACTCCTCTGCGTGGCGCTGGGCGGCACCATCGTCCGAGGCGGTAAAGGACCTGCGGTCGGCTGTTCCAACCAGTGAAGAAGAGGACGCCGTCGAGGCGACAAGCACAAGAGAAGCATGAGCAGCAAGTGGCGGTGCCGGCGAGCTGTCCCTGATGGTGGACAAGCTCGGGGCATAAAGCCGGGGACGGCCACCACCAACATGCTGCAGCGACTCCCTGCTGTCAGAGTCCTCGTAATCACTCTCCTCCACGTCTCCCTCGTACTCCGCGTCGTCCACACCAACCACTCCGACTTGTACCTGGGTACCACCCAATGGCTCAACGCTTTGCCCCGGGATGGGCGGAAGCGGCCTGTTGGGCGGTGGGAAGCCAGGACGGTCGGCAAATCCACCACCAGTGTTACCACCAGCTGGGACTACCGATGGGGAGCGGTTGATGCGGAGCGGAGGGACAGGCGGAATGTCCTCGAAACCGGACCCACTCAAGCCAGATACCGCCGGCAAGCTGAGCGGGGTGAGGACCGGAATCGTCCGAGGGGGTTGGGAACAGCCTTCCTGCTGGGCTCGCTCGGCCTGCTGCTTGATCCTGCGCTTTTCACTCAGGCTCATGGTCGTCTCGTGCCTGTTTTTTGAGGAATTGTTAGTTGTCTTGTTCTCATGACTCGAAAAGAGGGAAAATGTTTGGCTTGGTGCTTTCGCTTGAAGACGGTGGCAAACGAAAAACGAAACAAGTTATCATCCCAAGTCCCAATGCCCCGTGTAATACCACGGGCAGGAAACAACTAGACAAAAAAACATTCGAACGACTCCCACGCCTTTCCCAAGAGATATAGTCCTGCTCGCCTTGGAGACGCGAACTCATACTCTTCGTCAAGGGCGGAATATACCAAGGGCCATTCTCCGTGCGGGTCCATGTCTACTACCTAGCCTTGCTAGATCACGCCAGTGGTCATGAAAGAAGAGAGAAGCACACAAGACGAATTCACTAGAATTCAATAAGGTAATTTCAAACTTACATCCAATAAGAACGCGACGACGAGGTATCAGCACCCTCGACGATGCTCTCACCATCATCGAGGGGCTCTTCCGGCACTGACTCCAAGAAGCCACCCGAAGGCGGCGAGGAGACCAGCCCAGGTCTGGTGGTGCCTGCGCGGGCAGGGGCACGGGCGGCGGGGATGGCGGCGCGAGGGCGGACGGGTACCGGAATGCGGCTGCGGGTGGTGCGGCCGCTGGTGCCGTCGTCGGGCGTCGCCGGGGCCGGGGCCGGGGTCGGGCGCGAGGCGAGGGGGAGGCGAGAGCGGGGGCCGGGGCCGGAGCGGAGGCGAGAGGAGGCGCCAGAGAGGGGGGTGCCGGGAAGGCGAGAGGAGGAAGGGCGGGAGGGGCCGGAGGAAGACATCTTCTTTGTTGTGGTGGCTGTGTTGATCTTCGTTAGCGAGTTGAAGAAGAGACACAGCACAGTCAAAACGATCAAGTGTAGTGGTTGAAGCGGTTGAAGTTCCCAGCTGCTGGCGATGGAACGCTAGGTAGACAGCCGGGAAGAAAGAAAAGAAAAAAAGGAAAAAGGCCAAAGGAAAAGGGAGAAGGGGAGAGGTATTACTTACGCAAAAGCGGGAGAGGCTTGTAGTGGTGGAAGGTCTGAACGCAAGGCAAGGAGCGTTAGTTGGCTGGAAAACATGGCCGAAAGAAGGCAGAGAGGCGTGGGGAGGGTAAAGGTAAGAAATGGAAGGTGGTAATGGTCGGCGGGTGTTTGACTGAAGACGGGATTCAAGTGAATCCCAACCTCAAGGTTTCGAAAACAAGTTTCGAACCAGGGGGATCAAAATGTTGCGCCCAGTCAGGTTCAACGTCGGATAGAACGTACGCAAAGTTGCTTGAAGGCTGGGCGGCAGCGGCAGCGGCAAGAGATCTTTGGCTTTTGAAGTTCTATCAAGATTACAAGGTTAGCTCAAGGTCTTGCTTCAGTTGGAGGCATGATTCTCAAGTGAGAACTGCTGCCATCTGTGCTTGGAAGTGCGACAGTGAAGTTATCTCCAAGTGATCATGATTCTATGACCATAGGAGGGGAGGACCTGCGTTCTTGAAGCGCGCGATCGCCTTTTGTCACGATGATATGGGCAAGTGTCCAAGGTGAATGGTGTTGTGTTTTGGAGGGGGAAAAAGCAAAGGATGCAATCAAAGTTCAAGTCGTGAGATTTGAGATACTCGCGCTTGAAGCTTCTGAGGTTGAGCTTAAGACGTTGAAGTCTCTTGCGATCGAGTCGCGTGACTCTCTTGCCTCGCAAAACTCAAGTGAAGAAGCTGGTGAAGGTGAAGATGAAGGATGGGTTTACCTGACTGAGTTGCCGTGGCCACTCAAGTGAAGGTGTGTGTGAAGGGGAAGGAAGAAAAAGGCAAAACAAGGAACGCGCGCAGATGGATAGTGATACCTTTGAAGACTGGACGATTGAAGTCTTCTTGGTTGAGGGCAGGATTGATGGTGATGATGGTGAACTGGGCACTAGGTACTTACACGACGCGGTGGTAGCTTTTGCTGATGGTGTTGAGGGGAAGAGAGAGTTCGATCGAGTGCGTGCGGGAAGAGTTTAAGACCCAGGAGGGAGCAAGGCACGGGAGGGCAACTGGGTGGGGCACGGTCACTGGTCCTTTGGGAGGGAGGGACCTGGACTGAGAGTTCGGACGACACTGTCGTAGGATTTTGAACAAGTTTGCTTTGCTTACTTGAGACGGACACTTGCGAGGCTGGAGGATACATCAAGTCAAGACGGCTTGAGGCTGGTCCTGCCGTACTCGCCTTTCCCGTGGTGTACTCGCTCTACAAGCAGCTGAGGATTTCGGAGCAAAGGAGTGGGAGCTGAGATATGGCGAGGCTGGTCCTGCCACAAACGACAACCTTCATCTCATCCACGCGGGTCAGAAGACAGGTTCTGGTCTTGCTCTGCTTGGTGGAGGCGAGACGATTATTCCAAATCATTCTGGGAGATGCTACAGGGGAATCGACAGAGACGGCCTCGTTCATCCGAGATATCATACAGGTATGGCTTGCTCCTTTTCCCAAAACTCCCTTCCCCGAGGTGTACTTTTATCCCATATTGTTTATTGACTTTGACTGAGGAGCAGAGTACATCTTTTGCTGGCTTCCATGCTGGAACTTACATAGCCAGGCTCCTTTTCTCTTTCTGTTACTGCGTTTGTAGAGGTATCTTTACGAGCTGACGTGACATGTATTTAGAGTGGAAGGCACACGTTTCCTGTTGCGTCAAGTCCCCAAGGCTAGATGAAAATCTGGGGATAGATCGAAGGGACTGGTCAGTTAAAAGTATTGGCCAGACAACGAATCCACCTTATTTGCCAGACCGAAGCCGGTAGTGTTGAGGTCAAAGGACCCACCGGCACGCGGCAGGGCAGATCGGCCAGTTGGGTGGCTTCAGAGTTACGGGTATCTTTCCTGAGCGGATGATGATTACCTAGGTAGGTATACGCCACAAGCACTGATCTCGTCAGGTGCGGGACTTGATGCAACAGAGGGATGTGATTTTGCCTTTGGCAATGGGGATTCGACTGCTCAAACGACGTTGATATTCGAGAGCAAAGTGTTCTTGGGCATGGCCAGTAGGTACAGGAGAAGGCTTAGACACTCTGCCTTTTGCACCCAGAAAACCACCTCAGGTACGTGTTGTCTTCTTGTCGTGCACCTTCAAGTGACCTTATTCATCGAGTCACCAGTCGTTGGCGTGGTTTCTAACACTCACGTACAGGCAGGTGCTCCGATTTGTTGACCCCCCCTCCGTGAGTGTTGGGCGGGGACTAGACCACTTTGCGAGACTCGTAAGTTACATCTTTCACGTGGTCACCTGGGCAATATCGAAGTGGGCGTTTGCTGATTTCAACAAAATCAAGTCCGTGCTTCCAGTCCGCGAGTGGCGGGGCAGAGTGTTTTTGTATTTCTATTTCCTCTCACCGCGTTCTCCCACACTTTCTTTCTTTTCCTCTTCCCTCTTCCTTTTCTCTCATCCATCTACCTTCCCCCAACAAGGTCACCCTCACTGTTCCAAACAGCAACCAAGATGAGCACCACGACCACAAGCTTGCATATCCTCTTCTTCTTCTTCTTCTTCCTCCTCCTCTTCCTCCTTAACTTATGCTCTGGCGCTGGCGCAAAGCCCCCGAGCTGCTCAAGGTGCGTACTCTGTCTTGCCCACTCGTGTTCTTGCTTTTTTTTGTTCCCCAAATACTGACCCCAACCCCACCGCAGCATCAACCTTACATTCCCTTCCTCTCTCCCACTTCATCTCCTCGTCCGGCGCTGAGTGCTACAAGTGTGGCGAGGTCGGCCACATTGCCCGCAACTGCTCCAAGGGCGGTAAGTCCTCCTCAACCCTCAAGCGCGGATTCCAGTGCCCCCCTCGTCTTCAAGCTCCTCCTCTTTTCCCATAGATCTTTCGTTCACTCTGATATTTTTTTTTTTTCACCCTTCTAATCACATCACCACTCACCTCAGACACGGCCTGCACGAACACCACTTGGAGGAGGTTGTTTCCGCCGGCCGACCGGCACTGTCACCTTCTTCTTCCTCTCTCCAGATCGGCATGCAGCGCCTCACCACAGCCCAAGCGGGCGGCCAAGAGTAAGAGGAGGTCCCATCTTGAAGCTTAACACTGAACGGACGCTCACACGCTCTAAAATAGGTTCGAGGTCGCAGAGTCCGTGTCGACAAGGCCTCCGACCGACGGCGGCGGCCAGGAGTAAGTTCGCCCTCTCTTTGAAAAGTTGGCAATGAGAGGATACTGACTGGACACTCCAAACTACAGGTTCGATGGACGCAGAGTCCGCGTCGACAAGGCCTCTGACCGACCGTGTCGGACCGGGCCTGCTATCCAGCTGGGAAACTGGAAATGTGGTAGCAACAGAGGAAACCGCAACCTGCCCGTCGAGCCTCGTGGCTAAATGATACGTCTCAACCACCGCCGCCGCCACCCTCATTAAGTAAATGCTCCCGGCCTGGTCCGACGTTGATGTTCTATTTGCTCTCAACGAGACAGACGTAAAAAAAAATCAAAAAATAAAAACCAATAACAAAAAAAGAGCAGAAAACACAAAAAAAAAAAAAAAACACAAAAAAAGACAAGAAAAAAAACAAAGGAGAAAAAAGAAAAACACAAAAAAATCAAAAAAGAACAAAAAAAGAAATCAACATGTCTTCCGCCTCCTCTCCCCTCGCCTCGCGCTCGACGGCACCAGCGGCAGCACGACCACCACCACCCGCAGCCGCATTCCGGTACAGGTTCTCACCGGCGGTAACATGAGCGGCAAAAGCACCTTCATCATCAGATCGGTTGCCCTTATCCAAATCATGGCACAGATGGGACACGGGTATCGTTGTCTTCGAGACCCCGGATGATGCTCGCAACGCCATCCAGCAGTTCAATGGTACTGACCACTATACTACAATCCCATAAGGAGGCTTACTTGGTCTCCTGCGCAGCTGTCAGGCCCGCTCCCGAGGCTCGTGTCATGTGGGACATGAAGACTGGTCTGGTCGCTCCCGCGGCTATGGCTTCGTTGCTTTCCGTGACCGTCCCGATGCTGAGAAGGCTCTGAGCTCCATGGATGGCGAGTGGCTCGGATTGGCTTGAGCCTTTCGCATCATTCTTCTCGGTCCGATAACCACGACAAGGTGGCCCACCCGCAGCCGCATTCCGGTACCCGACTTCCTCAACTCTGAGAAGCGTTGTCATCCGCTTCCTCCTCCTCGGCCAACAACGGTTCGTTGACAAGGGCAACGCGAGCATCATTCTGGGTCATCAACATCCCCGGACGACCACCCTCCTCCTCGGCATTGAAGAAGGCCTCGCTCGACCACGACTTAATCGAGACGTGACTATTACCTAACTTTTAGCTCGCAACCATGTCCGCCTCGCCACAGCCCATGTGCCTCCAGTTCGACCGTATGTCAATCCCGCTCCATATATCAAGATCACCTGTAGACATCACTGACGCAGATTAACGTACAGGTAGATAGAGTTATTGGGAAATGGTGCACAGCTGTATATAGGTATGGACGGCAACCGGCGGTACTACCTTAAGTACCGTCGGCGGTCTGTCCTGGAACACGGAGGGGCTCCGTCGCTGGACTGTCCGGGTGCGTTCCTGGGCATCCGGGGACGGAGCAGGGGAGGTCGTCGGCGGAACTTGACCGAGTGGAGGGAAAGGGAGAGGTAGAGGTGGATTGGATGGTAGCTAGAGATGCATGTATTTGGACGTGGAAGTTGGATGAAATAGGAGATCAGTCTCAACTCATCACAGCGCTCACCTTGCGTGACTGTATGTGAATGTTTGCGTCTAACAGAGCCTTTTGAGGTATCTACCTAATCAGTCAATCAGTCAGGGGCAGTCATTAAGCCAGTCAGCCTCCTGGTTGTTGCCTTCAATGGCGATAGACAACCTTGGAGGTTTCACCATTCACCATACCAGTCACCATTGTGCGTCAATGCGCCCCCAACTGACCTGGCCAAAGTGATTGATTTCACCTTCACCTTGGCCGTGACTGAAAAACTGGGCCGTCCCTCTTGCACATACAAATCCCATCCAGTACGCTCAGCACTCAGCGGGTCAATCTCTCTGTTCGAAACACCACCATCCACTTCCCCCCACTCCAGCCAGTTGACAGAAAATCGTCCATCACTGCCTGCAGTATATCGATCGTATAGTACCTCTAGGTAACTTCCTTTCAACTTCTCTAATGTACCTATATCGCCCTACCAGTACCACTCCTTCATACACCAATAACCACTTACTTACTTTCTCTACCTCTAGTACCTACCTACCTACCTTACCGTTTTTAAGATCAATCAAAATGGCTAGAGAAATCGAAGTCGAAAAAGCGGCCAACTCCGAAGCCGACAACATCGAAGTCGAAAAAGCGGCTAGCCCAAAGGTCGAAAGCATGACTGGAAACCCAAAGTCGACGGCCCCAACCCCGAAAACAACTCCGCCGCTGCTAGGAAACTACAGCACATTCTCTCCAGCCGCGCGCTCCAGATCATGAAGACGATGATCCTGGAGGCCGAGAAGCAAGCCGAGGAGGGAGCCGAGAACGAGGGGGCAACCCCCGCAAGACATGGAAGCCCACCCCCTCGACGCAGGCCGCGCAAGGCAAGGAGGGCGATATGGAGGCGGGCGGACAAGGGCGAGGCGGGCAAGGACGAGGCGCACAAGAACAAAGACAAGAAACCTCGAGCACAATCACCTCTCACTCAGACCGTGACTAGAGGCCCCAGACCCAGTTACCTCTCTAACCAAGCTGAAGAGGCTATACGCAAGATGCGTACAAACCTCAAGAGAGGTAAGGTAGGTACCTAGGGAAGCCGAAGTCAGCTCCCACTCCAAAGCCACATAGCTCGCAACCTCAAGGAGACTCTCAAGCAGACCTGCCAGCCAGCCAGCCCACCAAGGACCCCAAGCTTCCCATTGAAAATTGCCATGGCCTTCAAGGTTCCCAAGACTCCTAGGAACACAGGTCACATTGAACACGAAGTGGTCGTGTGGTAAAAACCCAGCCTCAAGGCCAGAGTGCTACACCCAAAAGGCCACGCCGTAATCCCAAGAGAGGCAGACAACCTGCTGAAGCCAGCTCCAGCTCACACCACACTCCCAAGCAGATTCACAAGTAGGTAGACATGCAGGTGGACTTGCTTGCCAGCGCCAGCGCCTGAGCCAGCCACCAAGGCCACTACACGTACTACACGAAGTGCAATGGGAGGGTGGTGAGGCCTAGTCGGAAGGTTACCTGTAGGGAAGGCTACACTAGGGAGATGGAGAGGTAAATGGCAGGGGTAAGGGCAAGGGCGTGCAAAGACACTGGGGGAATGGGGAATGGGGAATGTGATGGGCGGGGATTGACTGGTGTTAGAGGGGGGGGTTGCTAGAGGACGGTTTTCTGGAGGACGGTTTTGGGGATGGCTCCAGAATAGGTAGGTTGGGCAAGGACTTGAGTCGAGTTTAGAGTTGAGTTAGGGAAAGTAAATCAAAGGAGATAACTCTAGGCTCGCTAATATACCTAACTGTGCTTCGACGAACATGTAAAGACGTGCGAGATATTGTGACGATGTTCTTTTTTTGGTAACAAAAACAGATGTTCAGAGATAGATCCACTACACCGAGGCAAAGGGTGCATAGAGAGAGGTCTGGTAGGCCGTAGACTTGCCACTCGACTGCTTTGCTGGACTCGAGCAAGAAAGGCAAAGGAAAAGGCAAAATCAACTTGAAACCACTCTCCGGAAATCTCAAAATGATCGATCGGCTCATGGTAAGCAACTGACCTGAAATCCAAGTGCCTAGACAGCTACGTAATATACAATGACATGACATGGAAGCAACAGCATGAGGAAATATAAAATAAAGACTGGGAGAAACAATATCTAACATAGATGTACAGATGAAGAAAAAAATACATGCTGAAAATGGGAAACCAAAACGTAAAGAGTGTTGAACGAGTGTATGCGATGACCCTCTACGAGTCACCGCATTTTTGGTGTAGATTTTGCATATCCAGGGCAGGTGACTTGGAAGAGAAAGGGACACGGGCGCTTGCTCTGGGAATGTGGTTTCCCAACGTTGACCTTCCTGGCTTTTTTTGCCTGGCCGGCGTCGATGCTCCTATTCCATGATACCCGTCTCCCAAGTTCCCCCTAAATCCGCTGAAGCAAAAGGCTTTTATCTTCCCTTCCTTCCTTCCTTCCTTCCTGAACTCCTTTTCTCATGCCCTGTCGCTGGAGTTGCGTCCATTCCTTGTAGGTCTTTTCGTGTCCAGCTTTGTCCTCAGACCCCAGAGCAATAGCCAGTGGCACCAAGTCTCTCTTATCAAGCCACCTTACTCATCCTTCTCCTCCCCATCCTCCTCCGGCTCCGGCATAACCAACTTAACATCCACGCCCTTCCCCTTCTCCGCCCTGCGAATCTCATAATGACCACCCAGCACCAAATCCTTCGCCACCAACTCGCGCGTACGTCCCAAGCTCTCGATAGCCGCAATCCTGTCGATGGTCGCCTGGAGGTGTTCGCGGAAGCCCGGTTGGGCAACAATCTCCCGAAATGCGAGGTGCATGGGCACAGAGCTAGCGCGCACTTGGGCGTCTTTGGTAATGGAGAAAAGGTTGAGGCGGTCGAGAGCGCGAACAAAGTCGGCGCGGGTCATGATCTGCTGGGCCTCGTGCAGGGCGTAGCTGGGCAGGACGTGGCCGGCTACGGGGTCGTAGGTGGAGGAGCCAGCGGCTTCCATGATGGTTTCCTTGTCGACGAGGGCGGTGGCTAGGACTACTGCTGCGGCCTGGGGGTGGGTTAGCATTCTGAAGAAAAAGACGATAAGGGAGAAAGAGTGGAAAATGGGGAGGTAAGAACGAGCAAAGCAGAGGTACGAAGCGGTAAGAGAAAGAAAAGGAAAGGGGACAGAAAAACTTACAGCCCACTTCTGCTGATCCATCACATCATCATCCATCTCCTCTCCCAGAATCCAGCACTGGTTCAAGAACCACGTCTTCTCCACCTGCTTAATCTCATCACACATGGCCAGCATATCATTGCTCTTGGCGACCCTGTTCAAGAAGTTCAGCCGTCCACCCACGCGATCGTAAATGTGCTCCAACGTCTCGTTGCTCAAATCCTCTCCAAAGTAGCGTTGGCGATAATTCTTCAGGGCCGCGGTCGCCAGGTTCTTGGGCAGGTCCGTGATCGAGAGCACCTCCATGCGTGTTGCCAACTGCTTCAGCCTCTCATACACCCAGTAATCGTCGCTGTTGAACACCATGGTTACCAAGTTGCTGGCGGCCCACTGCTCTGCCCTCTGCTGGAGCAGCTCAATCAGATCCTTGCCGTCCTCGTCGTCGCGGATCAGGTGCATCTGGTTGATGATAAGAACCAGCGGCCTCCCGATCTTTGCACGCCGCTTGAGCGCTACCTTCTCCAACTTGTTTAGCGCACGCTCGATATCCAACAAAGCCGTGGTGTCGCGCGGGCCACGCTCGCTGAAGTAGCCGCCAATGTAATCCTCGTGGAACTCGTAGTCGAGCGCCTTGCCAACGCGGATGCGAAAGATCTCCAGGTCGGCATGGGCCTCGAACATGGCCACGCCGTCACCGTCGATTTTGCGCATGGCTTCCAACAGCATGCTGCTCTTGCCCGTGCCCTTCTCGCCAATAAACAAATGGTAGTGTCCGACCTCCTTGCCAGCCACGATATCGTCGACGATGTCCTGCTCGGGTCGTGGAATCCAATGCGTGGCGGCGGCGGTCTTGGAGAGCGGAATGTTCTTGCCGATGGCTGCGAGGTCGAGGACGGGGTCACCGGGCTCGAAGGCGTTGGACATTTTCTGTAAGACGATGTGCTTGTAGGACTTGTGGTAAACGTAGGCGGCGATGCTGAAGCCCAGGCCGAGGACGAGTATGGAGGCCAAGGAAGTGGCGGCTGCTTCGACCATCTTATTAAGGATCGACGGGTTCTCGTGGGGTGGGCAGTGGTGGCTTTCTTCATCGGATTTATGGCAGGGGGTGGTGCGAGCTGGTGAGGGTTAGTTTGATCTCGAGTATGTAGCTTGGAGCTTGGGAAGGTGTCATGATGAATAGCGCGAGGGAAGTACTTTGTGCTTGGGAAGAGCTCAAATTGTTGCTTGTTCATGGAGGAATTTGCCTCGGTCGTCTCTCCAAGAAGGGCTTTCCGAAGATGCAATAATGATCATTGGAATACCGTCCTCCGAGGGCACAGGAGAGCTGTATGATTGATAGTTTGGGCAGAAGGGCTTTGTTCATAATCGTTGAGCGAGTGGTTTGTGACGGAGAATGTGCACCAGGTAAGGACCACCGGTGGACAAAGAACCATCTATGGCCGACACCATGACGACGAGGCGGGTTCGAGCCGAGGTACCATAAAACACCACGAGGCTTCGGGGTCCAAGGCACAGTCTCTGCAAGCACCTTGATAAACCCAAAGGGCCTTACAGACTGACAGACTGCATGTACCAGCAGCCCTTGGACCCTGCATAAACCAAAGTCGAGCCGACTTTCCGGAGTCTTTATGGTATAAGGCCGAGGCCGAGGACGAAGGGTAACCGCATGATACCCCTACTCGACATGGCACTTGCCATGGGCAACCTTGGACCACCGTTCAGATCCCGATTCCCGAGTTCGGACACAGATGATGGCCATATCCAGCCTTAATGGAGCAGTACCCTTTGATCGCCAATGTTTACATTGCGCATCCACCCTCCTTGCCAAACCACGCCATGATAACAACGTGGCAGTGGGCCGGGGGGCCACACACACAAAGCCAAGCTCGAATCCTTTTTCTCAACCAATAACGTTTTCCCTTTGGGGAAAGCGTAGTGGGGATGTCAATGCTTGACCACTCGTGAAATGCAACGAAGAACCGGGCGGACGAATAAATGGCAGGAGAAGACATGGAAAACGAAGAGAGTTGAACCCACCAAAAGATCTGCGCTGCTGGTGCTGTTGACGTTGGAATAAGCTTCTCGCCAGAGGGGCCGTGCCTGAAGATCCTAGCCTCAATCTCGGGGGCCATGCTGTTGTGGTGGATCGTGATGATGTCGATGCCGATGACGATGCTGACCGTGTTGATATTAAAGCGGATCCGGTCCAGCTACCGGAGACACAGCGCGCCCACGCGGATGTGGTGGACTTGTTGACATGGTTGAAGTTGAGACCGCCGGTCATGGTGAACTTGCCGGCTCCAATACGCCAGGCCGCCGGTATCCTGGATGCCATGTTGATGATGACGTCTAGAAGTCTGAGAGTCTAGAAATCTGTTGGGAAATGAAGAATGAGAGAAAAAAAAAGGGGGGGTGGACCAGGAAAAAGCGAATGACGGGAAGAACCAAGAACAGAGCAAGAGAGGGAAGAAAAAGATGAGGAAATTTGGTGCAAAGAGTGGATATAAGTTGGATATCGAACAAAGGCCAGAAAAGGACATGTCACGGTGCCGCGTGTAGTCGGACGTTGATGAAGTGTCTTGCAGAATTGACCAAGTGAAGGGAGACAACGGGAGGGCACGGTTGAAGGAAGATGCGACGAACAGTGGCTTAGTTTCTGGGCCTGGTGGCCCGCCTTGGCATACGGGTCTGTCTGTGCAACTGTGAATGGAACCAAGCACTGACGATGTCCACTGAAACAACTGCTTGAGGAACTGGCTCGGGTTTCTTGCGCTAAAAGGTAACCCGAGCTTGGCAGTGGCGGGCAGCTGCCAGGATCGTGCCAAGCGAAATGGGAATACATACCAGTATCAACCTCTCGTCGACGTCGAGCACCTGGTCAACATGGAAAGAGAAAACGGAGATATCGGATAATACATAGAAAGGTTAAGCTGTTGCAAAAAGCCCATGTCAAGTTGAATTGCGGAATCAAGAAATGCCAAGTCTGTCAATTTACAGTGTCCCCCAGACACCAACGGCCTTAAAGTAGCTGCCATGCAATGCTCTGCACTGGAGCCTCCCAGCTCGAGTTGAGCAAGGTGCAGTGCATTCAATACCTTGGTAGATATTTTTTGGAAATCTTCCGAACCCAACCTGAAGTGGTAATTTCTTTCCTTCAGGGGCAATTGGGCACCTTCGATTACCTTTAGCGTACCGTATTTAGGTACCTTGTAGGTATGTTTCCCGAAAGCACCTCCAACCACCCATCTTCGACTGGACAAGACCTTCCACTTCCTGCCATATCTTGCCAGAAATGGAACTCTCAACCTACCACGCCTTCTGCCACCGACGTCTCTTCTCTCAGCGACGAGAAAATGTCTCCATTTATTTTCGACTTTGGTTAATGTTGTCTTTTCAGGCCCCGACCAGCGACACGGCAATCTCATCCATTTCAACCCGCACCTCGCAAGCCCCCAGATAGATACGATCACGCCCAGTCATCCAGCAATGCTGATCCCACTCCCTCTACCACGCCCAGAATCGTCGAGTCGTCCAACACTCCAGGTCGTTCCCCCAATCCTTCTTCTACTCCGGTCGTCAGCCCTAACCTCGATGAATATTCCGATGCTGAAGCCGAGAGTAGCGCCAGATAAAGGCAGAGAGAAATGGAGGAAGGAAGAGTAGACTAAGAAGACGATCGATACAGCAGTGTGCTTGGACTTTGATTGCAGCTTAGGTTTGGCGGGGATAAAGGCCGTTGACCCAAGGTATAGCCGACGGATACAATACCAGGCTCGACTCAAAGCAACCTGAGTAATCAAAATTCTGCACTCGACCTCCCCATCGATCCTGCGCTCGACATCCTTCAGCAACCAGGCGAGCGAGACAGAAACAAGAAGGCCTCAGCGCAAGGATATAATGCCTACCACGAGGGACAAAAGGAATCCGAGGATTTTCATCCACTCCAGGAGCGCCCAGATACTAGCCCGTCATTGTCTGCTTCATCGTCCGGGCTTGAAGGCGCCAAGTTGCATCAGGCCTTGCTTGGGTTCACCAACTAGGTCGCGCGCATGAGTGCCAACAAACCAGAACCCTCAAATCTCAGGTCCTTGCTCATCAGATTGCTACGGGAGTTCGTCAAGGACTAGGGCTGGCTGGCCCAAGCCTGAACGCCAGTCTCTTGACGATAGCACACACTTCGCTCGTGCACATACAAGACTGTTGGCGTTTTTGCAAAAGGCATGGTTATTTCCGACACAGAGCGTATGGTTTTGGCCCATATGGCACGAGGGCAGGGCGTTATGGAAGGGATCAAGTTTCTCTACGAGCAATTCAGTAGCGTCCTTTGCTCCTGAAGCCGCATAATAAGCAATGATAGCGGAGGAATATGGCGTTGGCGTTTGGCGTTGGAGTTCGGCATTTGGCGTCGGAGCTAGAATTCATCCCTCATGAACCTGGGACCATGAAACCAACATGTATATCAACAGCGAGGGAGTTGACGGCGTGCCCGCTATAGACTGGGAAGTTCATATGCAGTAACCTCTTTGTTGTCCCTTTCCACTTTACGTGATTTCCTGCTACTCGTTGAGCACCCCAGCTACGACAACACAAGTTCATTATTCGCTCTACACGTATGTAGGGTACCAAATTCACCCTGGCCTTGACCGTCATAGGTTATCCCCAACCTACTGTTTCACCGCTGTTTACGTACCTAGATGGACAATGGCCAGCTTATATAGACAATCGTGGCTAGATTTCCTAGCCTTCGATGGCCAACTCCTCACTGACCAAAGCAGTGGCTCTGCTGGCAGTGGCTACCACAGCAGGGCTGCCAGAAACAAACCAGCCCGGTTCTGAAACCTAACGACTGAAACTACGTTCACGGTACATCGACTCGTATTGCTCTCTCCCCAGAGATAGTAAGTTTTGCGTAACGAAAGCCAGCTGCCTAATACCGTCTTCCCCGCCCTCCCTTCCTTTCCTCCCGGCCCGTCGAAAATCCGTGCCGGCCCTTGACGCGCACTCACTGCCCGCCCTTCCGTCACTGGCACTCCCCGCGCCTTCCAATTTGAGAAACTACCTCTACCTTCTGTTTACCCCTAGCCCTAAGCTGCCCTCGTTTCTGTTCCTGTTACCCCTCCCACAACCTTTCGTCAGGCTCACACACAAAAGAAAACCCAACTTTTTTCTCTCCAGGTTGCCCTTCCACCCTCACTCCCCCTCCTCTTCTTCTTCCCCACCATCATCTCCCTTCTCGTCACAACGAGAGACACACCTCCAAGTACCATGCCCACTCTACACAGTCGCTTCCTCCTTCTCTCAACTTACCTCATCGCCGCCATCTTCATTCTTCTCCTTACGAGAGTTATACTTCTCTCACTCCATCCACTTAATCTCCCGCCGTTTGCTCGCTCTCGCGCAAATATCAAGATTGCAAGCAATCAAGCAAAGTGAGGTGATAGCCGCGTCAGTGGCGGCCATACAGCCACGCACCACGAAGTCGTGAGTAACTTCCTGCCCTTATGACATCCTCACACCATCACTCGCAAGGCATCAACTTGACCACGCGCGTTCTCCTTACCCCATCGTACCTAGAGGTATATACAGACCTTCTGTTGCGATCTCTCGCCTCGTCATCAAGAGACGCACATGTAGCTGACACGCAAAAAAATAGGCGAAAGAAGGTCTGAGATACCAGAAGTGCTTCTCTCTCTTCCGTACCTTACCAAACAAAAAGCAATCATCACATCCACCATCCACCATCAACACTTCCTCACCATTCTTCGTCGATGCTTGCGTTCAAGAACGTCACCTCGCTCACCTTCTTCCTTGCTCAACCTCTCTACTAGGTAGTAGAGGTTGAGCAAGGATTGCATTCGCCCTTGCCGCATAGAGGTAACATCACCACCACCGGGCGGAGTGAGGTGGTTTCAAGTCATCAACAGCGACTCCCCATCTACACAACTTGTAAGTATCCCCTCGCCCTTGAAACCCCCTCAGGCCTTTCTCATTCCTCGTCTTTGCGCGGATCATGTCCACGTCTCATCCTTCCGACCCCGCCGTAGATAAATCATTCTTCACCATTTCTCTCCTCGTTTTCAATATGACACACTTCTGACACTCAAACCTTCACAGTTCATTTTTGAGGCCTTCTTCAATGCCGAGGAGGAGAGCGTTCTCTCCCCAAGCCCAAGGTTCTCGACGCCCCCAAGGGGAAGAAGGGTAGTTCCCTTACTCATCATCAGAAGCCTGATCCCTCCGGTGGCAAGAAGAAGAAGCGCAAGGCCAACACTACAATTTTGGATTAAGCTGCGTTTCCACTGCGGCGCATCTCTATGCACTGGACTTCAAAAGGATCCAGTCAGCTGCGATGCGTCCGACAAAAGCGAGGAGAATAGGAGGAGCGCTTGAATGAGATGATGGGTGCTGATGCCCCAAAGTAAGTCTTTCCAACCGTTACTGTCTGATGTAAATGTAGGTTGTACTAACATTAACTCCAGTCCAGTCCTCGCACTTTCTCTAGATTCTCACTCGAGTGTCACCAGCCATATCGAGCATCTCCAACACTTCTAGCCCCAACGGCCACGGAAATCAGCATGAGCTCTCTTCCAACCTCTGCCCTCACCCAGCAGATCTACATCCCTAAGGTAACGATGTGGTTGGCGCCATCATTGGAAAGGGTGGACAGAAGATCAACGAGATCAGACAGATCTCTGGCAGTGTGATCAAGATTAATGAACCCTTCCAAGCACAGCAACTTGCTCAGCGGAACAGTCGCAATCCAGCCGTACTCGTCGTAGACGTTGGCCCACGAGCTGTTGTTGACCTCGGCCTTTTCACCGCAACCGCAACCGTCATTTTTGGCCGTTGAGCAATACACAAACGAGGAGCTTGCCGCTTGGATCGCCGAGCGCAGAGCTAACTGGCCATCCAAAGCCAAAGTCGCTGCCAAGAAAGCTGCTGTCAAGGCACAGAAAGCTGACGCAAAGGCCGCAGATGAAAAGTTTCTCGCCAGAGCTCAAGCGAGCGTTCATCTCCCAGCACAATCCAAGCGGACGGCCAGATTGCACTGCCGCACACTCTCGCCGCAGTGCGGTTCCTCTGTTGCTACTACCTTGCCAGTTACCCAGCTGGATAGCATGTCTGCTTGAGGACCCCGAGGGCAAGTCAACCAAGGAGCATGGTCCCCGCAGCCGCGCTCAACCTCGGCCGGTCTCTGCTCAGCCTCACGATGAGACTGCTTGGATCCATGTTGGATCCGTTATTTCCAGCCCAGAAGCCGCTACATATCCTTTCCCTTCTCGATCGCCGTTACGGACTCATGGGACGATGTTGGGCACTCCATTCTCGGCATCCCGTTCGTACGGATATGGCCAACCGACATACAGGCAACAGTCCAGAGGGGGGCCGGGGATGTTGATGACCCAGAATGATGCTCGCGTTGCCGCCGACGAAATCGGGTTTTTGGCTGAGGAGGAAGCGGGTGACAACGCTTCTTGTTCCGTACCGTAGACTTGTCCCAGAGACCGTTTACCGAGCCTCGAGGTTCTTCAACAAGATGAAGACCACTATGCCGATCTTGGAAGTCAAGCTCTATACCTACCAGCCGTTCAGGGCTTTGGCATATATCCACTCGCAAGGAATCTGGATGATGCTAGCGTTGCCGCCAACGGACAAGTGTTTTTGGCCAAGGAGCGGGAAGCAGATGACAACGCTTCTTGTTCCGTAGACAGCCCGCGGGAGATGACGGCAGCTCCTGCTGCGACGGTCGAGGTGCCTTGTGTCGCCCTCTACAACACAAGAGCCTGCGAAGAAAAAGATCGACTGGCCAGAATCTGTTCGCAACTACGTCCAGCGTTCTTTCCAGACTTCCAACCTAGATCCATCGGTCACCCGCGCCGAAATGGAAGCCAAGCTCAAGGAAACCATCTCGTACGCGAACGACCAAAACAGGGCGAAGACTGACACCATCGGTGGACTCTTTGTTGCGAGGGAGTCGTGGGCAGCATGGCTTTATGGCGGCTTGCTTGCTCCTTAACGTGTCAAAAATGCAACAAAGCAGCCGAGCCAAAGCCGGCCCCCAAGCCAAGAAGCCATGCTGCCCAGTCCGATACCTCTTCTAAGAGGTGGAGCGGGCGTGTTGAGTTCCACAGGAGAACCATTCACTCATGACCTCCCCGGCCGGAGTATCATGATCAATGACCAAACCCCTAGCCGGAGTACTATCGCAATCCGGTCCGGTGGACGCCCCGGCTCACTCACGGGCAGAATGCAGCCACACGTCTTCTTCGCAACGCATTTCACGACTATTGGTAAGTTCGGTGTAAGCCCTCCCCTTTCATTCACCGCTAACGGCAATCGTAACAGCTGGACTTTTGAACAGATGCTACCACCGCCGCCGTTGAATGGGAACGACGAGCTACTGCACCTCGAAGGGAGTCTGTTGGAGGTCGCGAAAGACGACGACGAAAGGGGCATGATTCTAGAGTTGTCTATAAACGGAAAAGGAGAAAACGGAAACCAGGCAGCCTAAATAGGCGGACACGGGCGGTCCAGAGTACGGGCTTCCAACACGGGATCTAGGTAGAATAGGAGAAACGACCAAAAATATCATGGTTTCGAGAAACTCGTGTGAATTTGAAAGAAACCCCTTACTGGGGGCATGCAGGTGTTGGTCCACCTGAATTCACATGGAATGCATGAAGCAGCACATGCAAGTAGCACCTTCCCCTCCACATCGACTTTCCAGTGTTCCCCACTGTCAGGGAAATCGCCAATTTCTCGCCGTCGCTCTTTCCCATTTCCACTTGTTTCCCATGCAGTGAGATTTTGATTGATTCAGTGGACAACATCTTCCTTCCTTCCTTCCCTTCCGTCCTGCCCCTCCAAAACAAAGTACTACAGCAGCTGCCTTGCCTTCCACCCCACTTGCCAGGTTAAGTTATGTTGCTTGAGCGGATGGTGGTACATACGGTAGTACCTTTGCCTGTTCCTTTGCAACAAAAAAAGCACGGTTGGCGCAGTTCCTGTCCCCCCAGCCAGGTTCTTTCCTTACTCCTCCCCCTCCCAAAACACCGCATCCCAACTCTCATCCTTCCCACCTTGCCTACAGGTACTTCCCCCTCTCCCCCTTGCACACAAGGTAAACAAGCCATTCCCACGTCTCCCACCAGACACGGCGCGTTGAGTTGCCGATAACGCAGGTAAGTTCCCCAGCATGCTCGGCCCATGCGGAGAAAGGGATCCGAGTAGTGGTAAGGGTGCATGTGGAGGCACCAGAATGTTCCACCTCTTCCTGCAGTTGGCCATGTGTCTGCAGCAGAGAGGGTGGTACCGTTGTGGAAAGGGGATGGAGGTTTCCAGATACATTGTTGCCCTTGACAACCGGTGGTGAGGTTGCTTGTCTTGCAAATTGCATCTTGCAGCTCTGCCGCCTCTGCTCCCCCCATTCCAGTCGTGTCCGCACTAGGAGCTGGCAGAGAACACCCACCACAACCAACCACCACCCCGACCCCCGTCGCCAAAAAGACACCCCCCGTCGCCTCAGCAGGAACAGGGTAGACGACCCATGTGTTTTCGCTTGTCATGACAAAGCTTGTTATTGTTGTTTCCTCTTGTTTCCCTTCCTCTCTCTTCACTCTCTTCTCCTCCTCTCCTTCTACAACCTCCTTTTGCGTCGACATGGTTCCGCGCTCCATGTCCGTATCCGTGTCTACTAGATACCGCCTCCTCTCCACCCAAGTAACGCTACTAACCACCGACTCCAAGACCGTAGTTGACCATGACGAATCAAGGGCGTTCTCCCAAGAAAAAGCAGCCAAGCCAGGCCAAGGCTCGTAAGTGGTGACCGTCATGGTAGTGATAAGCGACAAGATGTGTGGGAACATGTGCAAGACCGGGGAGATGGTGGTTAGAGTTGTTGAGGAGATCTTGGTTGCTGTATAAGTGGTTGTTTGGCTTATTGTTGGTGTCTGTATTGGCCTTGTCGAGGCGGCGGCGGCGGTAAAGTTGGGGAGGGCATCACCGGATGTGGCGAAGAGGACTGGTATTGTTATTGGAAAGTGTATGATAGAACGATGACGATGCTGTTTGCAAGGCATCATGATTGATACGGGTGCTGGGTTTTCTCGTAAACTGGGCTAAGAGCAGCTGCAGCTGGATCGAGACACTCCGCAGGAAGGAAACAAAGCGAGCATTATTTTTCAAGGACCTTAGGACGGAAAGTCAGCGAGCCCTGCCTGGAGAGTATCATTCCGTATTCCTAGAAGTGGCCAAATCGGCTCGCTCGTTGTGTCACCCATCAAATTGAATTTAACCGGAGGGCAATTTACCACATTGTCATCTTCCTCGTTGGAGGTGGTGTGAGGGTAATCACTACACTTGATGATACTTGCACATGGCTACAATCCTCACGTTATGCGAGTGGCAGTCATTCACTAGCAAGGGGAGACATTTTATTGATCCAACGAGAGAAGACCATCTTTATATTCATTTACTGTCACCATATTGTGACGTGACGTATCTCAAGTCAGCGAGTGTTGGTTGCCCAGCTTGTGCCCATAGGTATCCATGCCCATGTCCATCCTCCCAATGCTTCCCCATTCCTTTCCCAAAGACCCCTGAAACCCCTTTCCATGACGCTTTATACATCAGCGAGTGTAAATATCAAAAAAGTCAAATCCTAACGAGAGAACGCCATTCCATGACCCCCTTTTCCCCTATGCTCCATGTCCCCGTCCTCTTACCCCAAAAGCCCCTATGATCCGATGCCCATGTACCTTCAGCCAAATCAAACTCCTAACCGTCTCCAATTGTCTCCTGTACCCCGCGTCCCCTTAAATGCTTTTGATGTTTTGTGCTTCGCCTCGGATCCAGCTCCCTTGGTCTTCTGAAGAGGCTGTTCTGTTTCTGTGCTTCCATCCGTTTAAGACGTTGTCTATAAGGTATGTATGCTAGTGATATCCTGATCCAACAAAGTTTCGCCATCGCCCTTGCATTTCTGTTAGTGAGCCCCTTACAACACCTTTCCATGCCATCGTTCTGAAGTACAAATTCGCCATGTATGAGAAATCTGATAAGGGAAGCCAAAAATGCCCTATTCACTCCACGCTCAAGCGATTGACAGAAGGAATACATGTCCCAGTAGCCCAAGTTCCGTAACACCAGCCTGCAAGATAAGTGATGAAAGACTGGAAAGAAAAGCAAAAAAGAAAAAAAAAAAAAGAAAAAAAAGAAAAAAAAAAAAGGGAAAAGACGATGAAGCTAAAGTTGCGTTAAGCGGGAATAAAATCCAAACCCAACCCCTGGGCGATACGAGGCCAGTCCCATACTGCCGCCCAGTCGCCACTCTCCATGAGCTGCCAAATGTGCTCCAAGACTTCCAAGGTGCGGTCGGCGTTTCTCAGACCAGTGTATCCCTTGACGGTTTTGAGAGCAGCACGCACCCGATCCTGATTCACGGGCGTGAAGCATGCCGTACCAATAATGAAACATGGGAGGAGGAGCAGGGTTTGGCATGGATCGCTGGGCTTGAAAGATTCCATGATGCCCAAAGACTCCTCGACAGCCAGGGTAATCCGCGGGTCGTGTTGGAGTGGTCTGCGAGAGGGTGGCGGCGACTCAGACCTCAGTGACGAAGCTGTGCTTAGGAGGGGGACGGAACCCATTCCATTGTAGTCTGTACCTTCTAGCCTGGGCGACGAAGTGCAACTTGTTGATGCCGACATGGGCGGCGTGGTAACTCCAGGTACAGCAGCTCGACTTTGGCGGGCATCGGACAGGGCAGAGAACGGGTGGGCAGAGTAGCTTGTAAGAGGCAAACGAGCCGAAGGAGACGGCGGGTAGACGGTTCTGACGAGGTAGATCCACATCATGTGCTTGTAGAGAAGGCCTACTCGGTCACGATTGTCTCCCCGGGGCCATTCAGGGGTCCAGTCCTTGATGGCGGCATCGATTTCCACCGCCCGATAAAGGCTGACGTAGTCAACAACTGGATCGATTTGATTGACAATATTGTGCCGGATGGTGTTTCGTATCATGGTAATTTGAGGAAGGTACTCCAAGAGGCCATCGGCAACACCAAGCAGCCGGGGAGGGTGGATAGCCGGGGTGTGGTTGGCATCGTTGGGAACCGCACGGTGGTGAAGAGTTGAAACAGAATGAATCAGCTCATCAGCAAAGATGTGGTACTGAAAGAATTCGGCGATGAACGAGAAGAAAGCCGAGTCTTCCGGTGGTGAACTTGAAATGAGACTCCTGTATGCCGAGAGATGGAGCCGGTGCTCACCGCGAGGGTTGCCCTCAGCCAATGCCTCGAGGAGGAAGCAAAGCATCTGGCCGTAACGAGCAGATACGCGGAGCTTGTCTTGGGGGTTCATTGCATCGCTGACTTCCACGTCCTCGTAGAACTTTTGCCTGGCTTGGTCGTGGTGATACAGAGACCGTTCGTGGAGCTTGTGGGCAGAGGTCGATGGGTTATTCTTGAGGAGGTTGAGACCGTAGGGTGTATCATAGTCGATATGTTTGCTGGCCAACGAGAGGATGGAGTGCATGAGGCCTTGATGCTTGACTGCAATCGGCACCATCATGTCCTTGAAGGCATTCTTGTGTTCTCCCTCAACGGTCAACACGGTGCTGAGATGCTCGTTATAATGCTTCCAGAAAATCCTATCCTCGACCGTCTCGAGCCCGTAGAACAGTGGCTGCATTGTAATGAACGGCAAACTGTGGGTCTTGAGGCGTTCTGCATGCATGGGCATGTTAGACTGTCCTGCCACGAGCGTATTCACAGGGCTACTGTGCTTACCCTCCTCGGCTCTCTCTCTACCACTCCTCCAGATCTGTTTCTCGGGATAACCTTCACAAACCACGGCGTTCTTTTCACAGTTCATGCCTATATGGTATTAGAACGAAACATGAGCGGGTTGGATTTGAACCTCCACTTACACCGCGGCTTTGCCTCGTCGCACTTCTTCTTGCGCTTCCGACAAGTGAGGCAGCCTGTCTTGGATCGGCCTTTTGTGACCTTACTTGCAGGGACAACCGGCGCGACTGGGTGCTTGCGGGGCCGACCTCGGGGTCGCTTTACCTTTGGTGGATCTGACACGGAACCGTCGCTGTTTGTAAGTGCGTTTGTTGGGGCTTGCTTGATATGGTCCATGCAGAAGTCGTCTTCGTCCAATGGCTCTAGTTTTGGCAATGGCAGCATGTTATCGTCCGAGTCCGGGTCCCATGACAGCTCATGGTGGTGACCGTGGCCGTGGCCGGTACTGCCATGGTGACTGTCGAGTCCCACCTCCCAGTGCCCAATAGAAGATAGAGACGCCGTCGACTGGGTTAGTTCAGGCGAAGCTGAAGCCGAAGCGGAAGAGGAAGAGCAGCAATAATTTCCTGACTGGTCAGCCCCATAATAGGACGCGTCCGTTCCATTGCTGATGGGTGAAAGCTGGCCAGTCTGAGCGAAGCTCATGGCCGAAGACATTGAAGCAGAGGTTGAGGTTGACGAAAGCGAGGTGAACCAAGACGATGACTGAGGAAGACACTGGATATCATCCGAATCCATGCTGTGGCTATCCGACCAAGCAAGATCTCCGTCATCAGACGCGGCAAGAAGTGAAGAGTCCATAATAACTCGTTGCTAACAAGACCATACCAAAGGGGTGGACACAAAATAGGGGGTACGAGGGAGGCGTCCCCGATGCTTTAAACAGTTGCCGAAGACGAATGGGGTGAAACAAGGCTAACCGATGAGCGGGTAGCCAAGAAAGGCCGAGATGAGGTGTGGAAGGGCCCCGGGGGTTGAAGTGACAGAGTAGAGATTCTTGACACTAGTCAGCCTGGCCTTGGAAAAGTTGGTCGATCAGTACACTGTCCAGCAAGATGAATGGGAGGGTTCATGCATACAAAGCTCGGCGAAGGTATCTCTACACAGTCAGAGATGGAGAAACGTGGAGAGAGGATGAAGAGCTTGAAGGCCTTTGGAGCCTTGAATGAGGGGACCGGCGAGGAACAGCTAGTGGTGTGCAGATCAACGGCAGCGGGTCGATCTTGACCAGTATTCCATGCGTGTTGGTTCTCTGAAAAAGAAAAACAAGACGAGGCTGGAAGACGGTGAAGAGAGCGAGTAGGAGGAAGGGAATTCGTCTTGGTCTATTCGACAAGGGGGTTGAAGATGTGTGTGTGACTGGGTGATGAGAGACACTGGGGACTTGAAGAACAGGGGGAGGCAAAAAAGTGGTGGAGAGAAAGGCGACCTTATTTGCTTCCGAGTCGACTTGTACAGTACGGATCAGGTGGGGTGAAGACAAATGTGGGTGTTTATCACCAAACACCGTTTTCAGTTCCCTCTCTCATCCAGCCGGGAAGAGACTCGGACCCATGTCTCTCCCCCAAGCTTTTAGCGTGTTGGTTGCCAACGCCCTAGCCTTTGTGCAACCTCACCATCGTCCCAATCTCTGGGGAAGTCGCGAGCGCGAGTGAAGCGCGGCTTCTCCACAGACTGGTGGTCTCTTGAGGCTATCTCTGTGGCCGCCATCAAATCCATCACTTGAGGTTCGGTTGATGTCCGACATGGACCCATTCCCTCAGCCTCAGAGCCCAAACCACGCAAAGTGTCTAGGTAGGTATCCTGTGGGCGCATGTCCGAGAACGTACGTCCAGGCAGACAGGATAGACAAAAAAAGAGAGATGGCCATGTGAGCCATGCCTACCGCACCTCTTGGCTAGTCAGCTCTAGCGCCATCTTGATCTTGGATAACTTCAAGTTCCATGCTTTTGTCTAGTGTGGTGTTTTAGATCGCTTGACTTGGTAACGTAGTATGAGTGGTGGAGGACGCAGAAATGGGACGATTGATTGACGCTGCGTCGATGCCAAGAAGAAAGGCAGAAGAGATCGGGATGATGGGTGGTGGTCGTGAAAGGTGGTGAATTATAAGGTAGTGTACATACAGTAGTGGGGAGAACGGGACATGGGGAGGCTGGAGAGTGGATGGACTTAGGTGGGGGGGCGGGGGGTTAAGGCCAGCAGTGTCCATGTGTCGATAACCGGCAGCTCTCAAGACGGGAGCTCTTTCCACTGGCTGTGTATCGCGGGTTTTCCTCTTCAGGAACTCCAGCCTAGTGTTGCTCTTGCCTCGCAGCCTCCAGTCGCAGTGCAGAGAGCGGGAAAACAACAGGGACCAACGGCAATCGCGACGGATTCGTCAATGGATTCGTCGGTTGCTGACCGCAGGGACAAGGAAGGAGCCTCTCACGCGTCCAAAAGTGCTGCCACTTGCACATTATGCGATATGCGAACGTGCATGGCGGGTGCTAGAGCTACGTACCTCACTAACACTCTTCGGGGCTGGTCGCTGCAGAATCGCCGACACCACCTCGCAGTCTTTTGTGCCGATTTCCATTCCCTTTCCTGAGAGAGCTTGTGCCCAGCTCCAGCTGAGATACGGCGCAGTGTCTTGGGGTCCATGTAACATCGACCTCTCGCGGTTGTCGTTGAAGCCGAGAGATGGATGGTTTGCGGAAGGAAATCTCTTCATCGACTCTGGTCGGATGCAAGATACGTGCAAGGCAAGGTTCCGTTAGTGCAAGTGCCCGATACGACTCTTTCCTACATGTCAACCATCGCTCTTTGCCAATCGTTGTGGATGATGGGCATGATGAAAAGCTTTACCGTCTGTCCATTTTCGGTGGCTTGCATACCTACCAGGCATGGATTTTAAGAGATCTCCATCTGTTACCAGTGTACATGCCCACATGTCCCGCTACGAGCCAAACCGGAGCAATGCA
The DNA here is from genome assembly GCA_030685235.1 of Copromyces sp. CBS 386.78. Classification (NCBI taxonomy): domain Eukaryota; kingdom Fungi; phylum Ascomycota; class Sordariomycetes; order Sordariales; family Sordariaceae; genus Copromyces; species Copromyces sp. CBS 386.78. Next base: position 270,915 of record MU839081.1, read on the forward strand.
AGCGGAACCGCGGGGCAGACAATTGCGTATTATGATTGGCTTGAGCACGGGACCCTTTTTGCTTTCTTCAACTCGTCTCCTCCACGGCGTCCCCAAACCACACCATCATGGGTTTCCGACAGCGACCCAACAACACGCCGCGCCGCAATGGGTTTCATCGTCAGCTTGATCAAACGGTTCTTGACTTGTGATGAAGGATGCGCTTGGCAATGAGATCAACGCCCAAGACACAGCCGGGCCCCGCTCTGTTTCCAAGTCCTTCAGAAATCCGAACTAACTGATCAAGGTCTGGTGATGGGGAACAATGGTCGGTGGAGAAAGGATTGACAAACGATGGGCATATCTGGCCTTCTTCCGTCATTACGGGTCTGGTCTGGGGGTCAGGAAGACAAAAAGACGACGAGGGGGCACACCATGGAGATAAGGTCGAGCCAGCAATGGAGGGGATGGGGTCAAACTAGCTGCCTGGGCTGTGACCTAGAGGTAACTGTACGCTGTACTGTATGCTATCCAAGAGACCACCAAGCTTATAGGAGTCTGAAGAGCTTCCTCTCTGCATGTCAGTTGGTAAGCTCAGCCGGAACTACTGTTGGTCCTAAATATGCGATCAATCACTACGGGATAGGAATGCTGACCTTGTGAGTTCCTTCCCTTTCAAACCGTCAAAGATCATGTTCTGCATCTCGGTTATCATATTCGACCACAAGACTCCTCCAAAGGATCTCCAGAGAGGAAGTCGGGAAAAACTTTGGCAAGGATTTGCAACGCACTAGTGTCTGCGGACCGAACACTACAGCCAGAAGACAGCAAAGAGCCAAGTCGGACCGCTCTTATTGGCATTACACTTGAGCCCTGGTAAGTTCGTTAGCTCGGTACATACAGTCGGTACATACCGCTGCAAATGCCCTGCAAGTGCGCTGTGAATGCCCTCTAACTTTACCCATTATAGAAGGTGGTGGTGATTTGGGTGATTCTGGTCCATGAGCTGGCGAAATAAAGAGTGTGTCTGTGAGAGTTGTTGAAATGTGCTGTCAACTCTTTCTCACCTTGAGATCAGGCGATTTCAGCTAATCAGATAGCGTAGATAGACCTGTCCTGCCTTGCAAACCCCCTTGTCACCCGCTTGTAAGAAAATATGGGGCAAGAACTAAACTAACATGGAAACTTTCAGGGGCTATAATGTATACAATATCTGCACGACGATTCCATGTGCCATGATATCATGACAGCTCGATATCCCACGCACCGCTGTTTTAGCTTGGGGCCCTTAATGCATACTGAGCACATCTCTGAGCAGTAGGATTTGGCGCCGTTCCGACACTGCAACAACGACGGAACGGCCAGGAATACAACTGACTGTCCGATGCCGACGGGGTCGGGACGAGATCGGACTCATCCACATCTCCCCAGGTCCCCCAAAATCACTAAAGTTCAGTCTAAATGTACGCAGTATAACGTGATCAGCTTGGACCCATCCTGCTGAAACACAAGCCTTGACCACTCACTAGCTTTGAGAGATGGAGTAAGCCGAACACATCTTGTGAACCCTTGATCATCTTGGCCATCAGATAGTCCGTCAACACCATCTTGTGACGATAGTATTCACAAAAACACATGCTAATTCTATCTACAGATGGCGATATTCCAACATACCTAGTTGTGAGTTGCGGCGAGCACAAAAGGGACAAGTCTGTCCGATACCGGTTGTACGAAATTTCAAACCTTTGACACCCGCGACAATCCTCGACCCTTTGATGTCGGTGACTGCATGTTCATATGTTGTGTCGGCATCCTTTAGGAGGATTGTTGTACACAGACACGACACACGGATGCTGCCAGACTCGCGGGAAGAGATGAGCACTGCAATGTCTCGGGTCAGGTACAAGCCCTCTCTTCTTGCGCAGTGGCTGTTGGGCACATACACATTGTGGGGTGAATCCTTTGTTGGTTTCATGTCTCTTCGAGGCGGCTGTCAATTGCCCCATTGCAACCCGATTAAAGTCTCGGCATCAGTCCGAGTCATCACACTCATCAGTCCCAACGAAGCCGTTAGCCAGACGCTACCTACAACCAAAAGAGGAAGAGGAAGGAAAAAAGAATAGCATGCGACACAATGCCCAGATTTAGGGTCCAATCTCGGAGAGGACGTTGGCACTCATGGAAGTTACCCCTCACTGCTTTTATCTTTTTGGGTCATAGTATTCCCGAAACTCAACACACCCTGACTGTCTCGCGAGGTACCAGGTACCTTTTTTCTCTTCTACCTGGGCCGACGATGTCGTGCACCCAACTCTGGCAGGTGCGGTCCCCCACCCATCCTCTGTACCGGCAGTGTGTGATCCGGTTGCGTCATTCTCAACCTATTGAAAAATTTCCCGCTGGCCAGCAATAGGATGGAAATGCCAAGTGGAATGGTGCGCCAAGAGGAAGAAGTGTGGAAGGAATCACTGGAGGATGTTGTTGCTCGGCCTGCTCTTCCCTTCAATTGAGGTTGTCTTCTCCAAACAAAATTCTCCTCATCCAACTCACCGCCTTCATGCCCGTGTGACACGACCACCACCACCACCACCACCACCCGCCAAGAACATCATGATGTCTCGCAACAGCCAAATTAGGCTAACCGCTGCACCACCACGTCTACGAAGCTCTCCCACACTCGAAAGCACTGCAGCTCTACACGGCACAGGTTTTACTAGAAAATCTCGAGAAAGCCCGAGATGGAGACTGGAGCACGGCAAGGCCAGATTACAGCCCAGCCTACCCCTCAAGACTATACCTCGAGACTATAGCACTTTACTCGAGTCCTTGGATCAACTGCCAAGTCACTGCGCCAGGAGCAAACCCCGTTATGGACTTGCTCAGAGTCGTGTTTCCCATCTTGATAACGGCATCCTGGTTACAGGCAGCAACGCAGAACTCAACCTCACCAAGAACCGACTGGACGGAGAAACGTACGTTCTTGTTTTCTCGTGAGATCTTCCCGCAACGGTTCCCTCCATCCGACCACCGGACCACGGTGGTTGGTGCTCCGGTTTCAACTTTTCAAGCGCTTCATTTTGTCATTTGATCGGCCCCCTCCTCCTTGCCTTTTCCCCTCTTCCCCACTCTGACACTTCAAAGTTCAAAGCCATGCTTTCGAGGCTCACTCAGTCCCTATCCCGTCTGCAGTTTCAGACTCGCAGGATTTCTTATCAGATTGGTAGATCCAAGGGTCATCACGTGGCCTGTGGTCCTTTGACAGACTTTTTAGTCGGTGGCGCCACAGTCCTGCTGCGGCTACCATTGATCATTTTGGTGTGCATGATGGCGCGCATGCTCTTCGGGCACACTACTGCCTAGTAGGACATGACATCTCAACCCCTCGTTCCTAGTTCCGTGCTCTCCCCTCACCGTCTTTTTTTTTTCTTTGCTTTTTTTCTATACCGCAAACATCCCTGGGGGACACGCCTTCTGTTCTGCGCCAAGATGGCAACCAGGCGGTTCGGGACGAGCTCCGATTCCTGGCCGAGTACGCTCTCCTAGAAAGGCTGAGTGGCCTGGAGTTGTTGGCGCAGTCCCGGTGTTGAATACCAATCGTTGGAAGATGGCTGTGTCTTCTTTCACAAGTCAACCAAAGGATAAAGCTTACAAGAACTCATGTGCCCGTCACTCAACTCAACCTTCTTCTCACACTCATCGGAGGATTTCAAAGGCTACACACTGGAACTGGTTCCGGTTGCGCTACACCTACGCAAGAGCCTGGCACAGCTTGTGTTCGAATCTCCTTGGTAACCCCCGCCTGACCACCTGGGCCCTCGGCAGGTACATGGCAGCAAAGTACCGGTACCTCGATCATGCGGATGTCAGTTGCGGTGCTTGATGTGGCACAACAGCTGAGGTGCTCTGCGCTTTGGGACTTCATGGCATCTTCCCCAGCTTCAAATATATATACAACACCCGACTTTCGCCTCTTAGCCGGTCCAGTTCCCGATACCCTCCCACGCCGAGTCTCTTCTTTCGTATTTCTGACCGATATCTCGACTTTTCACTTGCGTTTAATCCCTGTTGATGGTCCGGAAGGCGTTCGAATGCCCGTTTTTTCTGTCCGATATGTGCACAGCATGGTTGGAATGATCAAATATTCAGGAACGGCGAATCATCGCTGTGGAGGCCAGCATTGGGCAGACCTATACCATCTTTTCTTTTTCGTCTCTCATTTGCCCACTCTATCTTGAAAGATTTCGGAATCTCGCATGAGCTAAGCCCCAGGTACTCTCAAATTGTCGACTGTGCTACTTAATAGCTCGGCATGTATTGCGCCCGAGTGCGCCACATGTCATGGATCGTTCGTATATGGCCCCTTTTGCGCTTGGTCGGGTCTTGAAGAATGGTTCCGCAGTCTCAGTCATGGTTCCCCGATTCACATGCACCAGGCTCATCAGTTTTGATCGGTCTTCAGATCATTAGATTTCAGAACAAGTTGCGCTGAAGTACTTGGCACCGAGCACGACTGGTCACTCGATGTCAATGGCGGCTGAAATGGCGAGCGAGCGGCAAGATATCGATGCACGCAACTTTGTACGATGCAAAATGAGGAAGCACCACAGGAGGCTCGAGTGGGTGATACCCTTTTGTGTCAAAGTTGACTCAGCCCGCCGCGCTGTCAACCTCTACAGTGCTTGGAATTTGAGACAACATGCGGCATGTTGGGAAGTGCTCTTGTGTCGCCCTCTCTTTCTTATCTTCCTACCACCAGGGGCAGGTAGGTATGGCTAGCTTTTCAGCGGTCTCTATCAACTGAGCATTTGATGAATATCGCGTTGCTTCAACTTCCCCCCGTCCTGTGCCATTTACGATTTATTTTTGTAGAAAAGTTCACCTTGACCTTTTATACTCACGAATGTCTCTTCAACTATGGGTCTCGAATAGCCTGGGTTTCAAGAACGCGGATGTGGTGCTGACTCTCTTTTTCGTGCTCCTCAAACTTATAACGCTCTGACCTAGTAGTTCAAGAGCCGTTATTACTTTACCAACATCCTGCGTTGCCATTGAAAACCAAGTGTCTGAATTTCCAGAATATAGGATATTTGACAGCGGTTCGTCTTGAAAATATCTCGGCTTTCTACAACTTACCTCCACAACTGACGCTCCATCACAGCTGTCTGGCGCCCATTCGTAATGTTCGAGAGTTATGGCGCGTTCTCTTTACCAAATAGCCTCCCGCTCGTTCCATCAGCCGTTTCTCCTGAAATTGCCAGAGACTGCACGGTTTCCGAGACAAGATGTCAGTGGAATGTCTCGGTTAGTGACTGCGGACGGCCCGGTGGCCTATTGTTTGACGCTCCCCCGGCCTCATCGGCAACAGGCAAGCCTCAAAGCGAGTTTGTATGGTTTGGCTAACCCTACTGAGCGCTTGTTCAGCCATGATTTGTTGTTCAGTCTCTGGTTGAACGCGAAATTAACCATCAACCACCGCATGAAGTCACGCCGGTTTCATGGATGAGCGCCGGTCTCAGCCGCCTAAAGTGAGACATACAGATATAGGGCGTACCCGCTAGGCCAGCTATCCATTCACCTAGTTGGCCACCCACGTAACTATCGGAACGGCCAGCCAGGATATTGAACGAGGCTCGCCTTTTGACTACGTCCTTGCGCTTTTGACTGTGGGTGATTGAAGGGGGCCTGCAAAGTTCAAACCGTTGAGGAAGGAAGCTAGAGCAACATATAAGGTAGTGTACTCTGGGCGATATCGTCGTGCCCAATAGCATTGCTTACAGCCAATATCCTGAAACTTCCCCTGTCAACGTTCCTTTCTTTTGTCTCTTCATCAGGATCCGTCAACCTCAACTAACATTTTTGACATAGCTGTCAAAAGACGTCGGCCATTCAAGCCATTGATCTGACCGGCGAGACCCGCTTCACCGGTTCAAATATTTACAGCAGCTCTATCTCGGTCATCACACCGTGGAATCGTACCACTGCATACTCACCATCGAATGCGCCTCGGATATCCTTTCCTACATACCCCGTGCTTACCCTTATCCATTCCCCTTGCTCAGCTAGTCCTTGCCGTCGATCTCCCGCGCTATTGTTGATTCCGTCCAGTTCCGTGCTGCCGCCCTTTCCCGTTTTAGTTCCCGCTTTTCCTTTTTTTTCTTTTTTCTTTTCTTTTTTGGTCAAGGGACCGGACTAGGGCAGTGTCGCAACGACAAATTGTATTGATTGACTTGGGCCTCGCTTTCAGGATTAGAAAATGCCAAGGTCCGGTCGTCTTTGAGCTTCGGTTGTCAGTGTGCTAGGAGTCAATGGTCTTGTTGGGTATGATCTGCATGTGGTCTTTGATGTTGGTCAGCGTCGGCCCGGACCGGATATGCTAGTTGCATTTCTCTGCTATTATGTCAGAGTGTTCACTTGATGTGGCTTGCAGATTGTCATTTACTAGTAAGAGATTGCTTTCTACTTTGGGTGTGGATGTCTTCAAGTTGCAAACCTCCCAAGTGGCGATGTGTATGGCATCGTATCAGCGTGGGATCAAAATAGCTCTAGTCCGGGGTTCACATTTCCTTGGAGCTTGGCAGTATAATCAAGATCAAGGTAGCATGACTGCCCGTACTTGGCCTGGCCTTACGAGCTCAAACTTGTGCTTTCCTGGACTTGTGCCGGTTATTTTCTAGGACGAGTTGGTGCCGACATTTAGGTGTGAGAAAGAGACGAGGGAGAACGGTGGCAGCAAGAACTGGAACAGAAACAAGAGGTAGGTGTTCCAAGCTTGGAGTGGCGCAAGTCCTCGTCAGCTTCCGAAGGTTCACTGCAATTCAAACGACCTTCACTTGGGACTCCGGTCCTTCCCCAGGGCCCAGCCCAGGCTTAGGGTTTCCGCTCAAAGACGGGACGACAAGCATGCCCCTCATAGGGACAGACATGCTGCCCTCCTTTCAACAACAGCCACTAGAATCTCCCATATAGTGCAGAGGTTTAGCATATTGGATTTTCAATCTTCCACATTGATATCTCCAAAGACCCGGGTTCGAACCCCGGTGTGGGAATTGGCAATATTTTTTTGGGTCTTTTTGCCTTTTTGCCAAGGGCATTTTGGATTTTTGGTGCTGCCTATCTACGGGACGCGCTCGCCTTCGCGAAGCCCAACATTTTGTTACTCGGTTTGAGGCAAGGATAGCAAATCACCAAGCAGAGGGCAACCTGAGAACTTCAGTGATAGCAACAGCAATCCATGCAGAGGGTGATTTTTCCTTATCGCCCGGTCTCGTGGATTGGCACTTCAACTTCTCGGCCTTTTCTCTCGTGAAGAACCGTAATTACATCTACCCTGCGTATTTCATGTTTCTCTCGCCAAAAGCGCGCATAGCTGACGTTCCATTCCCCAGATCTTACATCCTTCGCAACAGTTCACGTTGACAACGGCCAGCGACGACGACAGAAATAAACCGAACCTCACGGCCCACTCTCCCAACGAACCGGACAAGCGTCTTAACATCTTCATCCTGACGCTGGCAAGGCCAGGCTCGCGACCTTCGAGGAGTTCATAGCCCCATGTATGCCAGAGCCATCACAATGTCAAGCAGACGAGCGCGACCGTGAGGAATATGCACGAGCAGTTGACGATGTGGCTCAGCGATCAATTCCAGGACTTCAACATGGCGTTCTATTGCCTCCCCGGAGACTGTCGCATTCCCGACGACCAGTTGAAGTCAGAGATGCGCCGCAAGATTACTCGACATGTTCGTATTCTCCCTGAAGCTTCTTACCGCAACGAGAACATTGAACTTCATGTACGACCATTATACCGAGCTGTTGCAATATCTCGACTTGACGAAAGCTTGGTGGTGTGGGCATGCCGTGACTAGATAGAACTTGTTCACGATGGGTCTTTGTGCCCCATAGATCAAGATAGTCAGGCGGTTATAACTTCACACGGTGTTCTGGTGGTAAGCAAGCGGAAACCAACTACGCCAACTACGACGTAACACCCGCTCCTTTAGAGAAGCTCCTGAAGGAATCATGTTCCCTAGTTGGTCTCAGCTACACTTGCCTTGAGATTTTGCCTCCCAGGAAATCTGTGAGAAGATGGTTAGCCGGGGATTTTAACCACAGGTCGAGTGATGCTTTAGACCACTGCGCCAGCAAACGAAAACGAGCAGGCAAAAGGTACCTTATGTACCACGACCAGCATAATCTGGCAAGTGGGGTGGAAGGTATGGAAGGCAGCTGCTGTACTTCATTACTACAGCTTTAGAGGGGCAGGGTAGATGGTATGGAAGGAAGGAATGAAGGAAGGATCGGGAGAAGGTGGAAGGAAGGTGGAAGGAAGGAGCCAAAATGATGCAGACTCATCATGCGGACGGCTCCTTTCCTCCATCTTCCTGTCATGCCCACTTCCCACAATTGCTCTTGCCCCATTTTCCATTTCCAACTCCCTCATTTACCGTTTCTCATTCAGTGCTGTAAGTATTTATCAACTGTATCAAAACCCTAGTATCGATAAGAATTCACACACGAGATAGATGAGTTTCACTTTGCATCATGATTTCGAGTCGAGCAATCTAACAATCCCTTTTATTGTCCTGCCTGTTCTTTCCACAGGTACCTAGATAGGTCGATAACCAAGCGCACCCAAAACCAAAAGTTTGTTCTTGATGTGCCCTTCACAAGTACCTACCTAACCAATTCCACCGGTAGCCAGAAATCCATGCAGAGTGCAGTGGAGCAGTGGGAAAGGGGAAGGGCGGCTAGGAAGGTGCGAGGATGGGGATAGGATTGAGGTTAGAAATGGCAACGTGGAAAGTACCTAGGAAAGAGTGGTCGTGGGGGACAGGTATGGAGAGCGAACGAGAAGTGAAAACTATAGACGGGAGGAGCGAAGGTGCCGTGCATGACGAGTTTCGACCAGAGTCTGATTTAAATAGCTGAGAATTATGATGTTTCTCTTCCCAGATCGGCTGTCCGTTCAGCTTTTTCATTTGCTGCAGCTAAAACTGATTCTATCCCCGTCGAGAAGACATGCCAATTCCACATTTACATCGCCCCGCCATCTTCATCGGAATGTGCCTACTAGCATGATCATATTTCTCCGTAATCCTCATCCTGACATTGTGCTGGGCCTACCGACGAAGCTACGTCCACTGTGATGAACATGTCATTGGATCACACCTCTCGACAAGCAAGCGTTGACGCATCCATCATTTATCTTTAATGACAACTTAAAGGATTTCAATGTACCAAAACACCATGGATCGGAACACAGACAATATAGGCAGGTTTGTTTGGATCATAATTGCTTTCCCTTCCTTATCTCGATCCCCAAGATCTCTGCCCTCCTCCTCCCAAGGAGCATACATCTCCACATCAGCTAATGTACCTAGGTACTTCTTCAGCTCTCCTCCAACCTAGGTATGCTTCGCTCCAGCTGGTATCGATTGTGATCCTGGAGAGTGTTATATGCCAGATCGCGTACTCCTCCCCCTCCTCAATACCAATCTTGTACTTCACACGTTTCTTATACTCGACTACACGGATAAGATCAGAGAGTTGCTCGACGAAATCTTCCATCTTATTATTCCAGTCTTCCAAGAGCATCCTGGGGATCGTCATGGTGAGTGGGAAGTAGGCAAAAATTTCATCGTCTTCGTCTTCGTCTTGCTTCATGTTCTGAAGGAATGATGACGACGACGACGATGACGACGGCATGGACGACTCGTTGTTTTTGGCTTTTGTGGTGGCGGCTCTTGTGTTATCAATCGTGATGGAAGAGCTTCTTTTTTCAGAGAGGCCCTTGCAGGACTGATTCATGGTCCACTGCCACCTTACGTACCAAGACTGGAAGTTACGGTGAGCGTTAAAGAATCGGCGCTTCTCCCGCTTATAGCGCGCCGACTCGAAGGTGCGGATTCGGTGAAAGAGCCTGTTGAGGAGATATTCCATGTTGGTGCGCCCCATGACCGAGCGGGGGAACCGCATGGTGAGAGGGACGGTGACCATCTCATGTAGATGGCACGTTCCCCTGGCCGGCATATTTGACTATTCAGTTGGTCGATTTGTTGATTGTGAGATAGGTAACCTGATAAGGCAGAGAGAGGTATCTCGAGGTTGCTTGCAACTTGCCCAAGTTCGGTGATCTGGTTCGATGAGATGATCTTGAACTACAGGTAACCTCGATGGAGGCTTTGGGGGTTGAGGAAGTGTGGTGTATCTAGACAAGAAGACTATTGGTTAGCTAGGGATCATCGAAGAAAGAAAAGAGGAAAGCGACCTACCTCTCAAACAAACCGTCGGTAAGTTCAGGTAGCTCAAAGCTTTCGTAGTGTTGTCGTGAGTTTGGTGATTTGAGTTCGAAGATCGAAAAACTGTGTGAGAAAAGTTGTAGTGTAGGCAACCTGTTTCAGTACTCGAGACAAGAAGGCTGGTTGATCGATGTGATGATGATATTGAAAAAAAAAAAAAGAAGAGAATAAACACTCCAACAATAGCTGGATGGGTGGTGAGCTGGTTTATATTGTTAAGTAGGTCCCAGGAACACCCTTTTCCAGAGCGATGAGATGTGTCAGGACGGTACATCTGGGAAATGCAACATTTTTTTTTTTTTTTCCATCCTGCAGTCGTGAAGTTGAGTATCAAGGAGGTCCGTCCGGTTCGACACCATGCATGTAGGTGAAAAGATGCAGATATGGGTTTACCACCAAGGAAATGTCAGTCTTTAGTCAAAATTTTGAGGGAGAAATGCCCTCTTCAGCATGGCAACAGACCCAAAACGCTCAAGAAAAGAAGTTGTGGATTCGAATGTAGTCCTTCGCTATACACATCGGAGATATACACATGCGCATACTCCTATTTATAGCCAAATGTCCGGGCTCCGGGGACGAAAATATGCAGACACCGACAGGAAATCGGTACTGCAGCACGGCGTATATGTAGGTAGTAGGTGAAACGAGCTTAAGCAAGCAAGGTAAAGGGGAAAAAAAAAAAAAGAAGAAGAAGAAGGGACGCGTTACCTCTACACATGCACAGACGTACCCGTACCAATAACATCGAGTTCATTCTCAATCCAGTCAGACCTTGTTTGACCATCAGCACTTTGATTTTACCAACTACCAACTACCATACCATAGCCATCCATATATCCATATCCACCCCTCATGCAGACACTCCCCAACCTCAAGGCTCAACAGCACACAACCTCGCCCTAACAGGAACATTCTCCTCCCTCCCCACCTCCGGAAACCCCTTCAGCCTCTTTCCCACATGCTTCCCAAAAACCAAACAATGCGTCGACCCTCCAAAATGAAACATGCCCAATTCATCCCCCTTCTCCACCCTCTGCCCTTCCTTAACCGTAATCTCGCAAGAACTAACCTCGTCCATGCCCACGCCAATGAACACCATCAACCCTATCTCTTTTGCCTCGGCTTGGATGAAAATAATGGCCCTTGTCGCCAGCGCAGTGAGGTACCCCTGACTGGCCGTAAGACCCCTTTGCAAAATCTCGTACTCGCCTTCGCGGCCTGTTCGGTCAATGGACGGGTCATCTGTTGCCGTAGCTGAGAAGAGCGGTTCAGAGAAGTACGTCCCTTGTTCGACAAAGGCGCGCCTGATGACTCCTGAGACGGGGGAATGCCACCGGTGATATGAGAGACTGGACAGAAACGCTTGATAGACGGTTCCCCCCGCAAAGTGTGAACTCAACGAATCGTGCGCGAGCATGTCCAGCACCGAATACGGCTGGCCTTTGACCCAGAACTTGTCGCGCAGACGGACGTCGTGACTCAAAGCGTAGGGCTTGGACTCGCACGCGTTGGCGATGACCAGATTATCCTGCGGGGAAGCGACGGGGCGGGCGGAGGGGACGAAGCGGCGCGTGAAAAAATCGTCCCACGATTTAAAGCCGCGGTTGGGAGCGGCAGGGTCGGGGCACTGGTACATTTCTTCGAACTTGAAGGAGGTTGCCGAAGCGGCGTTGGCCACTTCCATCAAATCTTTGTGACCGACTTCGCCGAACCAGCCGGCGCGGTGGGTGCCCAAGACGGAGGCAGACTCGGGAGACTTGAGGTATGCGCCCCACTGGTTGAGGATCTTCTTGAGCATGGCGTTCACGTCCGGGTCGAGGAAGGCGGCGTGGCCGCTGGGCGTGCCGGAGGCGTAGTCGAAGATGGCGGCAAGAGGGACGCCGACCATGCCAACGCCTGCCGCGGCGTCGGTCCATTCGGGGGCGTGGCCGAAGACGTGGTTCAAAACTTGGAGCATGTGCTTGTAGTCCCGGATCTGGCTTTGGCCGGTCACGTCGCGGTTGTAAGGGGGCTTGTGCGGGACCTCGTCCCACATGGAGCAGAAGTACATGTAGATGCGGGCGTTGTTTTCAATGAGATGCTGGAACTCCTTGAGAACGGGAACGAGCTCTTGCTCGCCAGCTTCGTCGACGTGTTTGACGTGTTGGCCGAGCCAGTGTTTGAGGATGCGGTGGTCTGCGGGCAGCCATGCTCCAGGCCTGTACTTATTGGGATTCAGCCCCGTCTTATGTGACTGCTTGTTGGTGATTGAGAGGGTGTTCCTACCTGTGTATCCGGTGCTCGTCCGGAATGTCGTTGTTGTTTCCGTGCTGGTAGACCATATTGTCGACTTGTTAGATATTTGGGTGGTTTAGATGACCGCAACACATCAGACAGAGCCATCATGATCATTTTGTAGAGTTCCCCAGAGGTCTGAACAAACAAAAACACAGCCAAAACTTGCTGCATCAATGATGTAACGATGTAACCGCCCTGACGTGGTGATGCGCTGATGACCGTTTCTGAACCATTTCTTGGCACGAGTTTCTTGGTCTGGCCAATCCCAGATCGCAAACCGTCCAACCTCTTTTTGGGCCTGCACAACTTGTCTTTGTCGTCGTATGCATTGGCCCGTTGACGGTGCACGAATGCAGTCAAGTAGTGTTTTCCTTGTTTTTGCTCCGGATATAAGCCGCGTGTACCCTTTTGTGGTCTCGTCTGTCCTTGTCGTTCAGGTGATTGTAGAGCATGCTGCACTCTTTGCAAACGATGAACTGGGGTTTTGGCTCGCCAATAGCGAGGCTCAGGGTGGTCTGGACCATTTCCTTTGTTGGTGGTGTCTTTGCTGCCCGTTTCTTTTTGCTAACACTTTGTTTCGAGCTTGTTGCTCCCGTAGAATCGGGCTCGGTTTGTGATGATGCTGATGGCGTGCCGATAGGTGTCCCATCTCCCGCTTCTGGTGTTTCGTCCGCATTTTGGTTCCTTCTCTTGGTATCTTGGTTTTCGCCATCGTGTTCACCGTCCAAGGTGGGACGAGTCGTTAATCTGCGGCGCTTTCTCTGTCCGGTGCTAGACGGCGGCCGCGAAGGAGGTGTCGATATCAGCTCTTCCGTGGCAGATGGAGCAGGCGTGGTCGCTTTACTGGGGGGCGCAGGTGTCTTGGGTTTTGCCTTGAAGTAGGACAGTATCGACCCCGACTTGGTTGGTTTCGGGCATTCGACACATGTTGGAACGGCGGTCGGTGAGCTGGGCGGTGGTAGTTCTGGTGCTGGTGTGTCTTCGGGACTCAGCTGTTGTCGTGGCGTCGAGGGTTTCGAGTCTTCTTTGGCGGCGGCGGCGGCGACAGATCGCCTGCCATATGTTCGAATTGGCTTTTTGCGCTGTTGTGTGCTATGATTCGTGCCAAGTGTTTCTGCTGACATTGTCGACCTTATCGCTGTGATTTTTTTGTGTCATGGAAAGGCGTTTTGACCAGTTCTTTGATGTATTATTGTATTGTTGACTTTCAAGTCAATTTGGTGGTATTTTTGTCGTCGCAGTTTGCGGTTGCGCCCCGCGTGGAATTTCCCTTCTTCGCAGGGATTGGAATGGGTAAATTACATGGACCGCGACGCGTCTGGTACGCGAGTTCACGCTGCCAAGCCATCGCCAAGCACAGCGCTGAATGACGCACCACAGCGACTGCGGATCCCTGCCATTCAGCAGTCACCAAAGTAAACAAAGCCCCTGAATGGTCTCTTCAGTCTGCGCTATCAAAGTTATTTCTTGCGTCTTCTCAGGTTCGCATCCTCGGCCGCAGACTCTTTGCTCTCAATTGCAATCGGCTTGTCCGCTGACTCTTTCTCTTCCGAACCAACGACCCACGTCTGAACCACCTCCTTGACTTCCTTGAATGTCTTGTCCTTCTTCTTCGCCTGGCCGAGATGCCACACATATCCCGAGTACAGGGCAACTTCAGCAACACCTGCAATGATACTGCCTCCCATGGTGAGGAACATCCTAGCCGGAGTGCTCCACCATCTTGCCAAGATCCAAAGAGTCGCTGCCACGCCTAGAATGGTGACCATGAAGTTGAAAATGAGCATTAGTTGGCGGTGCACCTCGTCATAAGTAACCTGGTCGTCGCCCATGTCTTCCTTTCGGGTAGGTCTGTTGGCTTCAGCGAATGCCCGTGCCATGCTCCCGCTTGAAGGGAACATTTGCGAGAAGGTCTCCATGGGTTGAGCGGGGTTGACCATGCGTTCATAGGCGCGTTCCTCTTCATCGCGACGGAGCCTGGCCATCAACGCTTTGTATTCATCGGACTTGACGAGAGTTAGCTGTGTCTCCTAAGCTGGTGAGTGAGGTAATGAGTGATGTCGACTTACAGGCTCAGGCTTTGGAGGTGGCGGAGGAACGTAAACCCTGGAGCCTCTCAACAGTATTTCCAAGGTGTACTCTCTGTGTTCATCGGCTTTGAGTAGATTCCAAAGATGCACGATTTGGCCATGGGAGATGGGCGCACCAATATTAGCATCGACGAGTGATGGTTCGTCATCTCGCTGCAGTTTACTTTGCGCATCTGGGACTCGTTGTAGAGCTTCCAAGATGGAAGGGGTCACGGTGAGGAGGACCATGACTGCGTAAAGTGTCGAGATTTGTTCAGTAGTCTGGCAGTACACTTGTTTTTGTTTCAAATATCAAGCTGGCTGCTGAAATGTTCTGATATGTATCGTTGATGATGTAACGTCGGAAGCTGTTCCTGATGTTGTCACTCGATGAGATCCAGTGACCCCGAACGTTGTTGGAGCTCGGAGATGGAGCTTGAAATGGAGCTTGCCTGAAAGTGGAGACGATCTGCAACACCAGCCCCAGATCTCTCGCAGCTCTCGGCAATTTCCCCAGCTTCAGCCGCTTTCAGCCACAACAGATGGGACAAATGCCGCAATGCCAAGTTTTAGGACCTGCAGAGAGGGGCATTTGCTGAGATCCGAGCGCCAAATTTTTGGTGGATGGAACTTTTCGGGATCGGAGGACTGTTGAATCGCAGTGTTGTGTTGTAAACTTGCACCGGACGGAAGACCACCACCACCACCGTCCCCCGACCACCGAACCACCACACCCACTCTCCCGGATACTTACCTACCTTACTTCTTGGACTGAGCCACCTACTACCCGACTGTAGTACCTACCACCACACCACCACCGAACTGCTCAACCAGTGACCCGTCACACCCGATACAGAAGAGCTGCTTTTATTTACTTGCTGAAAACCCGATCGGTCCTCAACACCACGACAGTCGCATCCCAGCTCCGGAAACACCCCTCCATGCAAGAGACGCTTGCCAGCCAACAGTAAACAGTCAATTGGTCCTTCTTGACAAGAAGGACGTGCGCGGGAATCACACGGGAAACATGCAGCTCCGGACGGGAGCGGCTTCGGTGGTTCGGACCGGTCTTGGTCTTACACAGGCGAGGTGTGCGCCCCTCGAGCGGAGTATACGACAGTCCAGGGCCCACTACCACAACACCAAGAAGAACGACTCGGCATGGGGTGCTGCTGTCTCGGTTGCCGGCAACATCGTCAACAATGCCGTCAACAATGCCGTCAACAAGGTCATCAAGGGCACCGACGGTCTGCCCACCATTGACCCTCTCCGTCTCGTCGCCGGCGAGATGAAGTTCCTGACAGGCAACATCCGCAAGCTCCTGGGTTCTGGCCACCCCTCGCTCGACCGCGCCGCCAAGTACTACACACAGGCCGAGGGCAAGCATGTGCGCCCATTAATCGTCCTCCTCATGTCGCGCGCCACCGCTTCGTGCCCCAAGGCTCCCCAAAGGCAACAATCGACTCTCCACGCCTCGGCTGCCATTGACACCTCGATCTCGCCTCTCAACATCCTCTCCGACTTCAACCCTTCCGCCGCCACTCCCGCCTCCGAGACCACTCCCGCAGACACCGATATCCTCCCGGCCCAACGACGACTTGCCGAGATCACCGAGCTGATCCATACCGCCTCGCTCCTTCACGACGATGTCATCGATCACTCCGAGTCCCGCCGCGGCGCCCCCTCCGCCAATCTCGAGTTCGGAAACAAGATGGCCGTTCTGGCGGGTGACTTCCTTCTCGGCAGAGCCTCCGTCGCCCTTGCCCGCCTCCGCCACGCCGAAGTCGTCGAGCTCCTCGCTACCGTCATCGCCAACCTTGTCGAGGGCGAGTTCATGCAGCTCAAGAACACGGCTCGCGACGAAAAGAACCCCAAGTGGTCTGAGGAGACCCTCACCTACTACCTCCAAAAGACCTACCTCAAGACTGCTTCCCTGATCAGCAAGAGCTGTCGCGCATCGGCACTGCTGGGCGGCGCTGATGCGGCGACTGTGGATGCCGCTTATCTGTATGGCAAGAACCTCGGCTTGGCCTTCCAGCTGGTCGACGACATGCTGGACTACACTCGCAGTGAGAAGGAGTTGGGCAAGCCTGCCGGTGCTGATCTTGAGCTTGGCCTGGCGACTGCTCCTCTGCTATTTGCCTGGAAGACGATGCCGGAGCTTGGTCCGTTGGTCGGCAGGAAGTTTGAGAAGGAGGGTGATGCTGCTAGGGTACGTTTTTTTCTTCTAGGTGCGGTCTGATCTCGCATCGCACACAATTGCTAACATAGTCATGAACAAACAGGCAAGAGAGTTGGTTCTCCAGAGCAGCGGTATCGAGCAGACCCGTGCTCTCGCCCAGGACTACGCCGAAAAGGCCATCGAGGCTATCAGCGGGTTCCCAGACAGCGAAGCCAAGGATGGCCTAATAGATATGGCCGTCAAGACGATAAAGCGCAACAAGTAAAAAATCCAAAAACCAAAAGAGAAAAAGAAAAAAGAAAAAGAGCAACCAGCGGTTATTGTAACACCTCCTCCTGAACGATGAACTATTAGATGAGAAATGCATATATACGTATATACAATGGACATCTAGGCATGTAAGTCCCTGGGTAGAAGAGTCGCACAAGAATCACGATCAAGCATGGGATTCTAGCAAGTCACATATGTTTGGCTATGGGTGTACAACAACAATATGTGGCTATAGGAGTACGACAACAACAAATGTGGCTATAGGTGTACAACAAGGGATAGAAAAAAGGGGAAAGACAAAAATGGACTGGACCGACACCAACCAACCACCGCAGCGAGAGCAGAAGACTTTTGTGCGGGTGGACGGACGACACACACATACATGTACTATTGATATATGATTTTGTTTGATTTTGTTTTGTGGGCGCATTTGCGGGAGCAAGGGGAAGACTCTGAGAAAGGGATTGTGGTTAGAAATTTCTGCTCAATACCATGGGATATTTTAGAGGCACTTGACTATTAGATGTGGCTGGCGCGCGAACTTTGATACGGGTAGCATTTCAGTTGGGGTCTGTCTGCAGTGGGAAGACATTTGACGAGGGCAAGGTACCTACTTTGCTTGACTTGAGAAACATATGGGAGATTATGCTTGATTTGCTAACTTTTTCACACTCCCAGCTCGTTTCATATATATCCCCCCGTCGACCGTCGCGTACATCTGGTTCCAATCCCTCATTGGTGGGGAGGAGTGGTCCTTGTGACGTTTTCTTGGTGTGCTTTAAGGAAAACACCGTAAGAACCTGGAGGGTATCCAAGTGGTTGTGGCGGTGATGGTAGGTGCCAGTTGGGAAGAGGACTGTACTTCACCATCCTCCTTGGAGGTTTGGACACGCCTCTTCACAACCTCCATAGGAGCTTTGAACGGCAAGGTTTCAGCTTTAAGGCGCGCCGCACTCATCCCACATCCACGTATCAGGTTCTACATGGCAAGTCCAGTGTATAGCCTCATCCGGGACGACTCAGGTCCTATTATTCCGCCGCGTACGAGGGTGGCATTTACCTCGTCTCTCTTCTTGGACGAGATGGTTTTATGGTGGTGAAGGGTTCTTGTCCAGAGCCAAACCTCGGTCTTTTGGATTATAAATCACCCCCATCCATGGCTTTCCACTGCCACTTTCCCCCTTCTCTCATCATCGTTATCTTGATCACCAGGAATTTCGACTCATTCGCCCGAACAACGAAGGATCTGACCTACCTGTCACCAACCTTGGAGATTGACAAACACCGACAACATCAACATCAGTGTCGACACAGTCAGCAGTGGCCAACATCAAGCCCTCCGAATTGTGAGTAAAAAGGTTTTGTTCCTCTCCCTAACTTGCGCGGCACTTCAATTTTTTCCTGGGGTTTTTTTTTTTTTTTTTTTTTTTTTTTTCTCGCCCACGAAATAACTGGCCCCGCAAAACACCAGCACCGCACTCCAAGCCTCCATAACATAGGTACCTTAGCCAAACGTCCACGAAAATAGATCTTTTTTCTTACTTTCATAATCCAGTGAGCATAAGAGGTTGAAGTACTGCTCAAGGCCATTCCTTTCCCTCCATTGTGTTACCTGATTGGGTTTTGTTATGCCTTTTTCTGACGTTTTGGCCGTGCCTCTTTTTCGCGGGGCCATTTAAATCGTGGGCATGATAATGGTTTCAGTACACCCCGTCCTCTTCCCTGGCGGTGAACGTGAAGTGTTTCGTCTGTCCCTCGTTCACCAAAACCACCGCCCACTATGCCCACCACCACCCGGGTGCCCAAGGATGGGAACGATACTCTCGTGAAAGTTACCGAGTATTACGCGTCAACATGGCTACAAAACTTTACACAAGTGTCAACACCATGTCCCACAGGCCTGGCATTTCTCCAACATCCAAGACAACAACGGAAGGCGGAAGCAGCACCCCTCGATTCCACCTGCCATTGCCGATACTCACCGTGCCAGTCCAAACCATGACCCTGGCAGCAGGTAACTTGTGGGCTCTACCTCCATTGTTACATGGAAATTCTCCAACACTCACGACGAAGTTGCCTTCACATTTGACAGTTGCCGCGGACACTCCTTTATGAATTGGGTCGAATGGGCGCGAAAAAAAAACAAAAAAAAAAAAAAAAAAACATCAGCGCAATATTAAGACAAATTATTGACGTGCATGCAGACGTCGGATTTTGTCCTTGATGGCCGGAGGGGAACAAGTGCCGTATCTACCGCAGCGGGATTATAAGGAGGGTGTCTAGGCTAGATGGGCGGGGTCTAGCCCAGACTGTGATTCTAGCACAGTCTGGCTATCTAGGCTAGATTTCAAATCTAGGCTAGACTTCAAATCTAGGCTAGATGAAAAATGGAGGCCTCTGATTGGTCGGATTTGGGTGCAAAATAGTAAAAGCCAAAGACCCCTATAAGAGCCTTCTAAAGGGCCTTCTAAAGGTCCTTTATAAAGGTCTTTGCTTAGGGTTTTCCTAGTGGTCCTTTTGGTAGCCGTTTCAGATTTTGACTTCAAAGTCCGGATGAAGGTATTCACACTTTCGCACGCGAAACTTTTCGCACAATTGAAAAAAACTTGTCACCAATTGGAATCGAACTGACGATCATAAGAAAGAAAGCAACGACAAAAACCATTAAGCCACTGGCCCAATTGATTGGAAACAGGCTTCGTTCTTTCCTTTAATATAGGGTAGGAGGAAATGAACTTTGTCCTGGGAAAGAAGGAACCATCACCAAAGTAGATCTGCCCTGGGAAAGAAGGAACCATCACCAAAATAGATCTAACCAATCACAGGCCTCCATTGAGCGTCTAGGCTAGATTTTAAGTCTAGGCTAGACACCCAATCTCAACTGACTAAAACTCTGGCCTAGAATGGGAGCATCTAGCCTAGATGACCGCCCGATTTTTCCGCTACGGTAGATGTACCGAACCTACCTCTACATACCTAAGGTACCCTACTTGTACATTGCTTGACGGCAAAGCTGTACGTGGATAGAGGTGCAGACAGAGAAACTGAACGATAACGAATCAAAGAGCACGTGTTCGATGAATGGGGAAAGGGAATGCAGATTTCCTGTAGGGCACTTACATACAGGTAGAAATATTTTAACTATGCCCGTCAGATATCCTTGCTTTGCAGATGTGTCCTGTGAGGCTGGAGTTTAAGTAGATTGCTGTTTGTCGATGCACTGCAGAATCAGGAAGACCCCCCGATGAATGTCGGACACTTCTGTTTTCTTCTGTCAAAATGTTTCTCCTGTTTGTGACATTTGAAACTCTTTTCGGTGACCCATTTTTCTTCTTTTTTTTTTGTTATCCCCGAGTGTCAGAGACAGAAGTGACTGATTCCATCGTCCCTAGATATCCGTTAGATGTATCCTTTTGCGCCTAAATGTCCCGGATACCTTCTCAAATGTGCTTGTACCTAGGGACAGATTACAAAAAATCGTGCTGATGGCACGATGGACATGAACAAAGTCCAAAAGACTCTCAGTCCGAAGACGCCACCGTCATGTAGAGGTAGCCTCCCAGGCGCACTTTCTGCCTGTATGTTGAAATATCCGGGCAGACACTCCACGCCGACCTTCCTACCTTACTTCTTGCCTTCATGTTCCATGATGCGAACGTGGCGTCCTGGGCGGTGTTCCATGTTTTCCATGGTAGCTGGACATGGCGAATGCGTGCCAGCCTTGAAAACTCTCCTGTGCAGATTTTTTTTTCTGGTCTGCCCCTAGAAAGACCATCTGATGATCTGTTCTGCATCACATGTCCTGTTGAGACGTTTTGGGTTACCTCAATGGCACCATCTGGCGGCATGAAGCTGTACCCGCCTCCTCCATCGACGAGAACTTGGAAATGCAATGCAATGAGCACCTCAACCGGGTGCCCTCCATGGTCAAGGCTTGAGGTTGGTGAACCCTAATGCGCCTGCCTACCTTCGCCACGTTTTCCTCTCCGTATTTCTTTTTCTTCAAATTCTGGCCTCATTCTTCCTTTCTGGTCGTTACTTCTATCCACAACCCCAACCATCGTCCATCAACTTGTTCCTTCCATCGGAAGAGAAACTTTGGCAACCAGCCAGCTGGAATCCAACCCGCACCAGACGGCAAGCGTATCGTTCCCGTGATACTAGTCAGAAGAAAGCAGTAACGGCAGCCGATTTCCGTTCAACCTCGTGAGTGCCGTATGTACCTCCAGTGCAAAAACCATTTTCCCCATCAACTATCTGACATGGGAATCTGACCCATGGTCCGTCCGGGTGACAGAAAGCACAACCCGTCTACTACCACTATAATCAGACGAGTGGCGTATCTTGCTCCCCGCCCACGATGTCCGACGACACAGACTTCCGCACATTTCTGCAAGCCGCGCTCTGGGCATTTGGGCCAGGCGCAGACAGTTTCTCCATCTGGTCTGAGTGGGAAATCGTACAAATGGAGCCTACAATCCTGATCCGGGCCTTCAGGGCCCCCGGTTATCTCCCCACAAGTTTCGAGGACCTGGTCGGGGAGTGTGGGGATCTGACGCGACCGAGCGAGCTCCAGTTCTACATTGAACATGCCACTGAAATGGGGTCTACAAGGCAGAGGAGGACCCATCGAATCCCGCTCGAGAGGTGGAACTTTGGGGGTTGTCGCGCACGTTTGCAGAATCCCGCGAGGGCCCCTATGATCGCGGTTGAATGGGAGCCTTCGGATGCTACTATTGAGCGGCTCCTGGAGGAGTTCGAGTGGGAGTACGGCGAGGACGACTTCTCGTATCACGACGGGGACAACGACTCGGAATGGAGTTCGTACTGAACGCATAAGAGGGCGAGGATCTAGGACAGACGTCTGCTGGGTATTGGATTTGAGTCAATATCATGTAGCTACCTTGACCACCACACACGCACACGATTATCTGGGGTAGGCTTCTGAGCCCAAACGTGGTTGGCACTTCTCTTGATGCACGATGGAAATAGAACATTTGGCCATTAGTTAGATGCCCCCCCGTCTGTACCTTTTATGTCCTAGTTTTACAAACCGTACACGCCGCCATCTAGCTCGCAATCTAAAGCTTGGATTGGCGCTCTTCATCGGGGTTCTTGACCTCAACCAACAATTTACCTGCATTTCCCAACATTGTCAGTCAGTGAATCGTCGTTCATAAAACCAGAGTCCGAGGAGGGCTGGAGTGACACTTACCAATGTTACCACCCCTGTAAAGTTTGACCATGCCTTCATCCGCCACTCTGACGCCTCCCTTGAGGATAGTCTCCTTTCTCTTCAGCTTACCTTCGGCCAGCCACTGGGCAAGCTGGCCGAGAGCGGTCGGGTATTCGTCTGCGTAGTCGAAGACGATGAAGCCTTCCATTCTGATTCTCATGGTGATGACGTTTGCGATATTCTGTAGTTCGTTGTCAATGAAGCACTCCAAGGCACTTGATTTTGTAGACATTGCTCACCTTGGGCCCTTGCTTGTGCTCCGCGTTGTACTGGCTGATGCCACCGCACATGACGAACCGAGCGCCCCTGTTGGCGCGAGCAAGCGCCATATCGAGCTGCTCGCCGCCGACGTTATCAAAATAAACATCAACAAACTCGGGTGTCGCCTCCTTGAACTTTTTCCTAAACTCGGGATCCCTATAATTAAGCGCCACGTCCACGCCTCCCTCCTCCACCAACCACCTGCACTTCTCATCGCTCCCCGCGGTACCAATCACCCTCTTGGCGCCCTGGATCCTCGCAATCTGCACCGCCACGCTGCCCGTCGCTCCAGCGGCCGCCGACACAAGCACGGTATCGCCCTTCTTGACATTCCCAATCTTCATCATGCCGAAATACGCCGTCAGTCCCGTCATGCCCAAGACGCCCAGCAAATCCGTCGTCTTTCCACCAGGCGGCAAAAACGCCGGCTTTTCGACGTGTTTGTCGGACAGGATGCCAATTTCCCGGATCCCGTTCATGGCGGTGACCACGTCCCCCGCTGCGGCCTTGGGAGACCGAGAAGCCAAAACGCGGCAGATGCAGAAGGCGCGCATCACTTCGTCGATTTGCACGGGAGGCACGTAGGAGCGAACATCGTCGAGCCAGCCGCGCATGGCGGGGTCTAGCGAGATGTAGAGCGTCTCGAGCAGGAGGTCGCCTTCGTTCAGGTCGGAGGGGACAGGGGCCGGGACGGCGCTGACGCGGAAGGTGTGCCCCGGGATGATGGGCCCGGAGGGGCGGTGGGCGAGCTCCAGTTGGAGGGAGTGGGATTTGTAGCCGTGGGTGTGGTGGAACATTTTGGCGGGTTTTTTTCCCTTCTTTTTTGCTGTGGAGGTGTTGAAGTGTGGTGTGAGAGTTGAGGTGAGGTGAGGTTGAGATAAAGTTGTATCTCGGGTGGTTGGTAAACGGTGTGTCTGTGTTTGTTGATTGGCGTATTTTAGTGAGATGGTCAGCTTGGGTCGGTCCCTGGTGGTTATCTAGTTCCCTTTTGTTTCACAGAGGGCCTGCTCGCTTACCTGGCCAAATAGGGGGGAATTCCAAAACAGGCTTCCTCTTTTGCGGGGATTGGATGTAAGATCAAGTGCGGAATTGCAGAAATAATGTCCCCAGGTTTGTAATCGGAATTCGGCCGAGGTTGAGAATCACCAAGCGCAACAGGGAGCGACAAGGAAGACATCATCAGCTTCGTTCAGTTTGTTCTAGTGGCCCACTAGGCCTATTACAGGTACACTACTTACGGGCATGGCCCCACTTATTTTACCGAACCACCTACGGGGAAGCTCCAACTGCCAGGGCAGAGCCTGGACCGAGGCCCCCGGCAACAATAGGTTTCCTTTTCCAGACAGAAAACCCCGGCGAATTGACCACCACACAACGACATGCGAGCCTGCCTCTACACTAGCGGTAGGCAAAGAGGTATTTGAGAACCATCTCCCCGTCATGCATCGGCCGTCCTGTGATCCGGGCGTTTGGATATATTCCCCAAGCAATTGCTCCAGATTCAGAGGTACGCTAGCTTTCTGCCATAGACCAAAGATCGGGAAACATCTTGGAAATGGTGGACAGAACGTTGACTCACCATGTCTGCCAGTTGCCCGGGATGTTGGAAGGACGATTGATGTCTAGGTCAGCCAAGTGCAGACCTGATGAGAAGCGATCCATATTGAGGCTGGAGAGGTAAAGGCGAGCAACGTGTTATTTGGCGAGTAAGAAGACTTCCGAACAGCGGGCGATGTCCAAGAAGATATAGCGAGGAGGTTAACTCACAATGTACAGTATCCTCGTCGCTGTTGTTACTTGTTCGTCTAGGCTCGATCGTTGGTCTATGCCCTACCGCCGAAGTCGTGATCAGAACAATGGATGCTGAAGATGTCGCGAGAGATTGCTCAAGTTAGAGCTAGTATATAGCGGTCTTGATGCTCAAAACAGTCTTCTTTTTTGAGCATTGCTCAAGTTATTGCTGACGGGATTATGTTTACTGCCTGTCGTAGTCTCCTCAAAGTATGGAACCTACCTTACTTATCGACAAAATCCTTGTCTTGCTGAGGTTCAGTTGCATACCTACAAATCTTCCACTTCTGTCACCTGGTAACAGGTAGGTATTTTGAGAACCCCGTCTAGCTACGGACCATAGAATAGAGGTAGGGTATCTAACAAGCGAGACGAGACACTGGATGGAAGAAAAGTGAAAACAAAAACTGACCTTCCGTTTGGAAAACTGAAACGTGTCTTGGATGAGATCTGTCCAGAGGAGGGACACGCGCAGCGACAGAGACTCACATGTTACATCAAGTACACCTACCTGATTTCTACCAGAACAAGTTTTTCTTCATGGCAGACAGGAAAGCAGTGCACCTGGGCCAAATAACGTCATTGAGGCAATGAGAACACTTGTCCAAGGAGGCCTTCGACGACTAAAAATTGTGCAGGTGGTGAAGAAGAGGGTGCGGTGAGATGTAATGTCCCTGCTTTGTTTATTAGGACCGACACGCCGAACAGCCGTTGTGCAGGCCATTACCTACCCGTATGCAGTCCTCTTGCAGCCCACAGCTTGCATCCAGACGCATTATTGCATGTCGGCCAGGCTTGATAACACCGAGTCGGTCTTCGGCTTTCTTTTTTTTCTTTCTTTTTTTGTCATGTGGCTACGTGTACTTACTTGTCGCGATATACACGGGTAACTCGCGGATGCAGTTCTCTTCATGATTCAGTCTTCGATTTGATATATTATGTAACCTCTGTACATCAACCAGACTCCAACGTTTATGCATACTACTCTCCTCCAAGGAAGTCAACAAGCCATCAAGGCCGTACCAGGCTTTCCATGTTGCGAGCTCTTCCGCTTTCTCCTCGCCCAACAACGCCGTATCCGCCACCACGTACAGCTCGCTTTCTTGCTTCCCAAGAATTCCCTTGACTCAAGTTTCTCAATCCAACTACCTCAATCCGCAATGCCTCCTCGTCGTCGTCGCAACCGTGTCGAATCTGAATCTGAATCCCACTACGACTTCGCCTCCCCAGGAGACGAAAAGCCTCCATGTCAGGAGGAGTGGCTCAAGGAGAGACGACGCACTGGCGGATTCAAAGTTCTGAGAACTGATGAACGTAACTACACCGAGTGGTGCGGACCGAACGGTACGTCAACTTCGAGCTAGCGAGCAGCCTCCCGCCAGATGGCCCCTGTTGAATCATCAACTACCCAGACATAGTTCCATTCATGTTGACGCTTGTTACTCGAGGTTGCCAAGCCTTCAAGCCCCTCCGCTACTTCCACCTGGAACATCTGTACTCTCTACCTCTTCTCCTTGTTCTTCAAGAACCAATCCAAGGAAGATAACAGTCCTGGACTGTACTCTGTTCGCGCAGGCTCTCCTGTTGTCTTGCGCTTGCGCTGGGTTGTAGTACCAACCGCAATGGAAGTTGACGCAGAAGATAGAGCAGAGGGTTTACTGTCCGTATTACTGCTCTCTGTCATCATGACATCACGCTTCTTGTTCATGATGGTCAGGATCTCGTCCTGAGCGGTCAGGCGCTGGTCTTGTGCGAGATGGCGGCTCGTGCGGTTCCCGGGTGAAACAGTGGGCTTTGTTGAAGTCTCAGTACCAGCCACGGTGGAAGTCGAAGTAGATGTGGTGGTATCTGTCTCGACACTCTTCATGGTTCTGTTGCCAGCCTCGGTGGAAGTCGAACCGGATGCAGCTGCCTCCATGATCTCCTTCTCACGCGTGGTAGTGTTGCGCCTCTCCGTTGTCGTATCTTGAGACGGCGTAGAAAGTACCGAGTAGATGTGTGGAGAGATATTAATGAACGCGTTGAAGACTTTTGAGTTAGGCAAAGTGTCTGGCCGCAGATGTGTGTTGGCAATTTCGAATCGATGGAGGTATATAGGTAATAATGGTTGGATGTAAAGAATGCGATAATTGTGCGAGAACACAAAGGAGCACGATAGCAATTGTACTGAGACGGGCAATGAGCCTTTCACTAGAACGGGGAGAAACAGTCTTGACTCACCTTGGAGGAAGTGAATGTCCCATGGAGTAGTGAGTGCTCCCCTGGTCATTGCTCCCTTTTCATCTGATAAAAGGTTCGGTCGTAAGATATGCTGGCGAGGTATTGGTATCCGTCTTCGAATCCACGAAATGTTCTGCATGGCGAGTGCCGGTGCCAGTTGTGCCAGCGTACCTCCCGTCTATTTAGGTATATATGTCAAACACAATGACCTCGCAGCCTTCGTCACCAATGTGATAACTCAGTGGATATGTAGGGATCCCCTCGAAGCGCCATCATGTCGTTCAGGCACAGCTGCTATACCTCATTGTACATAAACTTCCTTGTTCTTGTCCTTTCCAACCTTCTTGGTGTGATAAGTGCCTCCAAGTTGGCGGCAAACCAGCCGCGAATGCGTGTCACGCAAGAAAAAAAATATGAGTCTCTGGAGATGATGAGGGCTCTGGCTCTGGCTCTGACTCTGGGGCAGCCACTTGAATACAGTCTAAGCCTGGCTCTGGAGAGGGCTTTGGGAAGCTGGCTCTGACTCTGAAGACTCTACATGTAGTGCCCAGCCCAAGAGAGTAAGCGTTGCAGAAAGTGATACCGTTGAGCCTCTCCTTCAGTGTCGCCGACCTCTCCAAAAAAGACCGCGGAAAGAGAGACGCAACGCGGAAAGGCGAACATGCCGTGAACGACATCGCTGTTGGTTGCAAAGTCTGTCAAAGCCTGTGCGATTTTTACCGGGCTTGGGTCGAGACAGTTGAAGGTGGGGTCACGAGAGCCTGGCGGCCCTTGTAGAGGACAATGAGCGCCATCCGGATGATTTCGTACGGAGCGGCTCAAACAGGAAGCGGACCGAATGGTTGCGAGCTAGGAAGGGGTAAGTAGGTGGTGATAAACATGAACAGGCGCGCATATATATGGTGGTTGTAGACATTGAGGGGAAGGAGACGGCGGAGGCGACAGATGGTGCGTTGCAGGATATTTATAATGAAGAAGCCAGTCATATGTACAGCGCGAGAAGGGCTCCTCTCAATATTTGTGGTGTCACCTCTTGATCAAGACACGTATGATTGCTGTGACTACTGCCTGTATTGGTCGCAATCCTCCCGCTTGCGATGGGAGTCATCGCTGACGAGATGAGCGTTGACTGCTGGGGATGGTGGTACCGAAGCTGCGATCTGGATTGTTTTTGTTTGAGATTGGTGACTCTGGTTTGATCGCGGTCGCAGCCCAGAGGTGGTTGAGCGATCGAGGAAGTGCAAAGTTTGTGCGATGGCGCCAAGGTGGGGAGAGAAGGAGAGAGATGTGCGAGGAAAATAGCACAAGGGCTTAGAAAGTTAAGAACCTCAAGGCACGCTTGACGACGACCGGCGCCCACCTGCGCCTTCCATTGCGGTATTCCTTGCCCGTGGGAACCATCTTCTTCTCAAATACGGTGAACTATCCGTTCCTTTGGTCGAACAGGAGGGTCTTCCAATGTTTCATCTACGATGACTGAGCTCTGTTTGTCCCTTCGGACACTGGAGAGGAGTCATGTAGCTCGTTTATGGGTGGTCTTGGTCATGATCCGGGCTCGGGGTTTGCCGAGGAGTCAAACCGTTGTAGCAAGCGAGCTAAAGTATCTAGCCAGTCGAGAGGGAATAGGATAGTTGGCCTAAGGAGATACTGGCAAACTTCTCGGGATCTTGCGCTTTTAAAGGTTCAGACAGGGGCACTCTCTCTAAACAGGAGGCAAGGCTGTGGTATCCTCGTCTATCGCAGGCTCGTTAGTTGATGGAGTGGTAACAAGACCGCCTCTCGCGGTGCCGCGGGAGGCACTCATCACCGAGCATGTCCCGGACAGCGAAAAGCTTTCCTGCCGAAGAGCAAGCACCATTTCGGCGGCCCGCGGTGCGACATGCTGTTGGGGTTTCGGAAACTGGAGAGGATCTGGGTAAACGTGTACTACAAAGGGGCCAAGTACAATGTGTGGGACCAACATGGTCGTTTGGTGGAAATCCGACAAGAGCTGTGTCGGACGGTCCTACAAGACCCGAAGCACGTCGCGGCTCATGAAGTTGAGATACTATGCGCCCTTTTCCTCGAGCTCGGCACGAGAGAAGGTGCGAGTGTCCTTTGCGATTCCGCCTGAAGTCCAGGTTCCTGCGCCCATGAAAGGCCAGGTGCCGGTAGCGTTGTTTTGTGCAGTGAGCAAGTCCGACTCGAACTTGGACAGCTTAAGAGAGTTGGTCCTTCTTGTCGTTGTCGCTGAAGTATTTGGGGGGGATGCTCACGTCCTCTTAGTGAGTTCTTGTTGCGTTGGAAAGAACGATAAGAATGAGCAAGAACTCGAGAAGCACTAAGAAACAACAGCATTGCCGCCCAAGCACGAGACTATAAATGGAACGTTCGACATTGAAGACGACAACTTCAAGGTCTTCCCTGTTGGACACCGTCGAGTCCAAATCAAACAAAATGCATCTCAAATCGCCCTTATCCTCGCCACCGCCTCCAGGGTTTCGATACTTTCCTCGGACTTGCCAAGAGACTGGTTCATCCGGACTTTAAGTCCCACGTTCAAGTGGCCAAGAGGAACAACAACGACTACCGGCCCTATCCATTCCGTTGCCTGTGGAAGTTTGCAGCGGCCAGAGACGACCTGAATATGCTGCCGACCATCACGGAGATCGTTACACCCTATTTGGACATAATCGAAGACGAAGACGCCATAGATATCGACGACAAGACAAGAACCAACGTGTATCGACACCAACCCCTACCCATCCTCGAAGCCACACGTGAGGAAGATGACGGTTTCAAACAAAGTCGTCAACACCACGGCTTTACTCCTCAGCGACTTGCCTATAAGACAAACCAAGGAAAGATATAGCAACATCAACTTTTCTGGAAACGCAAAGCTCGAACGACAAAACATGATGGGGTGTAAAAGGCAGACCTTGTAGGGCTTGAACCACTTGGCCCTGGCTTGAGAGTCTGGCCGAGACAGTACGCTACCTCCAAGTGCGTGCCAAATGCCAGCTCGACACATGGCACCCAGCATCATTTTTCTCCAGCTCCGTTCCGCTTGTTCGGGCGAACGTAGAGGGTCTTCTGACTGGTAGTGTCCGTGTACAGTATGGAATGTAATTGTCTCCAGGCAGAGGTACACTACAACCAATGTAGGTATGTATAGGAATATGCAGGAACCACCAAAGATCGACAGTCACATCCTCGAATACCGTTATGTCCCCGACTTCGGGGGCCTTGAAGTCTGGATGATTCGGTTTTGGTCTTTGTTCAGGAGTTATGTAATCCCTTCATTGCTCACATCTGGCCGTCCGTTCGGTTCTTTGTTTAAGCCGCCCCCCGCCGCCGCCGCCGAAACGGCGCGAGCAAAAACGAACGGACGAACGCATTGTCCAGGGCTCGCGAGTCCTGTCTCAGATGTCTTTGTCAAAGCTGCTAAGCACGGACAACACGAAGCTATGAACAAAGCTTAACTTGCCAAGTGCCGGGGATGTCTCTGGGCTTCTAGACCTTTTTGGATCTCAACGTGGTGATGGGTCCGGTTCGGTCCGGTTTGGTTTTGTTGTTGTGTTCGTGGACCAATCCCATGACCGAAAAGTCGGTGGTTGTTTGAATTCGAGGATGTGAGTCGGTCAAGCCCTTTGCGCCCAACTAACAGCACACCCGAAGCCCGGCTTCTCGCGGTGAAGCTAGCGCGATGCATCTTGGGGATTCCCACCAGTGTCAATGTGATATCCACAATGAACTACGCAATAATTATATAAGAATTGGATGCGAATCGCAGGCGCGCCCCTTGCGTTGGCTTTGTGTTTCGGGCGTGCAGGACGAGACTGAAAGTCGCTCTGCATCGTTCCTGCTGTAGTTACTGTCACCTACCATTTCAGCAATTGCCGACATTCGAGCGAGATTGCGAGAACTGAACAACCAAAACCGGCAACAAAGGAGGACAAGAAAGACGACGACGAACTGCCCACTTTGACAAACAGCGAGCTCGCGAGCGAAGGCGGCGTCGGCGTATGTATGACGTTTGGGGGAGTCAAAAGAGAATGAGGCTAATCGAGGCAAGGGAACGTTGATTTGAGCGAATCAAAGAGCGGGTGGTAGGAAAGTGTTACTCGATATTTACTCGATTTTACTCGGTTCTTACTCGATCAAAACTCAAAAAACCGCTCTTATCCGCCAGAAGGGGTTCTCCGCTCACTCTAGATTTCAAACAAGTCCCGTCCGCAGTTCCGCCGCCTAACCTCGGATGCTTGCCTCCCAAATCCGGAAAACCCGTTGAGAGGGGTTTAGTTTCTTGTTGTTTTCTTGTGCTGAGAGAGACGGTAGCTCTTCATTGGCAGAGGCTCTGCTGTTATCGTCATGTTGATTTCCATTCCTTCCTTATCTATCAGTGACGCAGTTGGAGTGCTTTTGTTGACACTCAGCCATGCTCACTACACTGCAACTGTCCATCTGCCACAAAACGGTAACGGCCGATATCAGCCAGTGGCACTCCTGTCAGAGAATTGTCGCGAACCCCTGCAAAGCCACTTCTGCTTTCAGTCCTTCTCATTGGCCCATCTTCCTTTCGTATGTAGTGGAGGGGCGTGTCTGGAGCCCTATCTGGTGGGGCGTGCTTGCATCCGACTACCGCAAAGGGAAAACTGCGAGGTGCGCACACCAATCGGCGGCCGCGGATAAGGGGAAATCTAGATGCAAACTGCAAGAGCCACTTGCAGACTGCAAAAAGTTGCATCCATCCTTTTCCAGTCTCTTCTTGTTCTCGATTGTCTCTCTGCCTGCCCTGCCTCCATCTTGGCTTCCATGTCCCTTCCACTTCCCCTTCTATCTCTTGGTCAAACATGACCCGCCTGGCTCCCAACATCCAATTACCAGGCCAATTGACCATCCAGGTTCTCTGCCCTAGGTACGTATGTTACGTATGTGTACCTCTATCTTATCTCCAGATTGGGGATCCAACATGATCCAGAGGCGTGACAGCTTCATCTTGACTCTCCGGGGAAAGGAGCGCCGGTCGATGATGTAGTAGGATGACTGGGTGGAGCGGTCTACGGTACCGCTTGTCACCACCGTCCTGGCCACCACCATTCACCATCCACATGGCCATGCTCCCGCTCGGTTGTGGACAACTCTCTTGCTCGATATTTTCTGGGGTAGAGGTTTTTGGGGAATGCGGATGGGGGCTCAAGTGCGCCTCCATATGTACTCGCTCCATACGGGCCACCCGAACGGACCCGGTCGGGAAGCATGGGGCAGCATGGGGAAAAGGCTCCATCAGCCCAAAAAAAAAAAAAAAAGAAAAAAAAGGAAAAAAAAAAGAGAGAGAAAAAAAAAAAAAAGGTCTCCCGAAACACTCTCTCGCGCGGTGCGGCGGCGAACGGGGCTCCCGAGTTAGCTGACATGTGGAGACACACTGGACAGCGCGGGAACGAAAGCCTCACGCCCCTTGACCACTTATCCACACATCCACGATGCCTCGAGCGGTCGGGGCCAACACCGGTCCCAGTAGGGCGGTGGAGTCTCCTTGACTAGTCCTCGCACTTTCAAGGGTGAAGGCCTTTTCCCATCGTGATGCATCCGAGTCTATCAACAAACCCATCCCTTCGGGATTTCTTTATCAAGGTGCATAGCTTCCAATCTCCCAAGTCCGTTCTCACCCCTTCTCTTCTTCTTTTCCCTTCCCATATTTAGATCTTTCCCTACTTCCGTTTCCTTGTTTGAAACATAACCACACAAACAACCGAATCTCTTATCAGCTTTACTCCATCTTCTGTTGTTCACCGAAACGGCGTCTCACATATCGTATCCCGCTTCT
This sequence comes from Copromyces sp. CBS 386.78, assembly GCA_030685235.1. Taxonomy (NCBI): domain Eukaryota; kingdom Fungi; phylum Ascomycota; class Sordariomycetes; order Sordariales; family Sordariaceae; genus Copromyces; species Copromyces sp. CBS 386.78. The sequence continues at coordinate 303,304 of MU839081.1, forward strand.
TATCAACCAACATCTTACACCGGCACGGCACGCCCCCTTCCAGGCGTCACACCCCCCCCCCCCTCCCCCCCCACTGGATAAAGTCCGAACACAGATAAGCTCCCGCATGGTGATCCTACTTCTTATTTTCGAATCCCGGTGAACAATTGTCCTGTGAGCTCGTGAGCCTTTACCACAACGAAACAAGAAGAGAAGAGATCAGAACACTCTCACTCTCGCTTTGGCTTTGGCTTCCTCTCCTTCTCCTAGAACGAGCAGCCTTGCCGCTTTTCACAGAGGGAGCTCCTAAGCCATATTTACCCCAACTCCAACACACAACAACAGCACACCACACGCAACAATGACGGTATCAACCTTCCTCCCGGACGCGGCATCCGAGCCGCTTGTGGTGCTCATCTCCAACAGGGCCGTTCTCACTCAGCCTGATGACTCGCTTCTCCTCACACCCGCCACCGTCGCCATCTCCTCCACCACCGGCAAGATCGTCTTCGTAGCCCCCGCTATTCTCCCTCAAGAAGCCTTCCCGGCGTCGAGCACATATGTGGACTACGGCAACAAGCTCATACTCCCCGGCCTCGTCGACGCCCACGTCCACCTTAATGAGCCCGGCCGTACAGAATGGGAAGGCTTTGCGACTGGCACGAGGGCAGCTGCCTCGGGCGGTGTCACCACCGTCATCGACATGCCATTGAACGCCATCCCTCCCACCACCACACTCGAAGGCTTCAGGGTAAAACTTGCTGCTGCTCAGGGTCAATGCTGGGTTGATGTTGGTTTCTATGGCGGCGTCATCCCCGGCAACGCTGACCAGCTGCTTCCCCTCGTCGAGGCCGGTGTTCGCGGCTTCAAGGGATTCCTCATCGAGTCCGGAGTCGACGAGTTCCCTGCCGTTTCCTCCAGCGACATTGCCCTCGCAATGACCACCCTCAAGGACACCCCGACGACGCTCATGTTCCACGCCGAGATGCTCCCGCCCATCACCGACTCGGTCGGCGACGGCGTCACTCGCTCCGAACCGCCCCTGGCCCCCAAGGGCGAGCTCACCAGCTACTCTACCTTCCTCGAGTCGCGCCCGCCCGCTTTCGAGACCTACGCCATCGAGGAGATCCTCTCCATGGCCGACCTCGCCCCGCAGCTGCACCTGCACATCGTCCACTTGTCCGCGACCGAGGCGATCCCAATCCTTCGCAACGCCCGCGCCAGCGGCGTCAACATCACGGCAGAGACGTGCTTCCACTACCTCGGCCTGGCCTCGGACAACATCGAGGACGGCGATACCCGCCACAAGTGCTGCCCGCCCATCCGCGAGCAGTCCAACCAGGACAAGCTCTGGGCCGAGCTCACCGCCGGCGACGACAGCTGCATCCGCACCGTTGTGTCCGATCACAGCCCCTGCACCCCCGAGCTCAAGCTGTTGCCCGACCACTTGGCCGTCCAGCCTGAACAGAACGGCGCCATGCTTCGCCGCCCCAGCCTCCACTTCACCGACTCGGGCATCGACGTCACCCTCCCCGAGGAGAACCCCGACCACAAGATCGACTGCTGCGGCAAGCACGAACACGCCGCCGAGCTATCCCACGTCCAGCAAGACGCCGCCGCCGGTCCCCAAGGTCAAGGCGACTTCTTCGCTGCCTGGGGCGGCATCTCCTCTGTCGGTCTCGGCCTGCCTATCCTCTGCACCACCGCCGCCAAGCGGGCCGCTCCTTTGTCGATTGTCGACATCGTTCGTCTGTGCTGCCAGGCCACGGCCAAGCAGGTTGGCTTGTCGCATCGCAAGGGCGGGTTGAAGGTCGGCATGGACGGCGACGTTTGTGTTTTCGATGATGAGGAGGAGTGGGTTTTGAGGGCGGGCGACATGAAGTGGAAGAACAAGTGCAGTCCGTGGGAGGGACACCAGTTCAAGGGCCGCGTGAGGGAGACGTGGTTGAGGGGAACGAAGGTGTATGAGCTTGGTGGCGGCAATGGGGGTTTCGTGAGTGTAAAGCCCGTTGGTGAGGCTATTACTGAGAGGAGGGTGGTCTAGATGACCGGTCACTGGACTGGTTAGGGGATGGTGGTTTGGGGAAGGGAAAGATGATGGATGAGGATTTGCATTGCATTGTTCTGTTAGCATTTCTCTTTTTTTCCTTTCTGGGTCTGGGTTGGGCCTGGATCAGATCTGTCTGAAGCATTTTTCAAGGGGTATCTGGCTGGTCATGGTTCCTGGGGGTTAGCGAGTTTCGCGGTTATATATACCACTGAATTGAATCGAGGCGTTTATGAAGCGTTTCTTTAATCATCAGCCTCCTCCATCTTCTTCTTTTTCTTCTATGCTGCTCGTGACGTGCCGTGATGAAAGAGAACGGTTGGTTCGTGCTGGCATTCCTCGCTGGTATCGGTCGCTTTGGGAGAACGTGCGATGTTGAAAGTCGATATATGGTCAATGGAGCAACCGACGACGACCTGTTTCGTCATCCAGGTTCAATGATGAGGATTAAAGTGCGATGAGCCATCTCCAAATCGATGTCGTGATCAAAATTCCACCGTGCTTGCCCAAACATTGTGGAATGGATTTTGACGCTCGTTCTTTCCCCAACTTCCAGCTCCCATACATACACTACGATGCACCCGTGACCCCGCCAATCATTTCCCCCTTCCGTGATACCTGAAGTTGCCCGCTGCTATTCGGGCGAGATTGATAGGCGGGGAGAGCTACCTCGAGAAGGGAGGGGCTCAGCATCACATGATCTTGACTTTTGATTCTGTAATTGGCAAACTTTTGTTTCAAGATTGGACTCATTGCGCGTAGGTCTCACTTTTTACATTACATACTATTCTAGTCTCAAGGGACATTTTCCAAATCTTTGCAAAATAAAAAGGTACGTATGGTCATTGATTATATACCTAAGTAGGTATGTATGTTGTTGTCGAGGACTTTGAACCTCGCCTCCCTTCTCTTGGAACTGCCCGGATGCCCCAAGCTTAGTAGGTACAGTCAACAGTTGTGTGAGCGATCTACAGCATTCCCCTCCTTGTCCTACTCGAACATCGTTTCAGAATCCTCCATCTTTCTGATAGTCAGAAAGATTTACCGTAGAAAGCGGGGTTGTTGTCACAAGTTTTAGATGTGTCTTGTTTGTCTTGCTCGTCTCGTCGTCGGTCAAGTATGTGGCCCGGGTACCAGTGTTTAGCAAGTGCTATGATTGTATGGAGTTTTTGAGTTATGTTGTCCTTCGTCGTCCATTCCTTGTTTTGGCCGTTGATGCTCAGTTGATGATCCGTCGTTCATCAAATCCCATAGAAGTAGGTATGATGTTCAGCCATATGGCGATGATGAGCGGGCTGACAAAAGACATGCAGAAATGGAAGGGGAATGTAAAACGACATCATACTCCTTATCTTATCAACGATGATCAAACTACTAAGCGAGAGGCCGCCACCAGCAGGGCAGGTCTCATCAAAACGATGTCGCGTACATATTTGAAGGATGTTAATAATATCGTCGGTTCCGTCATCTTCCCCAGAAGATTGTTACTTACACCCAAACCTGGCTTTGCAAGCGGCAAGTATTATACAAGAGTTCCCTTTCGTCGTGGGTTTGTCCAGTCAATGGCAGTTGACAAGGGCATGATGAATCAAAGAATGGAAACTCCCAATCCCCGTCCCCCGTCCCCGTTCAGCCCCGGCAGCCCGTGGTCTCCGCTCGCTCAGCGGACAGCGCTTTAAATGAGATGTGGGGGCAGCGGGTGGGAACGTGGCTTTGCGCGGGCACTCGTTGCGATGCGGTCCCTTGCGACTTGCGATCATGTCTGTGACTCTGTGTGCCTGGGAGTCTGGGACTACAAGGGAACCACGCTCGGGTTGTGCACCAATGTGAAGCGATTGATGATCGGTCACCGGGATTTTGCGAAACCACCGGGAAAATTGAGATTTGGGTATGTGGTTGAATCTCGTTCAAAGTCTTGGAGACAGCATGGAACTAAACTGAAGGGTAGATTGGTATCCAGTCTGGATAGGGGTCTCGATGGCGAACTCTTTTGTCGCGGACGGGAAATAGAAAATGGGATCTTCGGTCAGAGTTTTTCTTTCGCTCTTGGTGCTGTCTGAAATGAGTACAGTCAAGTCCCCTGTTCTGGCAACCCCCAAAATCCGGGCAAAGGGGTAGTTGGAACAGGGGGTGTTGCTGGGACTAGGGTAGGGTGCACGGGCCGCACCACCAAAACCACCCAAAAAAAAGCCTATGCCCAAACTTTTGTCCCCCGCTATAAGACTATACTAACCCTAACCCTACGCTTTCTACCCTTTTTTTTCCGCCCCAAAATTTCACCTTCTCATACAAATTTAAGAGCAACTTTTCACATTTACGTTACTAGTTGCAGGGTTGCGCTTACACAGCAAAAAAATGAAAATTTCGCTCTAGGGATTGTTGCAACAGGGGGGGTTGCTCGAAATGGGGGGTGCTGGAACAGGGGACCTTACTGTATGTAGCCGAGGTGGGTTTTGTGGTCGTGTATGTGTTCGAGACTGTGACAAGACGCTCTCACGGGTTTTACCGTTCGGGTTGTGATGGAGATGGCTTGGCCTGGAGGAGGAGGAGGAGCATGAGAGCTGAAAACGACAAAAGGTATTACATAGTCGGAGAAGAAGGATTCGATATCAAACCGACCGTAAAATCCTCTGAAAGGTATATACTGCAGCAAAAGTAAACAAAGCTCGTATAAATTGTGCAAACTCCAAAAATAATTGCTTTATAGGATGAATGAATAAATGAATGTATTTTACGACTAAGTTCTACCAATATTAAATAATAAGTCGTACCCGCGGCGGTAGCTGGGCAAAGGTATATAAAAGCGGGGAAAAGCCTTATTAATCAACTAGGATAATCCTAATCTCTAACCGTACGCTAGAAAACCCTAATTTCGTTCCGTATATACGAACACCCCTTATTCCAGGCCCCTTAACCCCAACAAACCTCGTACCTCCTCGAAAGGAAGTAGTTCGTCGTCTAAATCCAGCGTTTCAACCCTAACTATCCTCATCCCCCTATATCCTCCTCCTTCCTCAACTTAAATATATATATAGCCCTCGTCTTTAAAGGCCTTTACCCGTACAAAGTAAATAGCGTAATTAGTACTAAAAGCAGCCGGAATATCCTATATCGCTTACGGATTACAATATATAACGAATAAGTAAGCGAAGAAATAGCCCTTCTCTCGTAAGGCCCCGCAAACGTAATAGCGGAAGGTTTTAGGAAGGTAATTAAACTAATAGTGTTAGTCTTAATATAGATATTATATAAAATATATATCTATAACGGATTTACGGGTCCATATTATACCATACAAATATAAGCAACTATATATGGGTATTATATACTATAAATATATGCCTTATATTTTTGGTTAATTTTTATCGATTTTATTCGATTAAATATTCGTTGTTGAAATTCTTCTATATAATCCTATCCCTCGTAGAGGGTTGCCGAGGCACTGCCCAGGCAGGGGTGCCTGCAAGGCTTACCAGGGTGGCCTGCACGGCTGAACCAGGGCCTAGGAATGCAGGGCTGACCAGGGTATCAAGGATGGAATCTAAGGGAGGAAAAAGGTCTCACATCATTTAAAACCTCCTCCCTCGGCCATTCCTTGACTTACGAAAACAAACAAACCGTTTTCGGAATCCCTGGGATCCGAGGAATTCAACGGAGAAAACCGTTCATTCATAGGATGGATGGTTGGCCCAGAAAGTCTATAAGAAGGGTGGTCCCCTTCGAGGAAAGAAAATGTTTTCTACAGCTCATTAGACACTTCTTGATATCTTTACCAATATAAAACCTATCTACCCATACCAAATATCGTTTTACTCGTTTTGAACAGCTCTACGCAACCGTATCAACCTTTTGAAGCTATTCACAACCCTCGTCGATCGATACCCTCCAACAAATAGTAATAAGAATAAAAATCCTAATAACTAGTCCGCTCGCTTATCCACTTTGCTAAATATTTCTGTAGAAGCCCGAAGTAAAGGTTATACTTATATTATAATTAATTTACCAAATTCTTAAACTTATATATAACTTAATAAAACTCTAGGTCCGCTTCTAAGGGGAGGGTCTACGCCCCCTTACAACTATAGAAGGCATCTGCCCCCGGCGCTAATTAATTTTAAAAAACTGGGAAGCGGGGGAAATAAATATTATTCGGCGGTTATTCGGGTAATAATTATAATTCGGCTAAAGCGTACAACTTCGACTACCTTCGGGAAGGTAACCTCTTAAACTTCTATATAAAAGGATATAACCCGGAGAATATATATAACTATATAACGGCTCGTACGGCCTCCCTCCCTACAATCTCTAATAATACTATTCTAACTAACTAGAAAGGAACTTATTTAAATACTATATACTAAATAAATATAGTTTTCTTTAATAATTTAAACGCCGTAATTTCTAATTTGTATAGTACTGAAGTAATATTAATAAATATAAATTATCCCTTCGCTCCCTGTTTATTATACCTTAAGAAAAGGGCTATAACCCTATATGTAAATATAAGGAAGAAATATATAATGAACAAATATTTAATTAATTTAAGTGTGAGGCCGTAAGAAACCTAATTAATCCTAATAAAAAAGCCTATTATAATTATAGCCGTAAGGACGTATTTCCGGATTTAAATAATTAACGATAATTTCCTATTAAAATATACTCTTAGCTACTTTATTTCCTTCTAAAGCTTAACTTAACCTACTAAAGTATTAATTATAATATTTACCGGGTTATATTAACGTTTTTTAGCGTCCTTACTATAGAATAAGAAATATAGAGCTTCCGTCTTCCTATAGTCTATTTTAAAACTAAAGTCTATAATTCGCTAATATAAATCGGCCGCTCATTATAAAGCGGCGTAAGTTATTTATATAACGTCGTACCCAATAATAAAGTATATAATATTATTTATATAAGAGAAAACAAAGCCCTAATTCCGATTAGAAAAAAATACTATAAAGAAGAAAAATAAAATAAACGATTATAGGGACCCCTATAATAAGCTGTTATTAATTTGAAACTTATATTATACCTAATAGAAATTAAAGTTCCGATTAGTATAAAAATTGGTAACGAACGCTGTAAAAATTAATAGCTATCCTTAGCTTACTAAGACCTCTCCTAGCTTATCGACCCGGGTAGACGGGAAAATTATATTAACGTTGAAAGTAATAATAAACCCGTATAGCCCCAAATAATTTATACCTTCGGCGTTATAAACGAATATTATTACTAAGTTTATAGCCGACCGTATTAGTATAATTCTAGTAGTATCCTTCGAAATAAAGCCGGTATTTAAAGTGAAAATTATTATATATTTAGCGAAAAGTCGTTTAATTCCCTTACTAATAATTAAGAAGAGGACGATAAGCTTCTACCCTTTATAACTATAAGGGTTTCGGCCCGGTTTAAATAACGTAACTACCTATACCCGTTTAAACGCGGTTAGGAAGGAGCCTAAGGCGAGGGTTGCTATAATAATAGCTCGGATATTCGGGAAAATAGCCTCCTATCCAACTTTAAACGAATTTAACGTAATACCGTCTAATCCTAAGGTATTTAACCTATAGTATAAAAAGGCTTCTTATAATTCTTCATTAGTCGGGGGTTTTACTACTTATTATACGATATCGTTAGGGAACGAAAGGCTTTAATATTAATATAGGGGAAATAAATCGTCCCTTAAGGGATGAAAGGCCGTACTAACTAAATACAAAATAATATCTTCTAAGTTAATTAACTTCTAATTTTATAAACCGTTAATAAAAGTAAATTTATCGTCTAGCGGGTCCCTCTTCTACTTAAAGATACTACCGAACTCCTTAGAAATTTTCGCTATATCGATTTTATTATAATAAAAGTTCGTACAGGTTTCCTTATACGCCTTATAATAAACTACCGAATTATTGTCCTAAACGGCGGTTAAAGCTTCGTTTTACTATAATATACTCTTTAATTTCCCACCGAATATAATAGAATATTCCTTTATTATACTTTCAAATATATTTATAAATAACTATATAAAGGTATTTAATTTTTCAACGGTCTAAAGGGTAGGGACCGCCTATAGGAGCCTCCTTATTAATATTATGTAAATCTCTTTAGTATTCGCAAATAAGAAGAAGTACTTTTTCGGTAAGGGGACGCTCCTCCTAATAGGGATAATAATAATAAATTTCCAATAATTTAATATTTATATTCCGATTTTTATATATAATTTATCGATACTGAAAACGAAGTCGAAGGTTAACTATCCGTTTATATAGCGGTATATTAGTATATTTAAGATATTAAGGAAGTAGAAGCCCTATACCGCTATAATAACCTTAATTTCGTTACCCCTAATAGAATTATAGAATTAGGGGTCTTAAATCGTATAGTATACGTTAAAATCGCCTACTACGAAAATATATTATAATTTTAAAGTAGGCAAATATATCTTTATATCTTCCGCTTAACGGTCTTAGGGGTATTAGTAAATGTAAATAATATTAGCGCCGCTTATTGTAATTATAACCGTATAAGTAAGAGGGGTAATAGGTATTAGGAAATTATAAATTTTAGCGACGTATATTGTAATTCTTATCTTTCGGTCGTTATAACCGATTATATAATAATTAGGGTACTTATAAATCCTTCTATATATAACGGACGGCTCCTATATATAGAATATTAAGACCCGATTAATAATTATTTATTCGAAAATACTATTAATATTCGCCAAAAACTTTTAAATATTAATAAATATAATTTTAAACTCCTCTATTATAATAATAAGGAAAGATCGGTTATTAATTATTCGCCGGCCTACTTATTACTAAATAGGAGGAATAACTAGGCCGAAAATTATTAAAGTATTTAAGGCCTATTAAGGGCGACCGGGAAACGGCCGCGTAGGAAATTACCCTAAATTTTAATAAGGGGCCTAATAGCGTTAGTAGAACCTTTCCCTACTAATAAGGCCCTAACGTATACCGCTATAAGTTAATTAAAAGAAAAAGAAATAGAACCGCTAAATTAATTTTTAGTAGTAAAGAAGCTTAAATAACGTTACGCCCGCTAAATTTCCGCCTTAACCTTAACTATATTAAGGCTAAAAGATAGGGTTAAGGCCGGGGTAAACTAACGTTCGTACTACGGAAACGGGGTCCGAAAGTAATAAGAGGAGGGTACTATATCCGGGGCTAAAATTACTAGGGCCGGGGTAAAAAAGGGGGGAGAAAAGGCTGGGGCTATCACGGGGCGAGATGGCACCGTAGAGGGTATAATGAGATATGCGTTGTTGCATGAGGAGAAAGGAGGAGAGAAAGGAAGTGTGCGCGGAGGTCTGGCTATATATAGGTGAGAACCCTATAGACTAGACCGTGCGCGGGCACGTGAGGTTGTATGTAACGATAATATATATGTGGCTAGAGCTTTAGGTTTTGGTCGGTATAATATATATGTAATTAGTGTAGTATAGTACATTATAGGTCTAACCCTATAATACTATCCCCTTTTAAAAGAAGTTCGAAGAGTTGAAAAATCTATATATATAATAGACTTAAGACCCTTTACATCGTTTCCTATCTTTGTAAATATTTATTAATTTCCGAAATACTTTTCTAAACGTAAAGTATAAACCTTCCTCTATATTCTTTTACGTCCTATCTTCTATAGCGGTAACTATCTTTTATTGTACTAAGCGGTTAAAGCGGCGCTGTAGTAGTTCGGGGGCTACTGGAACTAGCGTTAGGGTATCGGCGGCAAATTGCTCAAAAACCCTTTAAACTTCTAAGGGAATTAATTTATCCGGGTACTCGTAGTAGAACTATTAAAAATAGTGCTTACAATTAATAACGTTACTAATAAATTCTTAAATAGGGTTACTGGTCTTCTATTTAACTTCGTATTTCTAATACTTATTATTACTTATTTACTAATAATCTATAAACCGTTCGAATACCTACTCCTCGTACTCCTCCTAACTGTCGGTCCGTATTATAACCTTACCTTCGTTAATTTAGACGTTTATTGTAATAGGCTAGTTTAAAAGGCTTTAGCCGGACTATAATTATATTATAGAAATGTAGAAAACTAATAAATATTTTATATTAGAAGGTAGAGCGAAATAAACCGTATATAATTTAGTGTAGATAATTTTAAAGGGCCCTTCCTAATAGGGATAAAATTTCGTGTATAGACGTCCGTTAGCGAAGTTAGCCGTATTAAAGAGAATTATATTATTAGTATAATATTTAATAGAATCGATTCGCTTTTTATTAGCGTTATCCTTATACCGTTCCTATATACAATGAAATTACTAAATAGCGAAATTCTAAATCTATTAAAAACGGTCCGCTAATTCGTTAGTTTTATAATATTCTTTAAATTAAGCCGGGGAGAAATTTAATAGAAGAGGGGTATAAGGCTCTATACTTATATAAAAATAATATTTATAATTAACGAAGAAAAGAAAAATACCGGTCGACGAAGAAATAGTATTATTATTAATAAATTCCGCGAACGGTAACTACTTTACTTAATCCGTTTATACTTAATTAATATAAATTTTCAAGAATTATTCTATTTTTATATTAATATATTTGGTCTAAGCGTTCGTTTAAGGGTAGAAAGCGGAAGTAAATTTACGAATTATAGATAGCCGCTTATAAAGGGTAGATTAAAACCGTAAGACGAATTAAGTACTTTTATCGGAAAGTATACTATTTAGGAAGCTATAAATCGAATAAATATAATTAATAAACCGGTCCGCCAATTCTTCTATTTTTAAAATTATTATCGGAATATAGTACCGTATTTTAATAAATTGATTAATAACGATAGCGACGTATTTAAAAGTTTAGCCCAAATAGGTATTTAGCGGTAATAACGTAACGTAATCGATTGAAATATCGGTCTATAATATAAGAACGATTATAATTAATTTAAAATAACCGGCTAAACCTCTCTTTAAAAATTTAGTCTTTATATAAGGTAAGTAACCCTTATAGAAAAAGCGTATATTATTATATATCCCCTCCTAATAGAAATCGTATTATAAGAATTCGTATGTAGTATTACGGCCTAAATAACCGGCGCCCGGAGAATTATACTAGCGACTAATAAACTAGAATTAGAAATTTTTATTATAAGGATTAACAATAATTCGGTCGCACTATTTTATAATGCCGTTAATAATATAATATTCTAAGAAAGCCCTATAAAAAACCTTCTTAATAATAATAAGCTATTAACGGGCTTTACTAATAAAGGAGGAAACTAATTCTTATAGGAAAACGAAAGTTTTATAATTCGTATAAATAAAATTATCAATTAATTAAGTATTTAAATTATTTAGGCCTAATAAATATAAGGAGAACCCTACCGCCGGATTATTAAATTCGAAACAATTTTCTTCGAATTAAGATAGATCTAACAAAGTCTTCTTATAAACGACTAAACGATTATTTTCCTCGTTATCCGAACGGTCGTTAAACTTACAATTTAAAGTATTTAGGTAAAGGTTTTTCGAACTTAGCGTATATTTAATTAGGAAATTAAACTAAAATAGGAATTGAAATTAGTATATATATTACTAAATTAGCTACTTATTAATTATAAATATTTAGAGGTTTTTATAATCTATTAAAATATTAAATAATTATTAAATTCTTTTAAATTCCGGCTTCCACTCCTTTAATACCTTAATAATCGCAAATAACTCCTTATTATATACGTTGTAATTATATTCCTAGGAGCTATATTTAGCCGAAAAGTAAGCGATAAAATAGAAAATACTATTATTTCCGTATTAAGAAAGGGTATTACCCGCAGCCTAATTAGAAGCGTCTATTTCAATTATAATTTTCTTAATTTAATTATAAATTTTAAGTACGGGTCCGCTAGTAAACGCCCGCTTAAAAATTTCGAAAATAATTTAATAATAATTATTCTAAAACTATTTAGCATCTTTTTTCGTAAAGTTATAAAATAGAATAACTATTATTAAAAAATCTTTTATAAACCGTCGATAGAAATTCGCAAAGCTTAAAAAAGATTATAAGGACTTTTTTAATTCCGGTACTTATTAATCTATAATAGTTTTAACTTTTTCTAAATCTATTTTAATATTTCTAGGCGTAATAATTAAATTTAAATATTTCGTTCTTATTATATAGAATTCGTACTTATTAATATTAATATTGAGGCCCGCTTTTACTAACTTATCGAAGACGTTATTAACGTATTATTCGTAGTCTTTAATATTATTGGAGTAAATAAGGATATTATCGAGGTAGGCGGTTGCGTAAATATCGAAAATATTATATAGGATATTATTAATATAATTCTAGAATATACTTAAGGCGCTTTATAAATTAAAAGGAATAATTAAAAATTTAAATAGGCTAAATTAGGTTATAAAAGTAGTAAACTATTCGTATTCTTATTTAATACGGATATAGTTAAAAGCAACGATTATATGAAACTTCGTAAAAATTTTAATGCAGTAAATTACGTTAAAAGTTTTTTTAATAAGCAGGAAGGGATAATAGGATTTAAGTGTAATATTATTAATACTACGGTAATTAATATAAACGTAGATTCCGCTTCCCGGTTTTTTAATAAAGAATAAAAGTATTAAGGCCTCTAATTATAAAGGCTTAATAAACTTCTTTTAAAGTATATTATTAACCTATTTTTTAATAATATTGAATTCGTTAAGATTGAATGCGCGTCCGTAGGAAGTGGAAGGGGTTACTCCCGGACGGAATTCGATTTTTAAATTATATACCTTATAAGGGGGAAATATATCCGCTCCCTTTTATAAAAAGGTTTATATATAATACTAATATTATCGTAGGAATTTAGCTTAAATTTTTACGACTATTTTAGGAAGTTTATTAGCTTTTTCGTAGAATTTGACCGTATTTTTAAATATAATTTTATTAATAGCGATATTATTTATTATAAAATATTTATTAATCACTTTTTTGTAACGGGGAAAATTATTATTAATACTATTAATTTTAATAGAATTAGAAATTTTTACGGCCTTTAAGGCAGCTTCATTTCCTTTTTCTATTAAGGTGTTAATTTAATAATAATACTTATTGCCGAAAAAGTATTTAAAACGTTAACCTTTATTTAATAATATTTTTACTATTATATTTAATATAAGGTTATTATTTATACTCTAAAGGTTTAGGACCCGTCCCTCCTTTTCTAATTTTTCGTCTTCCTCGGTTAACCTACAGATATCTTCATCTAAATTAACCCAAATCGTACGGATAATTAGGAATTTATAAGTCTCTACTAATTAATTAAAAGTAGTAGTAAAAAATTCCTTAATATTATTAGGGTTAATAGGACTAGCCGGAATACTATAAAACCGGATTAGGACTCGGTAGTCTACTACGGAAGTCTTTACGCCGCCGGCCTAATAGTAAGGCGCTAGGTAAAGTGCTAAAGGAGGTACTAAGGGCAAGGCCGATAGTATAATTGCGTTATTACCTTTTACTTTCCCGAGCGGAATAATATTTAATCGGTTGGCGACTTTATATTTAAAATAATAGAATCGTTAGCGAGCGGCTCGTTTAACTATAATAAAATGGATAGCCGCCTAATAGTTATTACCTCGTTGTACTAGCCTTCGTTATATTGGTTAGGCTCGCTTTCATCTTCTGTATCTTTAATTATTGGATTTTGGTACGAATGTTGAATTAGCAGTCGTAGAATTGTAAAGTAGCGGTTTAAGAGCGGAGCGGTATAGTTTAAATTCCTAGGTAGGAAATAGCCGCGTCGTTTATAAATAGAATTAAATTAAAGAGAATTATTAAATTAATTAATATTTAAGGCGTAATAAACGAATTACGGGTAACTTAAAATAATAGGGTTATTTTCAACTAAATTGTAAATTAATAGATTAATAATTTCGTAGTAGATTCCCGCCTATATTATAAATTTAAAAAAGTAGGTAATACTACTTTTAGCTTAATTATTAGCGAAGTATAATAATTTAAGAATAGCGAATAAAAGAAAAGGGAAATAGTAATAGTAAACGAAACGACGATTAATAAAATTAAAGGTAATATACCCGCTATTAATAAGAATAGTATAATATAGTTTACGTAATCTATAAAATAAATAAATAGAAAGATTTAATAAATTTAAATATTTATAATGGCTATTTATTAAAAATCTATTTATTTCAATAATATTTAGCCGTATAAGGATAATCCCGTTATCTCCTTTATATCTATTAGATTTATACTTTTAAACGTAATTTAATTAGGAAATTATATATTTCCCTAACCCAAAATCGAATTATTTTCGTTATTTATAACCGGGCTAATAAAGCTGGGCTAGTAAGCGGGAACGGAATTATAATAGCCGGGAATTAAAATACTAAGGGTTAGAATTCCTATACCAGGGTTTATAGCGTTAATATAGTAATTACTACCGTAATTGGAGCGCTATTAACCGTAGCTATATTAACCCTAAGTAAATTATTAGCTATTATTACTAACGTTATTATTACTACCGCTATTATTATTATAATTACTATTATTAATATTATTAGTACCGCTATTATTATTGCTACCGCTATTATTATTGCGGTTGCCGCTATTATTATTTATATTGCCACTATTACAATTCTTATTATTATAGTTGTTACGGGGCTTAACCTCCTTCTTAAAATTAACGCGGGCGCGATAATTAGTAGAATAATAGCCGGGCCTTCCGTAGTAAGTATAAATATTTATTTTTATACGGTATTTAAAAATACTAGCCTCGATTATACGAAATATTTAGATATCCGTCTCCGTTATAACGTTAAAATCTATTATATCGCCGCTTTAACTAATAATTACTTTAATTGTAAAAGTATTAAAACGATTAGTAGGAGCGGAAATATTAATTATATTAATTTTATAAAATAAATTAATCTATTTCTTATATTAATTCTTATCTTTTAATACTTTAACGAAGTCGCGAGCAGTTTTAAGCTATTTATTAAATTTGTCGTCGGTGGGCTAAGGACGTTAGTAGGAAAAGGTAAAGCGAACGCGGTTGTTAATCTTCTAATAAAGGTAATAAATCTTTATATTATTATTAAATTTATACTTATTAACGAATATAACGAACTTTTCTTTAAAGTCGGTCTATTTTATACTTTTAAATATTTTAAAGTCTTCGAAAGTACGGCGGGACTTTATAATAATATTAATATTATTATATTTTTTATTTAATTCGTTAATTAATTCGAAAGCTATAGCCTACTTATAAAATTTATTGAAAATAGCTTTATTTAATTCGGTCTTAATAGCTTCGAGCGGGACGCCTTCGATAGAATAAGCGATAAAAAAAAATTTAGGGCGTTCGTCGGCAAAGATTTTAGGCTTATTTATTTAAATAAACTTCATACGTATATATTAGGTACAATATTTAATAGTACGTTCGATCGACGATTTTTTATTATTAAAGGCGGGGGTAATAATAATATATAATACCGACTTATAGCTACTACCGTTTTTACCGGCACTTATTATATTATTGTTGTTACTAGGATCGCTAAATATATTAAAAAGTAAGGGGATTAAACTAGGGGATAGCGGGGGAGCCGGGCTATTCTTTAAGAACCGAATACGAAGGTCGAAAAGGATTTTTTAATAATAGTCCTTCTAAGACTAGAAAGCGGCCGCGAATACCGTACGGAAATCGTTAAATTCCTTTTTAAAAGCGGCGATTTATTTATAGAACAATTTAATTTAATTTTAGTAATCCTTTATACTAATTTAAATAGCGAATAAATATTGGGTATAGATAATTATAATATTACTTTCTTTACGTACGATCTTATAATTAAAATTTCTAATACGAATATATAAATAAACGATTTCCTCTCTAACTATAATAAAATCTTCTTCGAAATTGTAAACGTTGGCTCTAGTTGCAATTACGTCGTTGTAGAGTAAACGATAGAAAGCGGAGAAGAAGGCTTGAAAAATAGGAAAGTTAGCGAAATTATATACTTAAGAAATAGGGATTGAAATTTCAATCGCTTAATAATAGAGGCCCTCGAACGCTTAAGCGAGAACCGTCAAATCGTTTTAGTATTCTAAATTAATAGCTATTACAATAATACTAATAATTATAATAGTAATAAAATTATTGGTTATAAACTGGGCTCTAGGAGCGATAGAATTAAATATTAATCGCTAAATCTAATATACTTTTAAGTATAAAAGAAATAAAGAGAGTACGAGCGATCTTAATAATATTCGTCTTAGTATTTTACCTAATTCAACGGCTAGGTTCGCAATTCGAATCGGGAACGCGCAAAGTCGAATCTTAATTACTAATTGCCGTAATTAATACGAATAATCTTCCTCTTATTAAATGGGCGCGCATAGCGTAATAATTAGATATAATAAATTATTACGGGGTAAAATAGTACCGTAGGGGGTATAATAAAATATATATTATTATATAAGGAGAAAGGAGGAGAGAAAGGAAGTATACGTGGAGGTTTGGCTATATATAAGTAAGAACCCTATAGACTAGACTGTACGCGGGTACGTAAGGCTGCACGTAACGATAATATGTGCGTGGCCAGAGCTCTGGGCTCTGGTCGGCACAGCACATGTGCAGTTAGTGCAGCACAGCACATCACAGGTCTAACCCTGTGATAGGGGCCGGAATTAAATATAGAGGAAAGGGCGAATCGTCTATCCGAATATCCCTATTTTCGTTAGTAATTATAATTTCCTAAATAATAATATCCGCGTTTACTTCGTAGGCCTTCTTTAAATCCTTAATTATAATATAGTATATAACTTTACCGGCTTGCCGGGCACTAGTCTACTATTCGTTAATAAGCTTCTTAATATAGCCGTCCTTAACTTTAGGAAAGATTAAGTACTCCGGGTACCCGGGCCGCTCGGGTCCTAAGTAATTAAGGTATTAAAGGACCGGTTTATATATTTCCTTATAAGAAGCCTATAGGGTATTATAGTCCTTATAAATAGAAGTGTAAATATATTTAGTAATATTATAAGGGCTAAAGTACCGTTCATAAGTATAAATATAGGGGTTGCATTCTATAAAGCGGGTAGGCTCTAATCTGAAAATATAGAAAGGCTAGGTTTTCTTATTAAAAATAATGATATAATCGCCTATTTTCTTACCTTTAATAATTTTAGCTATTTATTTAATAGCGGCATAAATTTCCTAAATTATAAATAATTCTATATTGTAAACGCCGTTATAAATAAAAAATTTAAAAGGGATTCCCGCTAAATAGTATAAAACTATATCGACTTCAAGTTCAATATAATATTATAAAATTCCCTTATTAAGCTTAACGAAGAATTAGCGGTATTTAGGTTTAATAATTTTAATATAAAAGCCTAACTATATTAAATAAATTTTCCGGATTTATTAGCGAAGGAATTTAATTTCCTCTATAACGTACGAAATAATACTTTTGGGTATCGTTTTTTAAAATTCCGCGTCCTAGGCGAACTTAAAGAAAATCCTATAACTCTCTTTATAAATAGGAGGATAATTGTATTTAATATTAATAAAAGAGGGTAAGGTTAAGCCTGTAGTTTTAGCCTTCGTATTTTTCTTTAATTTAACTTCTTATTAAGCTATTAAATTATTAGTACCTTTAGTAGGCGTATATAGCTTCTTCTAATTAATTAGAGTAGGGTTAGGTCGGGGGGTAAGCAAAGTTACCTTTAGAGTAATTAATATAATTAATAGGGCTATATATTAGTACTATACCGTTATTTACGCCTATTTAAGGGGCGGAATAGCTAGGGGGGAAAGGGGAGGAATCGCTCTAAGGGCGGCCTCTTTATAGAAGAAAGAAGAGAAGAAGGTATAAAATTGCCTACGAAGGGGGGCGGCCGCACGCCGTTATACGGGAAAATCGAAGGTATTGTAAGCTTTATTAATAACTTCGATAAATTTCTCAGCGATTTAGAATCGCGCTTAGAACTCTTAAATAAATTCCTTATTAGCTTTACGAAGTATAGCGATAATATTGTTCTTAAAGGGGGCCATCGCGGCTTTAAGGGGTGAGGAAGGCACTGGGCCCTTCTCAAAGTAGTAATAAATTGTAATAACTACTTTAGTATTTTAGCGACAATCCAGGATACCTAGTCCTAATTGGTTTACTCTCGAATAACGTCTCCTGATTAGCCGGAGCCAATCCTGAAAAATATTATTCGGGGGAAGGTGTTGCTTTATGGGAGTTTAGCTGCGACTGCGTGCGAAGGAGATCCCCCAGGAGCGCCAAGCCGTATTTTCCACTTTGGATCCAGTCGTTTGTTCGGCAATCATTTGTTGGATTTTCCGTGCCTCGAAATCCCCGACACTACCCTCTACCTTGACCTTCCCAAAAATGGATGTTCTCGCTGCTTTTGTGCAAATCGTGCAATTCGTTCATGCTCGCCCGCAGCAGCATTCGGTGGCAGTGGCTTGGAGTTTTCTTGGCATGTCTTGGTCTTGTTCCCCTTGTCACTGAAGGTGGTAGCCGTTGCCGTGGATCCGTGGACCGTTCTTGCATCGTTCCTCGCCTGCAGTCCACTTGGAGTGCAGTCTCAGTCCACCAGGTGTCTCCGCCTGTTCCAGGTCCCAATTGCTGTGATCGCCTCACTGTTGCTGTAGTCAGCTGCGTGTTCCGTCCTGTGCACTCCAGTGGAGGCCATTGCAATTCCGCGTCGCATCGCCATCTTTCAGTTCCTGAGGCGTCGGCCTTCCTGTTTTGCAACTACACGACAACAAACCGAAGTACTGGGCAGCAGCAACACCAATAGCTTGACGACAACAACACCACCACCACCATCGTGCCGAAATCAAGGGTCCTCCGACTGGAAACGTTCATTTTCTCTCTGTCTCTTTTTCATCTTTCTTTCCGCGGAATCCATCTTCCTTGCAGGTCCACATCGCTCTTACTCTCTGGCCCGCCTGCGTATTGCAACATTCCACTTTTGTCGTCCCGTCTCTGGTTTCTGCTCTGGTCGCACTCACTGCCGCTGTACACCGATCTGAAGCATAACACACACACCTTGGGAACTCCCACTCACCCACGGCACTCGCTACTACACTCACGCTGTTGAACGAAACGAGCAAACCACCTAACGATACTAATAACACGACCTTGATATCATCATTATTTCTGTGAGCCGTCTCATTACCTTTTTACTAGTCAGGCACTGAGGCCAAGCCAACCCTTGTCGCTCTCGCTTTCCGTTGATAGTCCGGAGTGCGTACCTAGGTACCTAAGGTAGTGCCGTGCCAAGGCCAAGCCTTCTGACTGTTGCCCTGCCCTGAGCGAACTGCGTCCGTCCGTCCCCAGGTGGCCGTCGCTGCTGGTCATCGATCACTGTCAGCAGCACGCACCCAGCCCCAGACAGGGCAGCGAGCCAGCAACAACCACACAGGGGCACCCAATCCTCCCACTCAACCTCCAATCCTCTTACCACTGCACCACCCGCTTCAACGTCGGGGCAGCTGAGCTGCGCACACAAACACACACAGACACATACAACACCAACAACCAACTCGCTTCCAACCCGACGCAATTGTCGCCGCCGTTTCTCGTCATTTCCTGTCTCGCTTCCTTTCCTATCTGCCATATCCATCATCTTAATTCGACCCCCTTTCTCGATCCCGAACGGGCCCGACCGCGAACAGCGCCAATCTCGGAAAACCCCTTAACCGACTTGGTCAACAATCAACACAATCAATCGTCCACCCGTCCCTGGGTTGGCACGCTGTTGGCAGTTGGCATCGTTGACCTCTCTCTCGCCGTCGAAGCATGTGCGCCGCCCCCGCTAGGCGACAATAATACCGAAACATTGCTCATCGAGTAGCCATTAGCTGCCCAGTTTCCGGGTGCCATTATCCACCCGAGATGCCCTCCTTCGTACCCGACGAAAACTCGCCAATCTACCAGCGTTCCCCCGCCGTCGTACACCTCCAGCCTGCCGGCCAATACGGACAACCAAACGGCAAGGTCGATGACCATCCGCTTCCTCGTCACTCCCATTCTCACACCTCAATCGAGAGCTTCGACGACGAGGGTTCAAGCCAATCGACACACACTTCCACAGACGACTCGGACATCAGAACCCGCTTGAATGGGGACAGTCAGCGACGACATCCCAACATGGCCTCTTCGCCAAATGGAGGTCTCGATGGCGATGTGGATGGGATCAATGGGAAACTAGATTGGATGAACTTGAACGGGACAAACAGGGCCGATGGAAGCGACAGGCCGGCCAGGCATGATATCATGAAAAGCGGGAAGCCGCATCCAAACGGCAGGTTCCCCATCGCTATACCGGACCGGACAGTCCCGTTGTCGAACTCGGCTCGTTCAACTCCGGACGGTCAAACGACACACGACCAAAAGGGTGCCTTCTCGCGGGCCTCCCTGGGCTCTGCCAACAGTGGTTCAATTCATCCATCACCGACCGAGATGTCCTTGCGTCCTATCAACAGGGGGGACGTTCGCACCGTCGAGAATGGGACGGCTACGCCTCCCGCCCTCCAGACGACCCCCAATGGATACCCTTTCCCATCATCACCGCCAGCCCAGCAGCGCGATTTGGCACCCAACAGCCCTCCTTCACCGCATCGTTACTCGTCGCCGCCCTTGTACAACCCTGCAGCACCCATCTCAGCCTCCACCAGTGCCCTCGCACCGCCACCCGCTCCCGGTATTAAACAACGTCACACCCTCGACGTTCCCAAACCTTCGGCTCCTCGTGGATCCAAGGACGGCTCTGATGGTGCTTACACGACCGGTCGCTTCTCACCAACTGGCGTTGCTGGCGTACGTAGGGCGTCGCTGAATCTTGCTAGAAGGAACACACGATCTCTCCACTCGGAAATGCCTCGCGACGAAGTTGTTCCCGATGACGATGCATTGCGATGGGCCGAAGTCTACAGGGAGAAACGGGCCAGCAAGAGGAGGAGGAGAGATGCCGAAGACGACGACCGGGTCTTGGTTGGCACCAAGGTCGACGAGACACATGCCAATTGGGTCACGGCGTACAACATGCTTACCGGCATTCGAGTTTCGGTATCGCGAACGAATGCCAAGCTTGACCGTCCATTGACGGACGCTGACTTCGAGGCAAAGCAAAAATCCACCTTTGACATGTAAGCATTTCATCATCCTTCTTCCTCTCGCATAACATTGTACCTAACCTCGTAACAAAAGTGCCGGCAACGAGATGATTCCCTCTGCCAAGTATGACTTCAAGTTTAAGGACTATGCGCCTTGGGTTTTCCGACATCTCCGCGCACGCTTCCAATTGGATCCAGCAGACTACCTCATGTCACTGACGGGCAAGTATATACTATCCGAACTTGGCTCCCCCGGCAAGAGCGGCAGTTTTTTCTACTTTTCTCGCGATTACAAGTACATCATTAAGACCATTCACCATGCCGAGCATAAGTTTCTTCGCAAGATCCTCAAGGATTATTACAAGCATGTTACCGAAAACCCCAACACCCTTCTCTCGCAATTCTACGGTCTACACCGGGTCAAGATCCCGTACGGAAAGAAGATCCACTTCGTCGTCATGAACAACCTCTTCCCTCCGCACCGGGACATCCACCAGACCTTCGATTTGAAGGGTTCAACAATTGGTCGCGACTACAAGGAGGAAGATCTCGACAAGAATCCAAGGGCGACATTAAAAGACCTTAACTGGATTCGACGACACCGACATCTTGAACTCGGGCTTCAGAAAAAGAAGATGTTCTTGGAGCAACTCCAGAAGGATGTGCGGTTGCTGCAGAAGCTACAGATAATGGATTACTCTCTGCTCGTTGGTATTCATGATCTCCAGAGAGGAAACGAGGAGAACCTGCGGGACAAGACCCTAAAAGTCTTCAACCCTGGCGGTGACAACTCACGCGAGGACCCCAGCTCCGTCTTGATGCGTACCCCCTCGAAGTTGGAGAATGCGCGGAAGGCTAGGGAACTGCGGCAGATGGTTAAAACCGAGAGGCCAGTCCCTATGGGAGAGACGAGTAGCCGGATGCCCGACGAACTCGAGCACAACCAGAGCCGCGCTAGCTTTGTTTTCAACCAGGATGACGGAGGATTCCGTGCAACCCATGAGGACAACACCCCGGCGGACGAGATTTACTACCTCGGAGTGATTGACTGCTTGACACACGTAAGTTCACGTCTATCCGGTCTGTATGCATCTGACAGGTGCTAACGTAAATTATAGTACGGAATCATCAAGAAGCTCGAAAACTTCTGGAAGGGGAAGTTGTCGGGCGATCGTAAAAACAGTAAACAGATCTCTGCCTTACCTCCTCAGGAGTACGGCGAGCGGTTCATCAACTTCATTTCCGGCATCACCATGTCTTGTGAAGAAGCAATTCGCGAAGCCCAGGAGAGAGACAGAGAAATGCAAGCAGAGGCAGCCCTGGCCGACCAGAAACAGCAGCGAGTGGGTAGCTGGTCTAGCGCACGCAACGGTCGCTCTTCAACAACAGCACCACCACTTCCTTCGCATCAATCGCCACCTCTACCCTCCGGTGTTCAATCACCAGAAACTGAGGCAACGATGCAGAGGGCGGAGCGTGAGGCGTACAAGACTGGCGTGTCAGAAGAGGATATACCGAGCAAGACGCTCCGTACGACGCTTTCTCCTGGCAGCATCGAGCGCAGGGACAACATTGCTAGCCAAGCCAGCATCTTACCAGTGGTTGAGGAGGCTGCAGAGGGTCGGTCATCCAGCGAGCATTATGTCCGCAACAGCCGGGTCAGTAACCTGAGTGGTGACAGCGAATACCGCCCTCTCACTCCTGCCAAGGATGGTGAGGAGAAGCAGGCGGGATTTGGCAACCCGCTCCTGAGGGGCCATGCTCGCGATCACAGGGACCACGGGCCACCACCGCCAACACCGCCTAAGACAGGGTATGGATACGGAACACCTCAGTCCCTGAAGGACGGCGCTGATAGCGGGTATAGCATTGGTTTCATGAACGGCAACGGCAAATCGGTCGACCTCAAAAGCTCCAGCGGCTCGCTGAGATCCAACAAGGGCGGCCACCAGATTATCGGTCGAGAAAGCCTGGATAAGGCCCTGCCCCCGCTCCCCTCAGGCAATGCACAGGCTCGGCCCCAAGGCGTGTCATAGGACGACAACACTATGACGGAGACGAAGAGCACGACGACGGCGTTGGAGCTTGAGCTGGAGATGGAGATGGAGATGAATGGTTCGCCGGATTCCTAGGAGTCACCGACGAAATGTGCGCGACAGAAATGGGAGGTGGCGAGACAGAGGTTTCTGCAAGAGGTTCTAGACGGAGTCCCAGTGGTTGATTACTACAGTTGACGGACGGACGAGAGCGGCGCGTGTGCCTCGATACCCTTCAGCGAGTGTGAATAGCAGCGCTTCTTAGGCGTGGTTATTTTCCTTTTCTTACTACTTTTTATGTTGAAGAGGAGGCAGACAGACAGGCAGGCAAGACAACGGACAGGGGAGAGAAGGAAGGAAGGAAGGACAAGGAGAAGGGGGTTAGTGCGGACAGAGCCGAGAGTAAGAAAAGAAGATGATACGGAAAGACGAAGAAGAAACCTAATCCACATTTTCCTTTCAAACTTCGCAACAACAACAAGATCTCTTCTATTACATCTCGCTCCCCTCCTCCGCCTCACCATCCTGTTCTTCCCTGGTTGACTGTCTGAGTGCACTTCATTTGTTGGCAGTGGCAGCGGCATCAAAGAGGAGGGGGGGGAGGCAACTAAAACAACAACGACAACAACGAACACAAGTCAGCAATTCAACATCACCACAGCAAAAACCACAACATATCAACAAAGAAACAAGTTTAAGCCATGATACCACGCCATATTTACTTTTTGGCGTTGTCTTTTTTTCGGGAGAAGCATCAGAGCAAGGAGAGGATGGAAGGAGGGAAAGCATTGAATATTTTTTTCTTTTTTTAAGACGTGTTGTCAACACTTATTCTTCTTTTCATATTACCTACTTAACCTTTTTGCTTATGCACTTTTTCTGTTTAAACCTTTCTTTTGTTCATCAAATCAGTGAGTGATTCGGTACCTGGAGAGGAAAGGAGGGAGGTCAAGTTAGCTGTTAGCTTGCTGCTAGGAGGGAAATGGGGGAGAGGCAAGGGGGGGTGTGAGGAGGATATTTGGTGTTCTCCCAAAACAAAATCAGACAACAGACAGATATATCAAGAATTATAAAGTGTTCAATACCAAGCAAGTACTTTATATTGACTTTGCCAAAGGGAAACTTATGTGATAACGGTTTCTCGTTGGTTGTGATTCTTTCCTTCGCATTACCCGCCCGTACTTTGTAGTTCTACCTCACTCAGTGCTGTCCCAGCTCTTTGTTACCCCTTACCTGGATGGAGGTTACCAAGTCCAGTCCAATACGCTATGCCCTTCTATCCATTGCTTTGTAGACTTGGCTCGTCATGGTACGCTTTGCACTCGTCTCATCCATCCATCCATCCATGCATCCACGTTAGGTAACCATCTCTGCCCACCATATTAACTGATTCCAAAAGCCCACAAAAGAACAAAACCCAAAACTCCAGACCCAAAAACCCGATGCTATGTCCATCAGCCGAAGAATGAGAGATCTAATGATACCAATACCAGTATAGCATGACCAGCAGCGCCACCGACCAGCCAATATCAGCGTAGCCTCCCCCTAGTCGTCGTCGTCGTCGTCGTCCCCCTCCTCCTCCTTCCAAGTCCAACGCCAACAATCCTCCTCGCTGTCGCTGTGCCCTCCGTGCAAGACAATGAAAGACAAGGAAACATGCGATGACGGAGAAGAGGTCAAAAAATAAGAAGAATATACCAAACTCAACAGAAGCTGCCGGCGGCCCCCCGCTACGGATTCCAATTGCTTCCGTCACCCATAGATACACCATGCTGAGAGCGACCAAGGATGTTGTGGGATACTGAGAAAAAAGGAAGCGGCGTACAAGTGGATCTTGGAGGACTTCTTGTAGGATGGTTAATGCTGATGACCATGATGGCCATGACCATGACCATGACCATGACCATGACTTCTAGTCGGATAACCATGACTTCTAGTCGGCTTTATGTGACGGGCCCCCTAAGCCGCCGGCTTGGGAAACGGTGCTTTGTGATCGGGCGTGTCCTTTACCACGGCCGCCGCTTCCGCTGCCACTTCCATTCCCGCTCCCACTCCCACTGGGCCCGGCGATAGTGACCATCTCGTAATCCCCTCCTAGATCACCACGCGATCCCCGCTTTGTTCTACCTCCTCTCCCTCCTGTGGTGAAACCTTGCTCTTCGTCTCCTTGCCCGCCTGCTCCTTCTTCTCCATTGGCAATGTTGTTGTTGAGAGTGCCGTTGTTGCCATGTCCACCAAAAGCAATAGGCTGCAACTCCCTGTACCGACACCCCCACGACCCGAGCAAAAACGAAGCGAGCGAGGAAATGGCCATGGTCAGCCACCAGGCTGTGTGGCGGGGGAGGGCCCACTCAGGGGTGGTGTAGAGGGTGACGACGACGAGGTGGATGAAGTGCGTGGTGAGGGCGAAGTCAAGGATGAGCTTGGAGCGTTGGACGATGGCTGTTAGGGAGAGGGGTCTGTTTCGGAGCTTGGTTAGCAAAAAGGACGAGAGAAGGGATGAAAGAAAGGAAGGTCCGGGTTGAGCAGATCAAGACGGGATGAGACGGGGGGGAAAGCAACGGACGGCGAGGACAACAAAAGGTAGGTAGGTAGACAGAAACCACTTACAAAACCAAGCCACCCACCAAACACCAGATAAACCCATTCAACCACCCCTGCGTGTTATCCCCCCTTACCGCCTCCCACCCGAACACCAGGTCCAGCGTGAATGGGTTTCCCGCTACGGCCGCCGTGAAGAACATGAGAATGAAAGCGGCCGCATAGTAGATTGCTTGTAGCGCAGCGATCTGGCTAAGGATCTTGAGGGGTGGGAGCTCGGTTAGGGCGCCGGAGCGCGGGGGGCGGCGGCGGCGGGGCATTGTGGTCGATGGTGTCTTCAGCTATGGTTCTCGCTGATAGCTATGCCGTCGTCGGTCGCGTTTATATCCAGGTATTGGTTGGTCGTCGAAGGTTGGATCTTGGAGGTTGTTTAAGGTACACTAGTTGGAGGGTGCAACTGGTGCTTGAAGGGAGCCTGGAGCTACCTATGTACCTAGGTCGGAGCACTCGTTCGGTGTAAAAGACAGACAAGATGCGCCGGTTCGTTGGGTAATGATTCGGGATTCGTCGTTAGGCCGCCAGCCTTTCGTTTGATGGTGCTGGATCCTCTTTTGGTTCCTCGTAATGATTCTCCCCTAAGTTCTAGAAGTCGGTACCTCTCGCTCTCTTGGGTAGTAAAGCTTGAACAAGGCAGGATGAAGAAAGATGCTATGTAAAAGTTAAAAGGAAGTTTGCGACGACCAACGGACACAGCACAGCACTCCATTCATTCCACGCACGGGCAGGGGCTGACCCTGGTCCCTGCGTCCGCCCAGCGGCGCCGCAAGATTACAGGGTTATCAATGGGGTGACCAAGTGGAAAGTCCGGGGTTTTCAAAGCAAAAGGTACGTACCAGTTGCCTGCCGCAGAAAACCCCCGAGCTCCCGCAATTGACGACACTGAATGATAGCGGGACCAGAGCTCGATAACCTGAAGCTTCCATCCCAGCTCGGGAATCATTCGCGAATGCGATGCCAACTCTTGGACCAACTTCTTTCTCTCCGCGCCTTTCCACTCCGACCCCCGAAGCCACCGCTCCCTACCTCCGAAACCACACCACCGGATAACACTGCACCCCCAAAAATGGTCCTAGGCCTCTTTGAACAATCCGAAGCCGACAAGCGCGCGGCCGAGGTGCGCGCCGGCACCGTTGCGCCCACGCGCTCCGAGCGCCAAAAGTGCTGGATGGCCCGCGACGGCTACTTCGCCTGCCTGGACCGGAACAACATCATTGACGCGCTCAAGGACGAGAAGGCGGCGGCCAAGGCGTGCAAGGCCGAGAGCGCCGAGTTTGAGAAGGATTGCGCTGCTCAGTGGGTGAGTACATGCACTTTGCAAAGTACACTTTGCGTTTAGAGAGGACTGTGAGAGGGGAGGATGGGACGGGGTAGGAGTTTTGGAGAGGGCCTGCATTATAGAACGAGAGGAGGCGGAAGAACACTCAAGGTCCTGGTGGATAGGTGAAATGCGATACGATGGCTGTGTCTGGGACAAGCAAGCAAGCAAGCAAGCAAACAAATTGGCAGAGGTCCTCAACACCCGGAGGGAGGAAAAAGGCTCCAAGAAACACCACCCAACCCAACAGGAGCAAGATTGGGAACAACCAGCCATATTCGGGACAGCCAGACAAGACAACAGCACAAACCCCTACCAGAAGACACCCAGCTAACATCTCCTTCCTACCCCTAACAGGTCACATACTTCAAGAAGTGGCGCGTCCAAGATATCCAAAAGAGGGCTCGCCTAAAGGAGCTCGAGGCCCAGGGCGCCGTCAAGATGGACGTCAACACCGAGTTCAAGCAGTAAACGATCGATGCCGATCCCCATCCTGATTCGATTCGGTCCAGAACAGGGGTGGACACAAAGAGATGGACGGTGTAAAGATAGTGTGTAGTTGGTGTATTCTATATATATGCATGGGATAAGGCGTTTCAAATTCGAGTTTTTGTTGGATATTCCAAAGGGACATTTGGTTCCCAGCATGGGTCAAACCGAGTCTCTTCATCAATGCGGTGTTCTGTGGAACGACGAATATGATAGAAACATGATGAAGGATGGTGGTTGGAACTAGTCATTGTTGATATAGGGATGCCTATAAAGACTATAAAGGTGCGTGCCTCCGATATCCAAACTTCAGAAGCTGTCTCCATCGCCTTGACCAACATACAATCTGGTTTTGAAGACAACAACCACATCAAGGGTTCACTAACCAACAGTTAGGTCAATCCGACCTATCTTCCGCCTCCTCGCTCCGATGCTTAGTAGGTGTATGAATAACCGTCAGAGTCGACCCCGACCGCTGCATCACCCCTCCCAACCCATCCTCCTGCTCATCATCACCAGCCGCGTTATCTTGAGCAACCTTGACAAAATACCCAGCATGTTCGCAATGCGTGCATTCACAGGTAGAAGGTGACGTGTCCGACGGGTTCCCATCGTCGGTCGGGTTTCCCTCGCTTGTTGGATCCCCATCATTCCGGGTAGTGAGGTTGCTGCTTCTTCTTCTTCTCTCAGTCTCCTCCGTCCATCCCGGACTTGCTCTGTCCTCCTGTGTCGGACTAATATCCTCATCGTTCACTCCTCTTTCAAAAAACTCCCCTTGCTCTCTGAGGGATCGATCCACGCGGTCCAAGTTTGGCGGCCATGAAAGCCGGGGAGTCTCAGCATTTGCTCCGCCCCCGGGACTCACGTCATGTTCACGAGGGCCGCCGGTGAACCTGGGGGAATCCAAATCATATTGACCGGGAGAGTTCGACTGCCTTTCCGAGGAATTAGAATCGTCATCCTCTTGATCATTATCCCAGGAAGCGTTCCAGAGTTCTGACAAACGGCGTGGGGCCGGCCGCTTGCTGCGAAACGTTGATGACCCAACCGGTCCTTGAGCTGTAGGCGTTCCTGTACCAGGTCGAGCGTTTGCACCTACGCCTACACCTGTCTGTTGTAGGGCGGGAGAATTCACGGGGGTCATGGGAGCCCCTCTGGGCCCAAATAAAAGCTGGTTCCCGGTCGAAGACCGTCTTGTCGGTGCAGAAGAGAGCCCACTTTTGCCCGCCTGCATGACAAAATCAAAAGGTGTGCTTGAAAGGGGCGCCACCATAGACATGGAGCGCGTCTTCCGTCTGGCAAGGCCAGTTTTGATCGGTGGCAGAGGAGGAAGCTCGAGCTCTTCCTGTTCCTCTTCCTCTTCCGAGTCTTGCGAGCTGCCGATGCTGATCCGTGAAGCTTGAGAATGCTGACTATGACTATGGCTACTCCCCAGCGAGAGTCGGTCCAGCTCCCCGGTTGCGATCATCACGCCGGCGATGGCAAGTAGCTTGGGGGAGTACTCTTGCGCTGGAGCGTTGTTGAGTGGCCCGGCAGCACCCGTTCGTGTGTCCGAGAAGGGCTCGACATCTTCGCGGTTCAAGCGGCGACGACTTCTGGGGGTCCGGATCCTGTGAGTGTCCAGTTGTAGTTCACCTGGGCAGACGGATTGGGAGCGTTGGAATACGTTTCTGAAATGGTGGTGCGGGCAGTGAACCTGAGGGCCGTCTGTTCGCCTGCGTGGTAGGCCTGGGCGTTTGTCTTCCTCGTCCTCCTCCCTTCCCAGATCGGGGCAAGAGCACATGTCAAGTGACTGTTTGCGGCTGTCGTTGCCCGGTGAGGATGGTCCTCCGAGGTCGTCATCGGGGGACCTTGAGCTGTGGGGGCTCTCGGGGCCAGGGGCACCTTGGTTCCATTTGACGAGGCCATCCTGCGTCTGCTAGCCGCTATTGAAAGCAAATGTTGCTCGTCTTTCTCTACCATTGCTACGAGAAGCGTTAGATGGCGTGCTTCTTCGGGACTTGGGGGACTTGGAAGACTTGGGGGTTGAACCACGACGTAATATCGAGCGGAGATCGGGCGTTAAAATACGACGGATAGGTGGTCGACCGTCTTGTGTCTCGGAGCTTTCAGGACGGCTACTGAAAGCCCCGTCAGTTCCTGTGCTCTTCGTGCCCCAGACCGTAACCCCCGTTGTGTCTGTCTGGAGATGGGTAGTACTGGACGTCCACACACAGGTTGCGAGTCGTGCGGACATATCGGACTGTGCGGCTTCATGTTGTCGAATGAGGTAGCGGTCGATGTCAGGGTTGTTGAGGCTTGTGGGTGTTTGGGACTTGTGGAACTCGGGCGTGTTCCTCAGACAGGACCGTAAAAGTTGAACAGCTGCCACGCTTGCTAAACCGCCCACCGCGTAGGGCACGTCAACGGGAGAATCGTTTTCAGACACTGTGCCGCGCCGGGATAGAGTTGAGGGAAATGGAGGTAACGGCCTGAAAAAAGGGTGAGACAGT
This sequence comes from Copromyces sp. CBS 386.78, assembly GCA_030685235.1. Classification (NCBI taxonomy): domain Eukaryota; kingdom Fungi; phylum Ascomycota; class Sordariomycetes; order Sordariales; family Sordariaceae; genus Copromyces; species Copromyces sp. CBS 386.78. Next base: position 333,391 of record MU839081.1, read on the forward strand.
AACGGACTAAGGAGGTCCCAAGTTTCGAGCTCATTCTTGCGAAGGTCGTCGTACATAGTGTCGGTGTTGCGATCTAGGTTTCGTCGGATCCTGATGACCTCCGCGTACGTCAAGCCCCCGGAGGAGCATGAGGCGGATACAACAGGGGAGGGAATGTCATCCATCTTGATGCATTAGGTGGTGGTGTACTGGCTCGAGGGATGTGTGGGTGAGGCTCATAGATGTTCAATAAGAATATTCTTCTAAGGATGCACAGGAATGGGATGGAGTGGTTGTGGATGCGGTGCTGGTTTAAAGGAGCTCGCGGGCGGGAATTACAGAGGGCATCAGGGTGGAAGCCAGACGCCACCTGGATAAGCCGACCTGCGACTTGCGAAAGGCTTTACTACCTACTGTTGCCTTCTTGTACGACCCACAGTCTCTTCCATGACGGCAAGAGCCAACATCCATCCTTCTTTCCCCTTCTCGTCAGGTTTAGTCCAGTACCCTAGAGGTACCTTTCTCGGCTGCCTGGTTCACATATGACCTCTATAGTGGTGAGTGTCGCCAGTTGCCTTTCAACTGCGCCTCACATCATTTTATCCTTCTTGACCTTCTGCGGTTCAATTCGCACGATTCTCCGTATTCTGCGCATTGCGTCCTCTGACTTAATTATCCATGCCTCATAGGCCAGAATCACTTATACCTTCACGATTTTATACGAACCACCGGAAATAAAAGGGCAAAAAAATAGTGACAAACCAGTTGACCCGACCGGAAATGCGATCTGTATTCTTCCCCCCCAGTTCGGTCAAGACACTCAGTCTACTACACTTAGACGGTATCTTCCTGGAAGCCTTCTTCTCCTTCCAATGCTGCGTTTTGTTTTTTAATTCCCGTGTTTCCCTCGAGCTGCCGTCACTAGAGCTTGCTGCTAGCTCTAGCCACAGTCACGAGGGTTGAAGAATATCGCATTTCCTAGGGAATATCCCTCAGGTCGCGGAAGGGAGGCTTATTTGAAGGTTAATCAAGGTTCAGATTTCCCCAGTTCCCACAAAATCTCGCTCAACAAGTGCTCAGTGTGTGATTCGAACTCCCTGCGTCTTGCGAGCCCCCAGTCCCCTCAAAGGTTTTGGCAGTAGCGGCCGAACGATAAACCGCTACGCCATCTGAACAGTTTTGTGGCCGGGTAGCTTGGTTTGTCTTGTGGTGGAAGGAGGGGATGGGGGATAAGGTTATAAAGGGCGGTGCCTTGAAGGGCGGGAAGGTGGTCTGGTAGGTTTGGGAAGGGGCGAGGCTTCCCTGCATGGATGGGCGGTTGCTGTCGGTTGAAGCCTTTTGTCATCTGAGCTCAATATCAAACGGCTTCATTATGTATAACGTGCACTATAGCCACAACCGCCAAACTTTCCGGTAAAAGATAGACGATATTCTACTTGCAAGGCAGAACTCGTATTGCACACTATTCTATATAGCTAATGTTAACCCTGTGACATTCATTCTCTTCAAAATAAGACAATCAAGCAGTTGATGGGAAGCACAGTTACCTTAACCGATACCGCTTGTTCGTACACTACTGTTCCTGTCCTTCTCAAGGCACAACAGGTGGGAGTGATGCCAGGTTCCCTTCTTTGCCCTCGTTTAACGTTTGGAGAGGCATCATGCATTCATACTCGACCTGATCAGCCATCAGCGAACAACTCCAGATAAGTCTCGTTACCCAACCTGAACAAATCCTGCTCCATAAGCAGACGTAGAAAAACAGGAAATATGGTATCGTACCTTCGTTAGAGAATGAAAGCGAAATACTTTCGGACCAGGGATATGAGCAGTGTGTCAAAGCAGATAGAATATCTCTAAGATCGTATGTACGCATCATATGCTATTAAAACCATGGGGTACATGACTGAATGTGCTGACTGCTATGTTCTTTCTATTGGTCCTTGTACAAATTCAATGCCGCCCCTGTTACCTCTTCACTACCTCCGTATGTACCTCGCAACATGCTGCTGAGCCCTTTACATAACGGAACATTGATCCATATCTGGGGCAACAGGGCCGGAAGTACCACCTGACCTGAAGGACTTGTTAGGCCGGGGATCTTTTGCCAGCTTCTCAGCCGCAAACTCAATATCGTCCCAGTAGATGAACTGCAAAAACCCTGCCCGGGGGCTTGTGAAAACATCAGCCATGACCTTCAAGCATTCCCGATCTTGCTCAACCATGGCCAACAGCGTCAAGGTCATACGCTTCTGTTTCGCGGCCGGGCCGAGGGCCTCCTTGTACGCGCGCACCCAAAGCGGGTTCCTCTTCTTCTCCAGCTCCTCCTCGATCCTCATGAAGGTCATGTAGAAGATCGCGGCCGTCCAGAGGAAGTTTAGGGCCGACAGCGGACGCTCGCCCGAGATGTCCGCTTGGATGTCCATCTTCATGAAATCAAGCATGTCGCGGTCGGCAAAGTCGACGTATTCGCCTCCCGCAGCCATACGCACCTTACGCGTGGAGCGCAAATCGGGCCGATCGAGGTAGGCATGGGAGTAACCGGGCGCCATGGCGTTGGCGACCCGCTCATGGGGGATCTCGTTCGCCTTCCTGATGTTCTCGGCCCGGACCTTTTCGATCGTCTTCGTCATTTGGAACATATTTTCCTCGCTCATGCCCTGGGCTTTAGCCCTCTTAGTGATGTCTGTTTCGTCGATACGTTTCTTGCCCGTGACAGGATCAGTAATGTGCTTTGTATGGGCGATGCGGAGCATGCCCAGCACCGAGGGGAAAGCAACATCGGTATCGGGAATGCGGTCGATGTTCCAGCCCGCTTCGCGTAAGATGACGAGAGTGGACTTTTTCCGGAAAAAGTTATTGACTCGGGGGCTCATGATCCCATGGATGTCTGCTGCCGAGGCAGCAGCATCTCTCACTCGTTGCCTCTCCCTCGGGGGGCCACGTCGATCCACCATTGCTTTCAACACCTTGTCGTAGTTCGCAATAGGCGGCTTTCCGTCGGGGAAGAAGCATTCTGCGAAAAGCTCCTGCAGAGTTGCGAATAGGCCAATCGGCTTGTTGATATATCCTTCTTGAACTAACATGTTGTGCAAGTGTAGCAGCATCATGGGCTCGGGGATGTGATCCCAGAGCATCATCCCGGATATGTACGCCAGCTCCAGCCCTTCCTCGAGACCGACACCGCAAAGGAAGGGCGAGTACTCCCACAGTCCGTTAGGATTAACGTGAGAGAAGCGGGAAGGAGGGATAGTGTTGAGACCGTACATGTACTTGGATTCGCCGAGCCAATCGATATAATCAAGGTCGAATCCCTCGAGAACTTGGTGATTAGTTTCATGCCGCCTCATGTCGCCATGCAGTGCGCCATCTCTCTCAAAGAGCTGCTTTAGAACGTCGAATGCCTGAAGGACGCCGCGACCGTCACGCGTAACCTCGCGATCCAAAAACAGGTCGACATCGCGCCGCGGGCGGAATCTATAGCTGGGCGGCGGTGCAACGACAATATCACCCTTGAAGATGTGATGTGCCCAGCCTCTGGTCACAGTCAGCGAATCGACGATGCATTGCAGTTGGAAGACATGATGGGGAAGTATACGGTCTCGGACGTCAGTACCAGGCTTCTGCATGGCCAGAGAGGTCACGAAACCAGCAAACTCGTTGAGCCCATACAGTCTCCGATGCCGATGCCATGGGCCCTTTGGAGACCAGTCAACCTTTTCGTACAAATGCTTCTCTCCCCGTTGATTGTTACGTTGAACCACAATGGACGAAAAGACATTGACCAGGTCGTACAGCCAGTTGATAGTGTATGACCGACGCCACCTAATACGCTCTTCCTTGGTAGCGTGCCTCAAGTCAAAGTTAGGATCCCAGTTCCTAATCTCTTCCAGCATCCGTTTAGTCGGCTTGCCCGCTCGCGTCTTTTGGAAATCGGTAACGAAGTCAAGAAGATCGCGGTAGGCATGAATCAGGAAATGCTCCTTGATATCTACGGCCTGGTCTTCCTTACTCGCTAAAGTCTTGCTGCCTGGCTCGAAAGTCATCAGGGAGATGGTAAACATGCCCTGCGCCTTGTCCACATTCCCCCGGGTAATAGTATTCATGACAGTCTCATAGGAGTCATGGTCGGGAAAATCGACAAACATCTCGGCTGCAGAGCGCTGGATCATGGCGATGGCTATGTTGGAAAGGGCACCTGCCACTGCACTATTGAGCCCTTCGTAGGCCACCTCGCGCCAGATGCTTTGCAGGTAGCTTCGGAGGGTCATGCATTGCTTGAGCAGATCGTAAACAGCCATGAGGTAGTCCGTAATGATGCCATCTTGATCTTGGATAATGCGATAGCTCTCCAGGGGTACACCTTCGAGAGATTCTTCCTTGGGGGGCGCAGCTTTGGCCTTTGAACTCTTCTTGGCTTTGCCCTTCTTGCCCTTCTTGCCCTTGCCTGGCTTGGCTTGTCTGCGTTGGCGCGGGAGGTTAATGTCGACTTCCTGAGGTCCTTCCTGATCAGAGGCATCATTGGCTTCTGCAGACCCATGAATCTCAAGGGCACCGAATCTGTTGGCGAGCAAGCGATCGAGTTCTTCCTTGGCGTGCTCGGTGTCGGCCAGAAAGCCTGCCTCGTCAAAAGAGGAATCGGGCTTCCAATTTTGACCACCCAGAGCATCAAACGATTCTTTCAAAGCGTCAATAAAGCGCTTGTGGGAAGCATTGCTCTTCTCGACATCCGGGTCAGGAGTCCTGGCTGTCATCTGCTGGAAAGCGGCATGGGCAGCTGTTCTTGCCTCAATGACGGACTCGAAGAGGGCGAGAATAGTCGAGGGAACATTGTTGATGTGCTTGCCCACGAACTTGGAAAGGGAAATCAGGCCTGCCACGGTGATCCCTGCCGAGGTGAGAGGCAACATAGGGGCGCCATCTATTCCATCCAGAGGGCTATCGGACGCTGCCAGGGACTTAATGATGGAATTGGATGTTTGCACAATCCAGTAGATGAGATAACTGGTGTCGCGCTTGTACGCTAGGTACGAGTTGCGCGTGGGCGCCATGGTACTAGAGCGCTGCGATGACTGATGGTGGATAGAAAAGGGGAGTGGGTTGAAAGGGTATTATCCTGAGAATATGTAGAATAAGAGGGGGAAATGGTGTGGGCGTAGGTACTGCTGGTGTTGGAGGCTGGAAAAGGCGACAACGAAAGGGTTGATTGGAGTTTGTCTAACGGAAGAGGAAAAACGGAAACCAGGGCGGCCTAAATACCTGGAAGGCGTGTGCCAGTGAATGGGCAAGGCCTACCTAGTGAATGGGCGGCCCAGGGCACGGACTTCCAACAGCTGGGCTTGTTTATGCCGCAAAGTGAAGAGAGATGCAACAGCTCTGTCCAAAGTGGAATGTTGGATGCAGCTCGTTGCGTCTTTTCTGTAGAATCTGTGCTATGTTCAGAAGCCTAGTATGCCAGTAACAGTAAGGAAGTTTGTATGGCAGTAAGCAACGGCATACTGCCGTGTTTTCTGCGTTCGGCTGTTTTCCAGTAAAAATCTGCAAGTCGCTGCACTTCCCCCAATAACTCAGCTTCTGTAACGGTTTTCACGAGGCTCTTTAGAGGTAGTGACTCGAAACATCCAAGCGTGTGGGTGAATGGGAAGTAAGAGGTTTCAATGCAAAAGGTCGGTCTTATCCAGAATTGCCCGAGATTTTCAGGATGTTTTTGGCCTACGTCGATGCATTCGATAGATCGTATACTTGCCACCACTGCATGTGAAAGGGTAGCTAAGTACCTCTTAAGTGTAGGGAAGGTGTCATGCAAAGACCCAGATCAACAAACAGAGAAGAAGTGACGACGGAATACGCGGGGGGGAAAAGAGCAATTCTCAGCAACGTACAAGTAACTTCCCTTTGGGTGCGAACGCGGGCGAGGTAGGAAGGCCCGGCCGGGATGGCGGGGAGATTGGGTCCGGACCGAAGTTGGTCCACTGACGGAACCGGGCCGGGACCTCCTTGATCCAACCTGTACAACTCCCTTGGAACCTTGCCCATCTCATCTCAACATCTCTGTGCAGACGGCTTCATCCTCTTTATACTCTTTAAAGAAAAAACATATAGAGAATGCCACAGTTAAACAGTAGACGGAAAATACAATGAACTGATACCACTTGTGTCTAAGCCCTTGCTCCCGTACTTATGCTCGCGTGAGGCTATCTCACTTGTACATATGGGGCACTGTTGCCTGGCGAGGCAAGACTCTTGTTTTATTGGAAACCTGAGTGACCTCTACCGATCCTCTGCGATGAAAGTTGCGAGGCAAAAGGACGAGACGGAGGGACGGGAATCCTGGCTTTGGAGTAAGCAGTCAAAGGAGCACTGCAATGAGTTGGAAACAGTCTGTCTCCAGCAATCAACTTCGTGGTATCGATTCAAATATCCTAGATCTACATATCCTGTCATTTTGCTTAGAATACGACAACCTCAATACACTCCCACCCCAAACATCAAACAAACCTCGCATGAAAGAAGAAGAACCTGTTTTCACATCACAGAATCTTACACAAAGGCCTGAACACCAGTGATGGCCCTTCCCAGAATGAGACCTGAAAAAAACAAAAAACAGTCAGCATCTTTTGCACTTCACTTGACGCATTTCACCCATTCGGAAGGTCAACAAACTCACTGTGAATATCACTCTGGCCCTCATAAGTCTGCGTAACATACAAGTTGGCCACCACACGGCCAATATGGTACTCATCCGACACGGCGTTACCACCAAAGATCTCCTGCAGAGTACGGGCATGGTAGAGGGCACGATCGCAGTTCTGGCGCTTGATCATGCTGATCATCTCGGGCGTGGCCTTGCCCTCGTCCTTGAGGCGGCCGACCTGAATAGCCGCCAGGGTGCCATAAGCAACATCGGTGGCCGCCTCAGCCAGCTTCTTTTGGACCAGCTGGTACTTGGCTAGCGGGTTGCCCTTGAACTGCTTGCGCTCTAGGGCGTAGGTGCGCGCGCGCGCGAGACAGTCCTCGAGCGTGCCCATCATGCCAAAGGCGATGCCGTAGCGGGCGCTGTTGAGGCACGTGAAGGGACCTTTCAGGCCTTCGACCTCGGGGAACATGTTCTCCTTGGGCACAGGGCAGTTGTCTAGCTGGATCATGCCCGTGATGGAGGCACGCAGACCCGTCTTGTTCTTGATCTGGGGGGTCTCGAGCGTACCCGGGGGGCAGGCGGACCGCTCAACCAAGAAGCCACGGATCTTGCCCGTCTCTTGCAGCTTGGCCCAAACAACCAGGACATCGGCGATGGGGGAGTTGGTGATCCAGGTCTTGGCACCGCTGAGCAGGTAGACGTCCTTCTTGGTAGGATGAGGACGGGCGACGGTCTCCATGGAGCCCGGATCGGAGCCGTGGTTGGGCTCGGTCAGGCCAAAGGCGCCGATGATCTTGCCCTTGGCCATGCCGGGCAGGAAACGCTCCTTTTGCTCGGCGGTGCCGAAGTCGTTGATGGGGCCCATGACGAGCGAGGACTGGACCGACATGCCGCTACGGTAGCCGCTGTCGACACGCTCGACGGCGCGGGTGATCAGACCGCTGGCCACGGAGGAGACGCCGGCGCAGCCGTAGCCCTCGATGGTGGCGCCCAGCAGGCCCATGTCACCCATCTCCTCGAGGATCTTGGGGTCGTAGTGCTCATCGCGGTAGGCCTGCAGCACGCGGGGTAAAAGCTGTTCCTGGCAGTAACGCTCGGCCGTCTCACCGATGGCAATCTCGTCCTCGGTCAGGAGAGATTTGTGGTTGAGAGGGTCTTCCCAGTTGAAGGAGGGAGCGCTGGAGGTGGCAGAGGCAAAGGCACGGATCGAGGGAGTGGTTACGTTGGTGCGCGGCGCCGAGAAGGCCTGTCGCAGAAGCCCTTGAGGGCATCTCCTGGCGAGAATCCGAGACATGTTGATGAGAACAACCGGGGGGGGGGGTATCGAACAATAAAAAGAAAGGCTTGTCACTTGGCCAATTTACACTTCAAGATATGTTACGTCAGCCTTTATTTATAAAAGTTCCCAATCCAGATTTTCAAATAAAGACATGAAGTCCGCAGCGGCCTCGGTGCATCTCCGCCCGCGAAGGGGTAATATTTTCCACTATTGTTGTAGCATCAAAGGCGCTATCTCCCCCGCTGTGAGGAGCTGTGGGCCACTGAGTCACGGCCCCCTCCTGGACCGCCATTTGCCGAGCATTCCGATTCCCACTATTCAAGCTTCCCGAGGCACTTTGGCTGGGTTGGGTTAGGGTTGTACGTGTACATCTGGAAAAGGGGTATCAAAACAAACCTAACCCGAGTCAGACAAACGTTGAGCCAAGAGGTGATGGGGATCAGACTGAAATCAGGAACACTTGCAGGGGTTGGGAAAAGATGTCCGCGCATTTCTGGTGATTTTTTAATGGACTATAGAACTAGAATACAACGTCAATGCCAAACAACCGAAAGGCAAGACAAAGAGAAGAGCACCCGTATTGCTCGGCTTTGCCTCGATCAGCAAATAGAGAAAGGGTCTAAGTCTAGACACAAGCGATATCAGCTTTTACCTACAACTACTTGATTGCTTTATCTAAAGAGAATGAACGCAGTGCTTCACACCAAGTAAATCGAAGGCAGGAAAATCAGGTATGAGTAAAGTTCGAAGTCACGACTTGAGTTGCAAACTTGTTTTCGTCGCTTGTAGTAAATCTCGTTCGGGAAGCGACTTTTTGGTTTGGTGGTTCTTGTCCAGATCATATGAACTCCGATTAAATCCCAGCAAACAAACTATTTCGAATCTGGATAAAACACGTCAAATGACGGCGGGGTTATCAAGTGAGCCAAGTACTATTTTGGACCTGACTTGACTTGACTCAATTTGTGTGAAGCACCGAGTGGATCTGTGATATCTAAATGCTGAATGAAAGGTAAAGAATAGTCGTAATTGCCGAGTCATCAACACGATGGAAATACGCTACTTTTCCCCTTAGTGGTGGTGTTTTGATGTCGTCTCGTGCTTACCCAGATCTTGACTGTCAGATGGGGATGCCACCCAGATCACGACTTCACAAGCATGTTTGATAGTACTGCTGCGACAGTCAGTCATTTGGCACCAAGCCTCAGCAGTTCGACTTCGTTCTAGACTGGACAGTTTGGACGCTCTAGACGGCCGCGATACCTTACCTCTACGCACACTGCCCATCGTGGCAAACATGACCAGCTTCTCGTTGCGAATTCATCACCTACATAAGGCCCCAACAGTGGCACTTCAGTCAGCCAAAGCCTAACCAGTACAGCAACCCAGTTTTTTTTCTATTCCCATCGATTCCAGAAGAGAAAGAGCCAATATGTGCGGCAAACTTAAAATCAAGTACGAATGTCCCGACTGCTCCGAGGTGGTCTCGTCCAGCATCGACAGCCTGAAGTGCATAAAGGCGAAAAGCTGGGGCGACTGTGGTAGTATCACTTCCGACAACAGGGAGGTCAGCAAGCGGGCCGACAAGATATGCAGGAGCTGCCAGAGGAAGAAGGACGAGGAGGAGAGGAAGAAGAAAAGAGAGAGGGAGGCAGCCGCAGCGAGGGCGGCCGCTTCGAGCGGTCCTCCGAGTTATTGGTAGGTAGTGGTAGTTGTTACCTGTACTTTGAGTACAGTGAGTAAGTAGGTATGGTTGAGAGGTAGAAGGAACTGAAGTAAGGAAAGAAGGAATGATGAGAAGACTAATTTATCCGTTCACAACGATGGAACCACATACTCTTCCCAGCTGGCACCATCCGCCCGCGGTTGCCGTGACAAGGGCGGTGCCTTTGCCTGGTGGTGTGACTGTTTGTAGCCCGGCCGCTCGTCAGAATAAGGTAGTTCCATGTGTGAAGAAGCCTTTGGAGTTGTCGTTCATGCCAGTGTTTGATGTCGTCGGGTTTTTTGTTCCGCACCATCTAAATGGATCTGATGGCCGATGCATTCGAGCTTCTTGGTCTTGTATCCATATTGAAGTAGTTGACTCGGACCCGACTCTTTTGTGTTCTGTGCTGATCCGCTTTGTGTGGGTTGTTTGTTGAATTCATGGCAAGGACGTCGAGCAATCCGCATTGCAACTGCCAGCATCAACACCATAGAACCACACTACTCTTCCCACCATCCACCCGCGGTTGCCGTAACAAGGACGATGCCTTTGCCCGGTGGTGTGACTTGCCATGTGTGCAGCCCGACCGCTCATCAGAATAGGTGCAGTTCCATGTGTGAAGCCCGCATAGTTGCCGTAGTTGCCCTCGTTGTTGCCGTCATGTTTTCTGTTCCGCACCACCGACGAAGTCTGATGGCCGACGTATTACGGATTGGTTTGGCTCGTGGGTGTATGGTTGGTCGTTTGGCTTCGCTATTCCGGTTCGTGTATGGCTTGATTGTTGGATGTGAGGTATTGATGTTGTGGTGTTGTTGGCTCATGATAGTTCGGGTACTCGATTTTGTCTCCAGGGGCAGTTGATGATTGTCGTTTCGTTCTCGATGGGCCTGTGCCGTGGAGTGCCTGCCTTCCGTTGTCGTCGATCTGCACCGCTGCTCAAGTTCGGGTCCGAACAGCGCCATCGGGAACATGTCAAAGAACACGGGCGGGGAGAACCTGCTGGTTTTGTTTCGGGTGATGCGTTTTTGGGGTCGATTGGTGGCAGGAACGTTTTGTTGTCGATAAAAACCTAGTAGGTACCGTGACGGCGGCTGGTCTCCTGTTCCGCCGGTCTATCCACTTCATTATGTCGTGCCTTCCCGGACTCGAATGTTCGTTCTTTCCTCGATGTTCAGGTAAGCCAGATTGGTGGTGTCATGTTGACCGGTCAAACGTAAGTGTCGTTTGTCATGGAAGGCGCACTGCTATTGCAAAGATGGGTTCGTATCGTCCGTTCAGCGTCCACACGGGTATAAGTATCTCTGTTCCCCCTCCTCTGAACACTTTTCCTTTTCTCTTCTTCTTCACTGATTTTGAATCGACGGTCCTGCTAGATGGACTCAGCCCTCCATTGCAGGGATCTCACTTCGGTGGGATGAGCCTTTGAGTTGGGGCTTCCGCACAATTTCTGGAACCACACTTCGTCTTTGACGATATACACACTTTTTCTTTTCTTTTTCGTTGCTCTCGTTGGGATGAGTTTCATCGTCCTGGCGAAGCGAGGAAGGAAACTTTTTGGTACAATAGGCCTTCGCATTGTCATAGTTGTCGTGGATAGTGGTGGTCGTGATCTTGAATTGGCGTGTCTCTTGTCGGTCGGCTGTTGATTCAGGGGTTGTATTCGTTTGTTAACAGCTATCATCTTCCTATTGTGCCTTGTGAATCCGCTTGCTGAGTTTTGGCAACTGCCACAAGACGTCGTCGTATATTCATGTGTTTGGTGCCTTCCATTGTTGACAGCTGTCCGCTGGAGCGATCGGAAGTTGTACCTGGGGGGTGCTGTGCACTTCGATTTGTTGTCGAACGGATTCCGTGTCGTATGCTGTCTCGACCTGAATGTTGATGTACTATTAATCATGGAAGAGGTCTCATCTTCATCATATTTGGTTGTCGGTTTCCGGAGCATATTGGCATCATGTTGAAGGTGGGTGTTAGTTTGTTGGTGAAAAGAACACAAAAGTCAACACTTTTGAATACTCATGAAAGAGAGGAACAGGCCAGACCGAGCCTGGCGAGGGGAGACGAGTATTTCATATGTTTCCGCTGGACAAGAGAAATGTGGTTATGCAAGACCATCTGCGGAGACAGTTTCTGTGGAATTTCAAGGTCCGGAACTGAAGTGCATGAGGATGTTAAGGCGTCGAACATCATGTACCTAACTGCAATATGCTTACTGGTACACCCGAACCCCCTTTGAGCACAATCAAATGACTCCTTCGTGAACATTGCCAGCCTAGGTGTGTGTACTTGGAAGCGGAGGTCCGACTTTAACATCAAAGATGCAACAAAGATGAGCCGGAGACATGCATGATCGCCTCCTCAAACTGCACTCGCCCTCCTTCTCTTCCACCGATTTGAATTTTATGTTTATGATAACCACTGCCGGTCCGTACTTTTGGAGTGGACTCTGTCCATGTCCGGCCTTGCAGGGCCAAAGGGTGCACCATAGCTTGCATATATACCTAGTATGTGCCCGAGTCTGAACTCCGACCCCGAGCTGATCCGGCGCCAGTTTTATCGAAACGACGTGCGGTAGAACGAAACCCTCAGCAAATTAGTTTGATATCTTGTGGTTCGCTCTTCGTTAGGTTCCGTCTCGACCTCTTGCTCTTTGGATGCAAAACCCGTTTCAACTTTGGCCAGTAACTCCTCCTTCTATTGATTCGTTCACGCAAACGATGCTGACTACCTGTTCCAGCAATTAGAAGAGGTGGTAACCGGGAATCACGTCACAGATAAGGAGTCGAAGCTTCATTTCACCGATGCCTTTCACGGTGTTCCGTCCGGTCGTCGTTGGCTTCCAACTGCACCGGCCGGCAAGCAGGAGTCTTTCGTCTCGGAATGAGCTCGCCGGTGCGGTGGCGGTGCAATGACGATGGACGAGGTAAGCCAGTGGCGCTGTCCTTTGTGGACCTGCTGATTGGTCAGGTTTCTGGGCTTCAATCCACCCCTGCCATCTGAATTGCCAGCCGCCCATGCCGCCAGGCCAACAGACAACTGCGGCAGGCGGTCATGCAGCAAGAGCCTTGAGTGGTCGGCCACGGGCAGTGCCATCGGCGGACAGCGAAAGCGCGCCGTAGCCAGAGGGACTGGGACCGGTGGGACAACCTCACTGGGCCGGGGGACTGGCTTCCTCAGGCTCCTGCCCGCTGGCACCTGAACGGGAACCCACCTTTGTTCGCCTGATCCTGATCCATCCATCCCCCCTCCGCCATTCCATCATCCTACTCTCCTGCAACTTCGACATCAACTAGTTTGCATCCCGTCACCCATCTTCTCACCTGTTGACGAAATCCACCCCAATACCCTGGTGTGACTCAGCGATATAGTGCTTTTTGCTTTCCATCTTGTAAGTCGCCGCCGTCCTCTCGCCGCCGCCATTCGTGATCGACTTTTTCTCCGTTTGCACGACCGACGTGTTCTATTACTATCGCCGCAGCCAGCCCAGCCTGATTCACTGCCCACTGCTCATTCATTCCGCTTCTTTGCTCTTCCACCGCCCGCAAACGCTGACCCTGACCCTTTTTAAATCTTGCAGCCACCCTCCGTGTCGTCAACGCAACAACAGCGCTTACGACAACCAAACAGCCACCCACCTTTACACAACTAATATCACACAATGGCGTTGAAGCGCATTAACAAGGAGCTCGCTGATCTCGGCCGGTATGTACACAAGAGTCCCGCTAGCCCTGTTGCCGTCTCGCGCGATACCGCAAAAGCGTCATTCCGGCGCAACGTTCAGTGGTGGGGCCGCGCTGGCGGGGTTTACGCCGCCGCTGCCGTTTCCGCCGCCGAACCTCGCGCCGTCTCGACTGGTCCCGCATATGCCATAGAGATTTGTTTCCATTTATGCTGTCGGATTTGATGCTAACGTGTTGTTGCTTGCAGCGATCCGCCCTCCTCTTGCTCTGCTGGCCCCCAGGGTGAAGATCTTGTAAGGATAAGCCACCCCGCTTTTCGATAAGCACGGCTCGACGCCCAGCATCGCGTCATGACCTGTGCTCTGGGTCGAACCGTGGCATCGTGCTCGCGAACAGAAATACTGACGTTCATGATTGAATAGTTCCACTGGCAAGCGACCATCATGGGCCCTGCCGACTCCCCTTACACCGGCGGCGTTTTCTTCCTCAACATTCAGTTCCCTACCGATTATCCTTTCAAGCCCCCCAAAGTCAGCTTTACCACCAGGATCTATCACCCCAACATCAACTCGAACGGCAGCATCTGCCTCGATATCTTGAGGGATCAGTGGAGTCCGGCGTTGACGATTTCCAAGGGTACGTTTCTCTGACCATCCTTTTCTAGCGCTTATGGTTGTTAGGCCGCTGACAACTTTACAGTTCTGCTCTCCATCTGCTCGATGTTGACGGATCCCAACCCTGACGACCCGCTTGTGCCCGAGATTGCGCACGTGTACAAGACAGACCGCGCCAGGTACGAGGCGACGGCTCGCGAGTGGACCCGGAAGTATGCTATCTAGAGTAGATAATGGGATGGATTTTATGGCCGACAAGCAGCGCTGGATCGTTTTTTCAACGTTTTGGCCCCTCTTTCAGGGGGGCACCCACATATTCACCATGGGAGCACGATTGTCTTGAAGGTTCCGGTTCGCGTCCAATATCCCTCTAGGCTCAGAGGGAATTCCCAGCTCTCTTCAGTGCAAAAGTTACAAATGCTATTCGAGCGGCTCGAAACAGCGGAGGACGTGGGTATGGCACAGCAAGTGGTGTCTTTCGATGTCACGACAAGGGGCGGGGCGGAATCAGCAGGTGCAAGATGCAACCATTGAGTACCGGCACTCAAGTTCAGGTTTCTTTGCTCGCATCACATTATTCACAAAGGTCTGCAATACCAAGGGGTTCCAGTACAATAGCATTCTGTCTTTCCCTCTACCGTTCTTTATGCTTGGCCTGTGCTTTATCCGCGTGAATGACGTCTGTCATGTTCGAGTATGGTATCGGGCGGTGTGCAACTACTTGGCCCGCTACTAATCTTGATGGGCCTGGTAGAAGCACCGCAGCTTCGCTCAGATGCAGTGCGAGACTTGTCATCTCCGCGACATGTGGTTCACAGGCCCAACAGGCTGTCCCGAAAACTGGTAGGTGACTGAGTAGCCATCATGTAAGTCGTGTTGATTGCGCGACAATGACTCTCATCACAGGCCACAGCAACGAGTCTGTAGGCTTTCAGGCTGACTGAACCGGCAGAGTCAAAGAGAAGATGGATATCTCTACAACAAGTTGATAATACATATGTCCGGACGGGTACGATCTGTAGGCGTTGGGAACTTGCATGCATGGCTCATCAGGCTGAACCTCCCCGCGGTTACGTTGGTTGAGCTAGGCAAACATTCGCTGCGGCCATATTCAACAATTGCCCATGCTTCGAAGATCTCAACCGGGAACTGACGTCCACGGGTGACAAAAGGCTAGTTTGAGAGTTCGGCGCTTAGAAGCCTGGGCTGAGGTTGCACGGGATCGAGCCCACACAACAGTAACCCGACGACAATGAGGCCTCATGGTCATTGGACTCTAAAATCGAAAATCACCCCTGACAACTACAGTACGTACCGAATGGTGATGTCGATGCCGCGATCACCTATGGACCAATCTAAAGCTGGATGGTCAAGGTTGTGTAGTGTAGACATTTCTTTCCGGATGACTTCCTGGGCTTTTGAGAGAGCCCCTACACGGGCCACCTTAGAAGCACAACGCTAAGACCCCCTAAGACTCCCCTGTCACATGTGTCAGAATCCTGGCCGAAACGGGGACTGCAACGACTGCAACACGGGCTGAACCGAATTAACAGCCTCTGGCCAATCACAAGACCGCATGGGAGCTTTCGTGGGACCATTTAGCCCATGTCTCCAAGTCCCCAGAGTCTTTGCACTCTTGCAAGTTGCAACCTGAAAGTTGTCTGTGTCGTCTTCCTCGATTCTCCATCTCCGAACAACGTAACGTCCTTGACCCCATCCGCCTCGACTGGGCAGTCCTAACCAGACCCCCAAAGGGTCTCAAGCGCATTGGTTCAAACAGGAGAAGCTGGTCATGAATCCAAAATGGCGCCATTATTTCATCGCCATTGACCCCAGGCGGTCCCTCCTTGGGTCTGATGCCGCGACGCCCTTTTCAACTCACCAGTCTCAGTCCTTTTTGGCCACCTTTCATGTTCCCGTTGCCGCTTTTGAAGCCATGGGATTCCGGCTCTCCGGTACCGAAAACCATCAACATCTTGTGATAAAGATTATCTTCAAGTGAACATTTTGTCTCCCATAGCCTTGGGCGCCACACGAGGCACAGAAACAGATCTCGGCGTTAAGCGACTTGACTGGAGAGACACGGCAAACGGCTGTCCTCATGAAGCACTTCTGTGTTTTCATTCGCTGTAGCGGCGACTAAGCACTTTTGTCCTTTCCCCTGTGCTTCGGTGATGTGCCGAGCGTGCTGAGAGTGCCTGGTGCACCCATTGCACCCCAACAACGCCAATGACACCTTCGGCAGGGTCGCTTGTTTCAACATCGACGAATCTGGGGTTGAAGTTGCAAAGTATCCCACACTTTCGTCATCCGATTCTCTCGGCCTCTTCCCTCATTTCTCTTTTTGAATGGTCCCCTTAAAAAGAGCCCCTGGCAGGTCCCAGACGTGGGAAAACCTCAGTCCCTTATCCACACGACTACTCACTCACAGTCTGTGCCTCAAACACTTTGTCGAGTCATTCCTTCTGGCCTGTACACTCCTCTCTGTTGTCTTCTTTTCCTCTTCCCACCTACCGAGTTGACACACTTTTGGTCGCTTTCGACATCGAAGCCTTCCCAGTTCTCCGATAGGTGAAAGAGAAGCAAGCTGCCAGGTGCAGGCATTCGTACACTAGTACAGGTATGATCTACATGGCATCGCCTCATATTTCTAATTCTCCGACTGTGGTCCGCTTGGCGTCACTGCTCTTAACCATACTCTTCCTCTCCCGCATTCCCTACTCCGTCTAGCCTCTTTGTTCCTTTCCTTCCTCTTTTCCCGTTGCTACAGAGCATTTACCATCTAGAACTTGTGATCGCTGACCGACACCACTTTATCGTGGCAGCTACAGGCTCATACCATTACATTCTTTTAAAACCCATCTCATATCGTTCTCGACTCTCGCTTAATATTTGCGTCTCTCGAACAGTTCAGCAGGCTCTGACTTCCGAGGACCAATTCATCAGAATTCAACAACGACTTTGCAACTTTTTTGAGTGGATTGAAAAGAGCAAACCTCCTACCAGGGGGTCTAGGACATACAACTGAAGGGTTGAAAAGGGATTGGGATTTATTTTCGACGGAGGACTACGAACGACCCACGCGATTATTTCGACGACAAAGAAGCAACATACACAAGATGAGTTACGGGGGGTACGACCTGTACAGGTCGAATACCGATTCGTCGATCGAAAAGCCTTCAGAAAGGTCAAGATGGACGCCACTCACACGCATGCTTTTATCAGGTGAGATGACCCAAGAAAGGCAAAAGGATCTGAGCCCAAGGGAAAAGTTTGATCGATGGATGGTCAATGAAGGCTATCGACGAATGTAAGCACAACAATTCATTATCCCTTTGACACCGTTGGTGGCTTGTTGGGACCTAGGAACGAAAGAGAATGCTGACTGTTACAGCTTCGTCTTCGTCTTCATACTACTCCATGCCATCGTTTTTGCCTTTGGCTTCGTTAACTTCGCCGTCAAGGACAACCTACAAATAGCGCGGGATACGTTTGGGCCGACATACATGATTGCAAGATCGGCAGCGCTGGTTCTTCACGTCGATGTTGCCCTGGTCCTTTTCCCCGTCTGCCGGACCCTCATCTCCCTCGCAAGACAGACTCCTTTGAACGGCATCATACAGTTCGACAAGAACATTACCTTCCACATCACGACAGCATGGTCCATCTTCTTCTGGTCGTGGGTGCACACCATTGCCCACTGGAACAACTTCGCCCAGATCGCAGCCAAGAACAACCTCGGCTTTTACGGCTGGCTGTTAGCCAACTTCGTCTCGGGTCCGGGCTGGACTGGTTATATTATGTTGATCGCGCTGACAGGCATGGTGATTACTTCGCTCGAAAAGACAAGGAGGGCGAACTACGAGCGATTCTGGTACACCCACCACATGTTCATCATCTTCTTCTTTTTCTGGTCCATCCACGGCGCCTTCTGTATGATCCAGCCCGACTTCGCGCCCTTCTGCATCTCCATCGGCACCCAGGCCATCGGTGTATTCTGGCAATACTGGATGTACGGCGGATTTGCCTATCTGGCCGAGCGCATCGCCCGCGAGGTCCGCGGCAAGCACAAGACGTACATCTCCAAGGTCGTCCAGCACCCCAGCAACGTGTGCGAGATCCAGATCAAGAAGGATAACACCAAGACCCGCGCCGGCCAGTACATCTTCCTCTGCTGCCCGGCCGTTTCTCTGTGGCAGTACCACCCCTTCACCCTCACGAGCGCGCCAGAGGAGAACTACATCTCGATCCACATGCGTGTCGTCGGCGACTTTACCCGACAACTCGCAGAGACTCTGGGGTGCGAATTCGACAACAAGAACAAGGGCGACACGTCCAAGGTCGTCGGTGTCAGCCAAGAGAACAACGATCAAGTCGACCCCGCTCTCCGCCGCGTTCTCCCCCGCGTGTACGTCGACGGGCCCTTCGGCTCCGCCTCCGAAGACGTGTTCAAGTACGAGGTGTCCGTCCTGGTCGGCGCCGGCATCGGCGTGACCCCCTTCGCGTCCATCCTCAAGTCGATCTGGTACCGCATGAACTACCCGCAGCAGAAGACGCGGCTGAGCAAGGTGTACTTCTTCTGGATCTGCCGAGACTTTGGTTCCTTCGAGTGGTTCCGCTCCTTGCTACTGGCGATCGAGGCCCAGGATGTCGATCATCGCATTGAGATCCACACGTACCTGACGGCCAAGATCAAGGTCGACGATGCGACGAACATCATGATCAATGATGCCAATGCCGATAAGGATACTATTACTGGGTTGAGGAGCCCGACGAACTTTGGCAGGCCGAACTGGGATATGATCTTTAGGGGTATCAGGAAGCTGCATGCCCCCGGAGAGGCGGGTGTGTTCTTCTGCGGTCCGAAGGGATTGGGTAGCTCGTTGCATATCTTTTGTAACAAGTATAGTGAGCCTGGGTAAGTTTATGTCCCGTTTGTTGTGGAAACCTAGGGGAAAGATGCTAACATTTTGTGATAGTTTCAACTTTGTTTGGGGCAAGGAGAACTTCTAAGCGACTTGTCTGAATCCGGTTTACCAACTTTATTCACACTCACCATTGGAGAACGACTCACCAAACCACCATTTCTGTATCTTCTACTACAGTACAAAAACATGTTTGGATGGATATGATTATGAAGTCTGCCAAATAGCCACTTCTGTACCTCTATATGTACCACTTATACCGCTTTTGATTTCCAGTCGAGATATTCCAGCAACGCATCTTGCGTTGGGAGGATTGTATGAAAATAAATTCTTTCTCGGCGCCCATAGTATGATATAACTCCCGAAACTGCCACAGACTCTAGGAAAGATAAGCATGAAGAAGACGAACTTGAAGCCCTCGATGCTCGGTCATTAAACCCTTTGCTCTCGCCCAACCCTAACCCGCAGGCAGCCCTTGGCGCCACTTACACATACAGGGATTCTAAGTGCCCCACATTTACCAGTCGCGAAAGACGTGCGTCTAACTGAGTCCCCTCCGGCTTCAGCGCGTCAATTCCACTGGACGGACGCGGAAAGCTTCCTCTCTTTCTTTTCCCGTCGCAAAAAGTGACATCACCCACCAACGACCAAGACCCCCTCCCGAACGTCCTCACCAACCTACGTGAACTTGACCGAATATATCATTGTTGTCAATTCCAAAAATCAAACCCAGCATCGCATGAACCACAACCGCAAAGATGGGTATTAAACAGCTTTTCTCAATCATCAAAGATGCAGCGCCTGCAGCCATCAAGGAGGGCGACATCAAGAACCAGTTCGGTCGCAAGGTTGCCATTGTAAGCCCTTGTCTCTTTTCACATTGTCCTTGATCAAGTTACTTCCAATCCTCAATCCATGCTGACATTCTACTTTCCAGGATGCGTACGACTCCCCATTCCTCGTCCGACCCCCAATCCCAACCCCGATCCTGAAGACCATAACCGCTGACATATATCATCCCCGATAATGTAGCTCCATGAGCATCTACAGCTTCCTAATCGCCGTCCGCTCCGACGGCCAACAACTGATGAACGAAGCCGGCGAAACGACGTCGCACCTAATGGGCATGTTCTACCGCACCCTCCGGATGGTCGACAACGGCATCAAGCCAGTCTACGTCTTCGACGGCGCGCCACCCAAGTTAAAATCCGGCGAGCTCGCCAAGCGATTCCAGCGCAAGCAGGAAGCGACGGAGGGGCTGGAGGAGGCCAAAGAGACGGGCACGGCCGAGGACGTGGAGAAGTTTTCGAGGCGCACAGTCCGCGTCACGAGGGAGCATAATGCCGAGTGCCAGAGGTTGCTGAAGCTGATGGGCATTCCCTATATCGTGGCGCCGACCGAGGCTGAGGCGCAGTGCGCGGTGCTGGCGCGCGCGGGGAAGGTGTATGCGGCGGCTAGCGAGGATATGGATACTTTGTGCTTTCATACGCCGATTTTGCTGAGGCATTTGACGTTTAGCGAGCAGAGGAAGGAGCCGATTCAGGAGATCCATACGGACAAGGTGTTGGAGGGGTTGGGGATGGATAGGAAGCAGGTATGTCTTTCTTTTTTGGAGGGGTTTTTATTTTCTATGCGCTGTCTCCCGAAAGTTTGCGATGTTCGATATGCTAACCACTCTGTTCTGTCCCACACAGTTCGTCGACCTCTGCATCCTGCTCGGCTGCGACTACCTCGACCCGATCCCCAAAGTCGGACCCAGCACCGCACTCAAGCTCATTCGCGAGCACGGCACGCTCGAGAAAGTAGTAGAGTGGATGAAGGCCGACCCCAAAGGCCGCTACCAAATCCCAGAGGACTGGCCGTTCGAGGACGCGCGCGCTTTGTTCTTCGAGCCGGACGTGCGGCCCGCCGACGACCCGCTGTGCGACTTCAAGTGGGAGAAGCCCGACATCGAGGGGCTCGTGCAGTTCCTCGCTCTCGAGAAGGGGTTCTCGGAGGACCGTGTCCGCAGCGCCAGCATAAAGCTCCAGAAGAACATGAAGACTTCGCAGCAGGCGAGAATCGAGGGCTTCTTCAAGGTGCTGCCCAAGTCGGAGGAGGAGAAGAAGGCGCATAAGCGCAAGCTGGAGGAGCAGGCGGAGGAGAAGAGGAAGAAGGTTAAGGAGGAGAAGAAGGAAAAGGCCAAGTTGAAGGCGAAGCCGAGGGGTGCCTAGGGCGGGAATGTCATCTAGCGACACGATGCGCTGGTGGCTTGCCTGAGCTGCTGCGCACTTTGTCACTTATTGTGGACGAGGCTGTCAAGTCTTGCCGTGGTGTTTTTGACACATGGCTCCTTGCGGCCACACCTCTGTTTTGGGCCCTGCCGACGAGTGTTTGGTCGGATACTGATGGGCGCTGGCGTTTCAGGGGTTTCTTGGAGTTTTACAGGCGGAAGGGAAACGGGATACGGAGATACGTGCATCATCCACCACGTCGAGGGATCCGTTGGTACTTAAGGTCTCAGGAACAAGTATCTTTTTTTGTTTTTGTTTTTGTCTACCACACGAATGATGGATTCCTCGTAGGTAGATCTATCATCATCTCCGGACAATCATATTTGTGTATTGATGATCATGGGATGCAAACAGGATCATATCGTACAGACCGCTATCACGGAGCAAGTTGCTGCATTAAAAAGTTATGTTAATGTACCTGCAGTATGCCCAACCCCACAAATGTTTGTAGAATTGCATTGAAGCCGAATTGTAATTATTCTAGCATGTATCGGTTTTTTGCAGCCGAGTGCAGGCTGCCCGGCACACTTGCCTCGGCTCATTTGTTAGGTGGTAATCCTAGCCGTTCCAATTGGTCCCACTGTTTGGAGACAAATGACATCAGCCGAACGTGGGGCCCGTAATAGTGACACTCGATACCGCAGATGGAAATTGGAGTTGGTTTGGGGGTGTCACATGTTTCCGTATTTCCCATTTCATTTCCAGATCGGATCGGTCGGGCCAACCTCGTCGTCGTTGTCCGCCAGAGGAGGCAAGACTCGAGTTAGAGCAAAGCCCCAAGCAATTGAAAGTTGCGATTGTGTTGGAACAACAAGAAGTTTCATGTCAAGTGAAAAACCGAAGGCGGAGGTGGGTCGGATTGTACTTGCGCATAGCGCAGGGGTTCCACGGGCAGGAAACAGTCGAGGACAGTGCCGACAGATGGAGGTCAAAGAAACTAAGATATCTCCAAATCATAAAGTTGAAGTCGACAATTTTGATGGTTTTTGGACTTGAAGAGCCAGCTCTCGGTATTCATGGTATCAAAGGCGTGTAACGGGATTTTTGGCTTCTTTATTATAATCTCGACAGTGTTATCCTACAAAGACGTTCCAGTGGCTTTCAACTTGCAAATGATCAGACCGATACTGGCAGTGTGCAGCTGTCGGAACCAAATGTTCAGACAATGTTGACATACTTCTCGGATATAGGCATCATATCATCCTGCCAAAGTCAGATCTCATGCACATATGTTCCAACTTCTAGAAAGACGTCGGTGTGGAAGCTTTCCGCGGGCGTGGCATGATCACATGTCAAAGTCCGTTCGGTGCCTTACCGTGCAGGACAGCCTGCGACGGCGGACATCCGGATTGGCAGCGAGCCATCTAACCATTGGCTATCGCAAATCCATACTGTGCTTTGGGGTACAACCGGGGCCACTCTGGGGAATGCTTGGAACGAGTGGATGCGACAAGGGACAAGGGACAACCTAGGAGACAACTGGACTCCCCCCCATTCTCTCCCCCATATTCCTTTCTTTACTTGTGCCCTCGTGGTCTCCCTCTTGCTCGATCCAACAAGTCTTTATTTTGCTTGATCTTCCCCCATTCTTTCTCTTCAATTTCCCTTCAATTCTTTCATCCATTATACCCATTTCTTATACCCTATACCCATCCACCATGTCCAAGATCTTCACCCAGGCCGACGTCTCGTCGCACAACAAGCCAGACTCGCTCTGGATTGTCGTTGATGGCGATGTCTTCGATGTCACCAAGTTCGCTGATGACCATCCCGGTATGCATTATGCCCAAAACCTCCTTCCCCTATTTACACCCCGAGGCGCAACCTAGAAACTGACAATCCATAAATCGAACAGGCGGCAAGAAGATCCTCCAGAGAGTTGGTGGCAAAGATGCCTCCAAGCAGTTCTGGAAGTACCACAACGAGGGCATCCTCAAGAAGTATCAGGGCAAGCTCCAGATCGGCTCCCTAGACACCAAACCCAAGGCCGCTGCTCCCGCTCCTGCTGCCGCTCCTGCCCCTGCTCCCAAGGCCGCCCCCAAGCCCAAGGCTGCCGCCGCTGCAGATTCTTCTTCCCACGAGGAATCCGAGGCTCTCGAGCCCTTCGGCCAGCTTATCCCCTTTGCTGACCCCAGCTGGTACCAGAGCGTAAGTTGAAAACCACCCCTCCAAAAGTTTCCGGCGCTATCTCCTTCCATATGCCTCGGCTAATCCACATTCTGCTTTCAATAGTACCACTCCCCTTACTACAACGAGACTCACGCCGCCCTCCGTGCCGAGATCCGCGAGTGGGTCGAGACCGCCATTGACCCCTATGTCACCGAGTGGGATGAGAAGAAGGAGGTTCCTCACGAGATCTACAAGGAGATGGGCAAGCGCGGCTACCTCGCCGGTCTGCTTGGCACCAAGTACCAGAGCAACTATGTCGAGAACCCCATCAAGTCGGTCCCCGCCGAGAAGTGGGATCTCTTCCACGAGATGCTTCTGACCGATGAGCTGTCCCGCACCGGCTCTGGTGGTTTCGTTTGGAACGTCATCGGCGGCTTCGGCATCGGCTGCCCTCCCCTCGTCAAGTTCGGCAAGAAGCCTCTCGTCGATCGCATCCTGCCCGGCATCCTCAACGGTGACAAGCGCATCTGCCTTGCCATCACCGAGCCTGATGCCGGTTCCGACGTCGCAAACCTCACCTGCGAGGCCAAGCTCAGCGAGGACGGCAAGCACTACATTGTCAACGGGGAGAAGAAGTGGATCACCAACGGTATCTGGTCCGACTACTTCACCACCGCTGTCCGCACCGGCGGCCCCGGCATGAACGGCGTCTCCCTTTTGCTCATCGAGCGCGACTTCCCCGGCGTGTCCACCCGCCGCATGGACTGCCAGGGTGTCTGGTCCTCCGGCACCACCTACATCACCTTTGAGGACGTCAAGGTGCCCGTGGAGAACCTGATCGGCAAGGAGAACCAGGGCTTCCGCGTCATCATGACCAACTTCAACCACGAGCGCATCGGCATTATCATCCAGTGCCTGCGCTTCTCGCGCGTCTGCTACGAGGAGTCGGTCAAGTACGCCAACAAGCGCCGCACTTTCGGCAAGAAGCTGATCGAGCACCCCGTCATCCGCCTCAAGCTCGCCCACATGGCCCGCCAGATCGAGGCCTCGTACAACTGGCTCGAGAACCTCATCTACCAGTGCGAGAAGATGGGCGAGACCGAGGCCATGCTCCGCCTCGGCGGCGCCATCGCCTCCCTCAAGGCCCAGGCCACCGTCACTTTCGAGTTCTGCGCCCGCGAGGCGTCCCAGATCTTTGGCGGTTTGTCCTACTCCCGCGGCGGCCAGGGCGGCAAGGTCGAGAGGCTGTACCGTGATGTCAGGGCTTATGCCATCCCCGGCGGCTCCGAGGAGATCATGCTTGATCTCAGCATAAGGCAGAGCTTGCGCGTTGCCAAGATGACTGGTATGAAGCTTTAATAGGACTAAGGGTGTTGTTGTGGTTGTTTGATTTTGGAGAAAAGCATCTTGGGGTTAACGGTTTTGTTTATCTTTTGGCATACTCTTTTCATTTTTTCTTACATGGGGCTCTTTTTTTACTCTATATATCTATCTACACTGTACTTCTATATGGTATGATGGCAGATTGCTAGCTACAGTCAAGGTGGCAGTGTCGTTCAAATTCACAAGTATCATTGTGGTGAGATATTGCATCTCTACTATAACAGTGAAGTGCTTCTCGTATGTATGGCTGAACGTTAATGAGATACGCCCCGGAATAACAGGGTGCCGTTGACTAGGCCATGATTGTTTAATCTGTTTCACAAAATATACCTGGAAATGGACATACATACCAACTTGTTCCTGTCTGTCAGGATATTGAGATAACACTCAATTCAAGTCGTGTCATGGTGAAAGTACAGGCGTAGGGTAGAATAGTCAGTTGGTGTTTAGAAGTATTCCACTTCTGACGGGCCAGCGGTCGAGTCTTCAAGGTCGGAAGGAGGAGTTGGAGTTGATAGTGGTAGTAAGAGATACTGCCAGGCTGTTTCAGCTCAAGCCCAACCAACGGCTGCTATTTTCTACTCCTCGTCATTTCTCATATTCCCATTTTGTTACCTGATGCTTTTCTGGAAGCCAGAAACTGAAAGCCACATGCATGGCTCTAGTATACCTACGTAAATATCTAAACAAAGATTGCGGTCTTGCTCTCCCAGACCTATATTATTAGATGCCATTTTGTCTTTAAGTAGTCCCACTTCTCTCTTTACGTAGCGTAGAGGAGGTAGGTGTCGTTTCACTCACCTTAAAACCTAGGTATGTCTGTCTCTTCACCCGTGTCTTCCGAACCTGCCATTCTGCTAGATACCTCTTCTACTTTGCTATCACGCCCTCTGAATGTACTGGATGGTAAAGAAGAACATGGTATTGGATGGTATGGTACAGTTTTTCCCATTGCTCTTTTGTCCTCCCTCCATGTGTCCATAGGTAGAAGTGAAAAAGGCCCATCCTGTTCTTTCCCGGTGTCTGTCTCTGCGGGCCAGTCCTGTTTTCCGGGGCCCTGTCTCTGAACTATGGGTTCTGTATATCCCAACCTCCCTAACATCATCCTCATGTTGGATGTCGAACCTTCCTCTCCATCTCTCTCTAAAGTTCAAGCAGAAGCAACGTTGGGATTCACAGAGACGGGCTTAACCTCAACTCCGTACTTCTCAAGCAGTCTCTGGCGTCGGCGTTCTTCGTAGCCAGGTGGGTAGATACCTTGAAAGATGACTTGGTTAGCAGTTTGTCCGTGAGAGTGAAAGGCTACCGTTTTGGTTCCCGTGAACTGGTATGGGAAAGAGATATATGACCTACCCCTTCCCTCGCCAACTTCCGCAAGGGTTTCCTCGACCGGCCTCCTCCTGTTCAGGCGCATGGCCTCTTTCCTCTCGAACTCGTCGACGTTGCGGTCCCGCTTGTGGCCGGAAAGACTGCCGCCGGTGAAGGCAAAGATACCGACGGCGGCGCCGGTCAGGGCACCGAATCCGAGGATGACGGGGAAACGAAGGGCTATTGTTTATGGTCAGTTGTTGTAGGTACCAAGTAGCGCAAGCAAGGACATGAATCGTGTAGTCTGGGGTCGCAAGTGGAGTAGTTCGTTCCCGCGCACGGGGTACCACTCGCTCGCATCGTATGGAATTGGTACAAACAGGGTCGGGGGTGGTTTCGTTTTCCTTCCTCGTAATGTACGTACATCGCAAGCCCATGACGCTTCCACCGAGGAAAGCACCGATCGCATGGTTCCAGGCGTCTTCCTTTTGGCGCAGGTTCGCCGAGGCCTGTTGGGCGAATCTGTAGACACCACCGGCGAAGGCTTTAGAGAGAGAGAGACAAAGTCAGTCAGTCAGTCAGTCGTTATCGCGCCGTGCCGCGCAATTGATGTGATATCATGTCGTACCAAAGCTGATGATGGTGCCTCCGCCGTGGGTGAAAACGTGCATGCTACCGACGTTGTTCTTCTTCATGGAGGTGCGGAGCGAAGCGATCAAGAGACCAGCTCCACCACTGAAGAGGGCGCCGCTGACGCCGGAATTGATGGCGTCCTTGGGCCGAAAAATGTTATCGTCCTCTTGAGGCGCCATCTTGACGGTGGACGGTCGGTTGTGGTCGAGGTAACTGTGGTGGGCTTGTGGTGATGTTGGCGTGGCCTTGGTGCCCGTGGTGGTTTGAATGTGATGTCGAGACGGGGGGCCTGTCTTTCAACATGTAAAATTTGGGTTGTTACAGCTAAACAGTATGTTGAACCTTGTTGGGCGGGCTAATTACCTGTTGGCAAGGTATTGGAGTTAATACTATAAAAATTGGTAGGGGCGTGTTCTACTTATATGTATATTCACTATTAGGTGCCATTTTAGCGGGGAAATATACCCTACACAGTGAACATTTATTATAGATTAACATACGCTACGCTACAATATATACCCGCGCTCCCAATATATTATCAATTAGTTATTATATTAATAACGGTATATTTAATCGTATATAGATTTGTATAATAATTAAATATTTTCGTAGATATAAAGTTAATATATTGTTGCGCTAATAAATTAATATTTAATCGAAGAATTTTGTAAATATTATTAAAAATGATTATTAATATACTATTACTTCAGTAAGTAGGTATGTTCGCTAATATATTGTTCGTATTTTCGTTTATTATAATTATTATAATATTAGTAATATATTAGAGCGTATTCGAGAAAGAAAATTTTCCTATTTAAATATTAGTATATTATATATTTCTGTACACTTGAGTTTAAATATTAAGGTAGTACTATATAAGATACGTAGATGTAATAATATTTATTATAAAAAAAATTAGTTTTTATAAGGCCTTTCCTATTATATATAATGTAATACTTCGCGCTATATGTATCGATATTATTATACTATATAATATACTGCTAATACCGCTCTTAAAAGAGTTTATTAATATTTAGTAAAGAGACTAGTAAAAATAGAAAATTGTAAAAAACGAAATAATAATAACGGTCGAATTTGTATATGACCCGTTCCTTCTAATGTTTTACTTTATTACTTACCCTATTAAATATGTATATAAGGTCTTAATTAAATTATTCGCCGGTATTATATTTTACTTTCCTCTTAGTATATTAGCGCCTTCTTTTAACTTCTTAGTCCGAAATAATGAAATTATAGAGGACGGATATATTAAAATCCTCTTTAGAATTATTGAACTTATTAATAGTATTAAAATTAAAAGGATATCTCTTTAGTAATTCTTTTATAATTAAATTATATAGATCGTTAGGAGCTTCTTTCTTCTATTTTTCTACGTAATCGGCTTAGGGAATCTAGGTAAGTTCCGATTCCTATTTAATAATAGTATACCGACGGTTAGTTATTTAATGGAATATATTGATTTTACCGGGTTTCGGAAGGGGGAAGGGTTAGTCAATAATAATTAGATTATTATTATAAGCAATTCTATATCCGCTATTATTTAGTACTTTATTATCTATTTCTTACTTCTAGTTCGGAAATGTAGCGGGGGCGATAGCGGCCTCAAAATTATAATATTCGGAATTAGTATTTTTATAGTGTTCGGGAACAATAGTAACTTTATAGTACTATTCCGGGGCGTCAGTATATACGGAATTAGGAATAGTATATTTATTTAAAACTAGAGATATATTAGCATCTATATCCTTCCGGTCGAATTACTCTATAATCTCCTCCTTAGTAGGGCCGAATTTGGGAATAGGATTTAATAAAAAATATATTAATCAAAGATAAAGAAAAATAAATATAAGTATAAATACTAACTTTAGGCTTTTTCTTTTTTAGTAGCCTTCTTATTAGAGCGATACTTTTTAATAGTATAATGTTTTTTAATAGTACTAGCCGGGGTAGGAATATCGAATCCGTTTACTTTATTATTTACTATTTCAATTTTAACCTTTAGGTTAAGGGTAACAATAATAACGATAGTATCCGCTTTTACTATAGTAGCAATAGCCTTTTTCGCTTAATTTATTTATTCGACGATTATAAATAGGCAGCTTTATATATAAATACGTAAGAATTCGTTTATAAAACTATCGTTAATATTTTTAAGAGCTTCGACCTCCGCTTTGAATTTAGTAGGTTTTATAGGCGGGTATTTAATTATATCTTTCTTTTTAGTAAATACGAAGTTTATAATATATAGTAAGAAATGTAAAATTTTATTATTATCGAATACCTTAATATTTAAAGAGGCTATACCGTACTTTATATTAGCTTTAATTTCCGCGGTAGAGCGACGAAGAAATTATATAAATTCCGGGCGCTATAAATAAAATTCCTTCTAAATTTTCTTTAATTCTAGGGAGAAGTCGTCTTCGGATTAATTGAGTATTATGGTAAGAATTGTAGCGAAGTAACCGATAGTAGGACTGTCGTTAGTATTAAAGATACTTTTTTCGAAATTCTCTACGATAATATAGTAGAAATTATTATTATAAGTTATATAATTATTATCGTCCTTTTTAAACAGTTTAGGAGGCTTTTATAATTTAATTATTTTATTAGTAATACTGGCTATTGTTTTCAGGGTGTAAATATAGAGTGTTTTAACACCGGTATTTTTAATCTTATTTATAATATATAATGCTATATTATTATTAGTATAATATTTCTATTAGTATGCACTTAGTTTGGATTTACCGAATACCTTCCGTTAAATAAGGCTGTCTTCTTAATATTAAATCGTAGGGAGAAAAAACGGTGCTAGTATACTATATTAGAATATCGACGTTGCGTATACGTACGCAGTACTATAGTTAAAAATGTAGTTGTAAGAGGAAGAAATAATATTTAGGTTATAAAGAGAGGAAGAATAAAATTTCCCGTAGTATTTGTAGTTTGTAGAAGTTGAGTTGTAAGTAAATAAGTAACGTATATAAAGTGGTTTCGTAGGTGAGGTGAGGTGGGGCGGATGCGAAACGACGCAACGGGAAATTTTGCCTATAAACGTATAAGGTAGGGCGCCTCCTTTTTAGTTTCTAGCCAGAATATGAGATTTATTTAATTTAATATTAATTTAGGTTTAATATTACTTTACTATAAGTATATTTGAATATTCTTCGACTCAATATAATTAAAAGGATTTAGAAATATTTATATATATTTATTATATATTTTTATAATTACTTTTATTTATACCGTAATTCGAAAAATTAATAATAGCGTAAAATAATATAAATTATTAAATTTAATTTTTAATAGACCTTTATATTATATATTAAACTAATAATATAATAAAGATTAGTAGAAATTTAGGTATAATAATATATGTTGGGTATTATTATTATTTTATTATATCCCTTAATATTTATATAGTCTAATTATAATGCTACTTAAATATAGTATAGTTTCAACTAGGATTCTAATATAAAAATAATAAATAAAAAAATAATAGTTTATATCCTATATTTCGTTACCTATAATATGCCGCCGTTATTTTCTTAAATAGTAAAAATATTATAACGTTAAATAAAGAGTAGAAGAAAAGAAATAAAATAAATAAATTTAGAGAAATAAATCGATTAAACTTATAATTATAGCGTAATTGGATTCGAAGTATTTTATAGTTTATAAATATTGTCTCCTTCTCCCTATTATAAATATTAGTAGCCGGTAACGCTAAAATTAAATTACTTTAATAAGTATTATTATCGTAGTCGCCGGTATTTTTATTATCCTCTTTATTTAGTTCGGGGTTATAAATTTTAGGATTTAATTTAGGATTAATCCTAGCCCGGTTAGAATTATTTTTAGTTTTAACGATTTTAATAACGTACGCGAAATTTTTAAAATACGGTCTATTCTTTTAATTGCCTTCGGTTATATCCTTCTAAATATTTCCGAAATTTTTATTATCCTAATTATAACGATTATTCTTATCGATAGGCGGACGACCTTTATATTTCTTTATAATCTTATATTATATTTTGACTATATTTATAATATATACGTAGATATTTAGAATAATAATTAATTAATATTATAATTAAAATATTTTATAATATAAATCGGGTAATTTACTTTTATACTACGCTTTTGCGATAGGATGAGATTGTTTAATATTATAAGATTCTTTTACGAAGTGAAAAATTTTAACGAATTTATCGAAGTTAACGCCCGAATCCTATTTTTATTTAAAGAATTTAGTAATTTACTTTTACTTTTTTAGAGTTTCGAAAATTTAATTCGTTTTATTAAATTCTTATACCCTTTTTTTAACCGTTTTAAGGGTAAAATTTTTCTACGTTATATAATTTTAGTTATATTTATTGAACGCTTCTTTAGTAGCGAAGGCGCGCTTCTTTTTAATTTATTTAAGGGTATTATTTAAATTAGTATTCTACTACTAGCTTATAATGAAAGTAATAATTTTAGTTCGATTAACTTTATTTATATAGATAAATATATTAGCGCGTTAGAAGTTATAGTATTATATTTAAAATTCCTTTATCGACTTTTTGTAAAACGGGGAATTTTTGAATTTAATTTTTATAGTACCCTTTTTAATTAATTGGAGGTTAGTATCCTAAATAAAGGTATTATTATTAATAAAGTCGTTAATATTTTCGGTATTATTTAGACCGGTAGTAGAAGTATTATATTTCTTTCTATTCTACTAATTAGAATTACTTAACTATAAAATATTAGTAAATAAATAGAATTTCGGTTTATTTTTAATATATTTATAATTCTATTTCCGGTTTACTTATTTAAATTTATAGTCGCGCCCGTTGTAGCCGAAGTATTTATAGTATTATTCTATCCGTTATTAGATTATTCGCGGTTTGTAGATGAAGTATTAGCGGTTTAAGACGATTATAAAAAAATTAATTAATTTATTATATATAAGTAATAAGTAAGAGGGGAGTATTTTACGTTGGTAGTTTCCTACCGTTCGATTTCGGAGGAGGGAGTACCGGTAATTATTATATATAGTTAGCTAGTCGAAGGGAAGTAGAAATAAGTATAGATAGATAGTAGACGCGGAGGGGAGTAATAAATAAGATGGGCCTCGTTCTAGTAAAAAAAAAATTAAATAAGGATATAGAATTTAAGATTAAAGTGAATGTAGGGATAGAAAAAAAAATATAGTAAAAATAATAATATTATTTTATACTATATAATTAATAGAAGTAAATTTAATTTAATAATTCGCTACGACGACGGGTATTAATTTAAGGAAGTTGAAAAAAAAAGTTATTAAAGGAGGAAGAAAATTGAAGATGATAAGGAAGAGGAGGAGGAGTTAGAAATTGTAAAAGTAATTATATATACCTTTATACCTTGCCCTACTTCCGTTCTATTATACTAAAGTATAAACCCCGCCCTACTTTTAAAGTACCCTACCTATATAAGGTACTTACTAATTGCCAACGGGCGCCCTTATTCCAAATTAGAAATTAAAATAAAATAAAAAAATAAATAAAAATAAAATAGAAAGATAATAACCCCGCCAATTTAATTCCCTCTTCTACTTCTTATTCTTCCCTTCTAAAGAATAAATAACCGAGCCTATAACTACTTTTTTTTATAAATTACTACGGGTTTTTTATAATACTTAAACGGAAGGCGCGAAATTATAATTATTATTTAAAGGATAAATTCGACAATTGTAACGATAATAATGTAGTCAATAGCTATTCGACAATTTAGGGAAGGTAAGGGGCTATTGGAGTAGATTTAAATGCTTTAAATAACTATAAGCCCGGTACGGCTATACAATTACCAGTAATATACTATCCTTCTTTAATACGAAATAATAACGATAATATAAATATAAATAATAGAATTACTATATAGATAAATAATATTTAAGAATTAATTAAATACGCTAACTTTATATTAGAGAGGTATTAGCCGGAATAGTAAAATATACTGAATAGATTACTAAACGGTAGACCCGAATATAAAACCGGAATTAAAGAACTGATAACTTTTAATATTATTAATATTATTTTAAAAGAAATATTTAATACAGTTATTAATAGTATAGAGTAGTAAAACGAAGATGAAAATAAAAATAAGGATAAAGATAATAAGGATAGGGAATAGATAAAGGACGGGGATAATATACTTATTAAAGTTTAATTATTCAATACGGGTTTTGAAGACTTGGGGAATTTTGGAGAGGATATTGGGTTCGATAATATAGAATTAAACGTTGTAAATCTTTCGGTTGAAAATACAATTATATTACAGTTAAAGTTAAAGACTATTTCTACTTCTACGGTAATATTCGGTAAGAATATTCCCTTTTAATTGGATTTTATATTTTCTTATACTTTATTAAATAATTCAACGATAGAATACCCTTTTAGAAAAAAACTAATTAGGATAACCCTATTTTAAAATATACTTATTTTACAAATATAAGATTGTGCTATATTTAAGCCTTAGTACAAGCGGTTTATCGAAATTATATATTCGGTAAAGGATATATTAGACTTTAAAACTCTTCTAACGTATAAAAATATAATAGTCGATAAATTTAAAGATAGTTTGCCCCTTAGAAAAATGTAATTATACGTTGTTACGTTAGATAGTAAATATTTATTTAATTGGGCCTTATTCGACGAAGAGTTCTATATATTTAATATGTAGTATATATTTAAGATTCTATTTAGTTCGAATAAAGTTCGCTAATAAATATATTAGGAAATAGGTAAGTATATTGATAGAATTGTACGAGAATTATAGGAATTATTATAGTAGGGATATTAGTTAGAATAATTTTTAACTAATATTTCCAATATCTGGATAAATTACCTATTTTTCCTTCGGATTTTATTTATTAGGAATATAATAAGGCTAAATGCTAATATTATAATATATTTAACTTACCCTCCCGGTTTAGTATTTATAATAATATATATATAGGAAGGGTAGTATATTATAGATTTGACTATATTAATAAAGTATATTATAAAAATAGGGTTAGAGAAGGCTTAATTTGCATTTAAGAGGTATTTATTAAATAGTTTTTTATTAATAATACGAAAAAGGTTACTTCGGTTAATCTATTAAATATTAGTAAATTGAAATTTATTATTTTATAGTTAATAGAAGGATATAAAAAATTATTTATTACCGAAAATAATTAGATTATAATTAAAATACTTTAAGTATTAGGAAGTATGGGCAATATTCTTATCGACTATAATTTTAACCCTAACGACTTATTTATATAAATAATAATTATTATTCTTTTCGCGGTTAAATATTTTTTTAATAAAGAGTAATTACAATTCCGATTTGCTATTATTACTTCCTTACTGCGAATAGAACTTAAAATTTATATTTATATTCGGTTGTTCTTTATTAATAAGTAGGCTGATAAGAATATATAATTATTATTACTTTAAATATTTACAGATAAATTCGGCTTATTTCGTACTATACGACGATTAATATTCGGAATTTACTTCTTTTATTAATTCCTATTTAGGAATATTAGAAAGTATCGATTTAGTATTCTACTAATTACTTTTAATCCGTTTAATATAGATATAATGGATATTTTTAAATTATTAGTATATATAGCCGATATAGAAATAAGGGTAGGGTTAGAGATAATAAACGGTAATACTACTAAATATATTATACTCTTCCCCTTTGTAAGTACGTTTATTGGAGATATACTATAGTAATAGAAGATATTAAGTTTTATAGGTTATATATCGAAAAGGCCTTATCGATATTATATAGTATTAAAATAAGATTACTATAATTTTTAGCTTAATATATAGAATTAGAGTAGGTATTATTTTTAATATTTTCGGGATATTATAATAGTTCGTAATTTATTAATAATTAAGAATTAATAAAAAAAGGCTATAGAATACTTCGGTATCGTTCAAGATCTACAACTTTTTAACTACTTTAGGATATTATTAGGACCTATTTTACCGACGTTGCCTACGTAGAATATTAAAGTCTTTCTAAAATATTCCTCTATTTTATTTTTAATTTTAATAACGGGGGTTTTTTATCGGAGAGGGTTGTTACTATAGTAGTTAATATATTCCGGAAATTTCTTTATCCGCCCGGATAGACTTAAGTTCTATTTATAATAAAATATATTAATTTAATAAATATATAGCAATTAGCCCGAACTACTATTACAATATTTATCTTTTTATATACTTTTTTCGAGGATTAATATTTTAAAAAGAATTTAGTATTTATTATCCTAAAGTTCGCTCTTTAATATTTTAATTTAAAATTTATCGTTACTATATTCCCGCTCGGCGCTATAGTTATTGAAGATTTAATAGCGTTTTATATTATAATAGTAGCTTTCTAGTCGTTTGTACTCTCTTTAATAACAATATACAGTATAATTAATATTTAAATAGATAGGAGATTATTTAATAGGATTATAATAGAGGGTAGGAAAGGGATTTAATTTATATTCTATATCCGAATAGAGATGGCTAAGGGTATTAAAGGGGGGAAGAAAACTATAATAGTAAAGACTCCTATAATTAAATTAAAGGCTAAAGGTAAAAAAGTTATACTAATAATTAGGAAATATTTACTTACAACCGTCCGCTGACCCTTAATAACCCCTATTCCTATTCCTTCGTACTACCTAGGAATATTATTTTATAATAGTTAGAATTTTATAAATAGAACGAACAAAGTAGAAACTACAATTAGCAATATATATATAGTAAATAAAAATACGGATAAAGAAATAGAAAAGGGGACGGATATAAAAAGAGGAAGTACCTTTAATAAAGAAGAGGACAAAGATAATATTTTTATAGAAAGTTAGAGTGAAATTTTAAGAGTAGGACTGATATAAATATAGGTTAACTTTAATATTTTAATTAATTAGTAGGAGGTAATACCTCCTCCAACTAAAAAAGGCAAAGCGCCAATTTCCGATAAATAAATAATAAAACGGGGCTTGCCGAATATTTACTAAAGTCTTTACTATAATAATATTATTACCGAATATAGCGCACTAAATATGATTTTTATATTATTAGGAAAAGTATAGTACAATAAATATAAAATAGATATCCGTATAATAAACCTCTATAACGTTACTTCTATTTTATTTAAGTAAAATAATATTCGCTAAATTATCGCCTTCCTACTAGCTGGATACTTCGAATATACTGACCTAGAAAATTATACGCAATTCTAATAATTGAAGAAAAGTTATTCCGACTTCGCTAAGTAATTAAATCTTTACTTTAATATTAATAAAGAAATAGAATAAATAGAAATATTTGCCCTTAATATTTATCTTAATTTAAATTACATTTTACTACTTATTTACTACCGTATTAGCAATAATACTATTTAAAAATTTCCCGACGAATTTCTCTTAATTACAAAAGCCGATAAATATCCCGAATTCGGCGAAGTAATATATAAGGTAATAGAAATTAATTATAATATAATTAATATACTTAACTTGGGAAAAACCCTATTAAAATAGACTAAAATAATATTATTCTATAATTAGTTAATATAAATATTCTATTAATTATATAATAAAATACCTTATACAACTTTTTTTAACTTTAATTTAGTAACAGTAACCAATTTTCCTTTTACTTGAAAAATATAGTTTATACCCAGTAGGAAATTAATAATAAGGTTATATAAAAATACGGAAAAATTAATAGTATATTCGTATACGAATTAATAAATAGCGTTCGGGTATTTATAGTATTAATTTACTTCAACCCTCTAAACGAAGGAATAATAACCGAACTTATCCTACGAATACTATTCTATTTAATAAGAAATTATAGGGAGATTATTAAATTACCGAAAATAGTAGCCGAATAAGTTTGGATAATTCTAAAAGATAACGGCTAATATATATTCCTTAGGTATAATATTTACTTCTTATAATAAATAAGCATCGATTTATTTCTTTTTATAGAAAGAGAATTAAATATATATTATTTATTTTATTTTTATTATATTAACCAATTATTCGCTTAGTATAAAATAAATTAATATAAATATTAAAATTAATTTCCTTTATAAATATACTAGTAAAAAGCTTAATTTAAATAATTAAACTATTTATATTCTATTTTTCGTAGTATAATAATATCTGAAGTTAGACTATTCTACGTAATACTAATTTCTATAGAAAGTCGAAGTATTAAAGTATTAATAATATAAGAGGCGTAAAGAATCGAAATAAATTATAAAAGTATAAAATAGAAAGAAGTAAACTAATTATAAAAAATACGTATATATTATATTCTTTCCTATACTTTCCTCCTCCTAAATATCTATATAATCTTATATCTGTATATAATTAAATTTAATTTAACTTTTTAAAAATCCCGTCCTTATTACCGCTTTACTTATATATGTCTTTATCCTAAAGTATTATATTTATTTTACTATAAGGCGCCGACGAAGAAATAGAAATATTATTAGCGTATATCCTTTTTTTACGATTACGGCATTCTTTTATTTACTACCCTATTCCCGTTACTTCTTATTACTTCTAAGCACGTTTACCTACTCCGTTCGACGGGACTTCGCTCCCGTTATTACTTTACTATTTTTCTTAAGAGAAGTCGATAATATTATAATAGAAACGTATTTAGGCGCAACTTAGTAAATATATATAAGTTTAGCGGTAGGTACTAATTATTTATATTAGCGAAGTAGGCTTATATTATTATTTTAAAAGCGAATATAAAAATTTATTGGGTATATTTTCTTCTTCCTACTATTTGATATCTATTTGGAATTATATTATATTTTATCCTTATATTTTTTTTATAATTAATAATTGGCGATCGTTAACCTTTACCCCGTAGTAATTTATTACGGGGATTGTTTTTTACTTCCCAACCCTCTCCTTATTATCGTTAGCAATTATAAATTTTATAATTAGTTTTCTCTTATATTATTTTTTCTCCTCTCCTTCCTTCCGTCTTTTATACTATTTACTTTAATAATAAATTCTAGGTTAGCAAGTTCCCGTCCTGTCCTATCCTGTCCTTCTTTACTATTAAATTAATTTTCGATTATTTCCCGTCTAAAATAATTATTATTAAATACTTTTAATTATATTTGTTTATAGTAAAATATGGGTATATATTCCTAATATATTCAGCTAGTATTTTGAATAGGTATTAATATATTAATCCTACTATGAAAAAAATAAAGGAATATACTTAATAATATATCGAAGCTAATTACTATATTATTGTAGGTAATTTAATATTATTATTGGCGTTTAGTATAGGTAGCGAAATTCTCCTCCCTTTAACTTTAATTAATTTTATTTATAGTACTACCGTACTATTAGGTAAATTGTACCTAATAATTAATAAATTAGAATTAAATTTCCGAATTAGTTGTCTAATGATTATCCTCTTCCTATAATATTAGTCCTTCCCTTATATTCTCCTATATATAACCGTTTAGTTATACTAACGCTAAAGTTAGAAGGCGAATTTATTGGACTACTAATAAGTTTTATATATTTAATATTCTAATATTAAAATAATAAGTCAATTCGGGGGGAGTTATCGAAGTAAAGTAAATATTATACTAATTGCCGTAGTTAATATTAAGTTAAAAAAGTATAGGAGGGGAGAAAAATAGAAGTAAGCGGTAATAATAATTGTCGGTATAGTAAGTTATAAGGAAAGTTAATTGGATAATAGAATAATATATTTTAGTAGTTTGGTAGTGTTTAAAGCTTATATAGTGAATGGTGGGAGGTGATAACGGGTAAATAAAATTTATATTTGGTAATTAGGAAAAAAAGTTAACGGGGAAAGAAAAAAAAAAGAGGAGGGGGGAAGGGGAAGTTTAATATTATTAAGATATAAATAAAATAAGTGGGGTCGCGTCTTTTTATTAGCGGTAAAAACCGGAATATTTATATACCCTCCTTGCAATTGTTTTCTATATATTTCTAATACCTTTGTAAGTATATATAGTACAATTTTCTAAATTATATAAGTTCTTTCTCTTCTTACTTATTAGTATTATTAATTAACGTTATAGTATTATAGTTAGTAACGACGGTAATATATAAATATATTAATTCGGTAGACGCTCCCCCCTTACCCTATTTCCGGAGAGTAGTTCTAATTATTTAATGTGGTTGGAAGTATATTCTATTTTTTATAAATGCGATGTAGGGCGATTGATAGTTGGCAATTATAAGCTAGTAAGACGGGACGCTGCGGTAAAATTTAGAGATTGGAGACGGGATTTGGAGATTTAGAAATAGGACTTAGAAGTTTGGGGATTGCGCTTATATTTCCGGTTGGCGAAAAGGGGGATTATATAAATTGAAATCGTACTAGTAGTAATGTAAAGAATTTAATAGTTAATTATAAAAACGCTAGAACTAGTAGTATATACTAGATAGAATAGTATTATAATAGTTTTAATAATAAAATATAAACTCTATTACAATATATACTTAAGTAACGTAAGAGAGCTAATAGAAATCGGAGCGATATTATATATTAAATTATAAGTTATATTTAGGTCTAATATAGACGATTATTTAGCATTTAATTTTATAGAAGTAAATATTCAATTAAATAAAATATTATTTATTATTATAGCTTTTAAAGTATAAGCTTATTTAAATGAGAAATTATTTAAATGTATAATTTATTAAATAATAAACTATATTAGAACGTAGTATAATTGGTAACGAAATAATATTTTTATAGTAATAATTTATTGTAGCGATAATATTAGTTGTAAGAATAAGGTGCGAGTAAGAACGCTAAGGTACGTAGAATATTTGTTTGTGCGCTGAAATGTTCGTGCGTTAATAAATGTTCGTGCTTTAATATATATTCCCTACTTATATGCTATACTGTCTGAATATACAAGCTATACTTTTAAACATTAAACGGTCTTCGCACTGTTAAAGTGTATATTATTTGCAACTTACAGGTATAAAAATTATTGTTGAAAGCTAATATATATTGGACTCCCAACCCCTTACTAATATCATGCTGTAGACCTTGTTGAAAGGCACCCCCGTCCCTCCAAGGTTGAGCTTGCAATTGATTGGTGAATGGTGCCGTCCGATGTGATGAATGGGCTAGGCGACGGGCCAGCCTCACAGTCACAGCAGTCGAGGCGTACTTCTGGAATGCGCTACAGAAGGCAAAGCCGCAGTTTGATAGCGCTTGGCCGGCGAGCAGTTGCCCTCACTTCAGGCCCTCGCCGCATCAACACCTTACATACCTTCTATGGTCCGTGCGTGTAACCTCAAGCTCTCGTACCTGAAGCAACTAAGGTGGGGTCAAACCAGTTTTAGTAACATGCTGTACTGATTGTATACTATATGTACCGTGCACCCACTAAAGGTACGCTTTATACACAGCGTGCCTACTGCGTACATGGCTCTTTTCTCCTCTTACTCCCCTCAACTCTACTTCATGTCATGTAGAAACAGAGACGTTGTGTTGTCTTTGCTTATGGTTAGGTACCTTCCAAGTTGAGTTTCTTATCGAAGTACGCTTTTTTTTCTTGAATCTGATGAGTTCGTTGTCACAAGCGCGATATCGTAATTTACTGTACTTGCCTGGAGACACCCCACGTCACAGTTGAGACTTCACAAGTGCTCCTTCTGTCAACTGGTGTTACATTTTGCCTCGTCTCTTTTATCCCGACAACACCTTCCCCGTTCTTATTCATGATAATGCCCCCTGCCGTTCGCGACAATCCGTTGGCTTAACTGACGCAGACAAGGACCGCATAAGTCCGGTCCACTTTAGACAACGGCCATCAACCGTGTTTGCTCCAAGCGGAAGTCTCATTCTTTCACCCACCCCTCCGCCCCTCCATCCGTTACCGCGTCAACTCCTGTGGTGACGTTCCTCAATCCAGCCCATTTCATCACCCATCAACAGGACACTCCGACGTCCGTCGATCTGTGTCTACCTCTAATCAACAAGGACGTAACTGGACACACCGGTCATTATCCGCGTACTCAATACCTTACCCAATACCATCCGCCCGGTTATCGGTTTGATTCACAGCTAGATTGCATCACCTCCATCAACTTGGCCTGCCGTCCTCTCCGGCATCAACACCGTCACGTATACCCCGCCATATAGCTAAAATTTGGTCGACACTCGCTGGCAGCCACTGGTTGTACGCAAACGAGTCAACGTTATTGCATTAGACGGTGTCATAACGCTGTTCTAGGAGCTCAAAAGTACCCTGGCCATCCTACTCTTACCTCCCAACCTACTTCTGCTCTAGTACTGACCCCCTGTCATAGTGGCCTTGCCCTTTAACCCGCCGCCTCCCCCTAAAGCAGGTCGCCTGGCTTCACGTTGGCTTGAAGACTTGTTTAAGGGCATTCTTCGCGAGGGCGATCCTGTCTTTGACTGCTATTCTTTGCGAGACCCTTCACGCCGGGACAGCTCGCCATCCCGACTCCACGAGCTGATCATTATCCGCTCGCAAAGCCATGGCGTCGACCACGACGGTCGAGCCCAGATGGCGCCCCTCGCCATAAGCTGCATGTGCAAGCTGTGCCGTCACCACATCGTTGTCACATATAACATTCCCCAGGACGCATGCGGCCAACTCCATACCGGACAAGCTCACCACTATGTTGCTAGTACTTCGGAAGACAGTCCGACTTCCTCACTTGAGACTTCAAAGTTCTATCCCCGTGCCGCTAGCACTGCTACTCACATCTGCTCCCTCTGCAGCCAAACCGTTTCTGTCGATGTTTTGCGGCCGCACCTGAAAGCAGCCTGGATCAGCCGAATCATGGATAAGGACAGGATCAGAAACGCTTTGGCGGTCGCCAAAAGAGAAGAGCCAGAACGCTACGGCGACCTAACACCGGAAAAGGAGGATAATTATGCCAATTCTCCTTTACAGACCCTCAACATGTATATTAAAAACATCCTCGAGGACGACTGGAGCGCCCCGCAAAAGCGCATCGCCAGCCGCAACAGGACCTTCTCAGTTCAGTTTGGCCCAGCATGTGCCGACATATTCCTCTATCTTGGCTTCACGGAAGAAGTGGATATCGCAACTGGGGACAAGTTCTGGGTCCCCCCTCGGCTTCCTATCTCAACCTTTCGGACACCCCTGGGCTCAGAACGTGCTTTCCTCGAGAACGTCAGAAGCGAGGTGCAAAGTTTCTTAGCGGAGAACCCTCCGAGGCCGGACCTGCCCGTCGTGGGAGCAACGATTAATGCGGTAGAGCGGCTGGACAAGATTCTGATATCGGACTGGCTTCGCAGCCACGAGACCCGATCGCCGCGAAACTCGGATGAGGCCCAATACTTTCGCATCTTGGGAGCGTCCGAAAGGTCGGATGAAGAGGTGCTCAAGTATGCCTTCCTCCAACAGGTGGACGTTGATCCGGCGAACAGGGACACTTACAAGGCTGCGCTTGCCAATCTGGCTGGCTACAGGAGTGAAGAGTTTCAGATGTATGTCTTCAGTCTGGATGAGAGTCCTGCCGCCCCCAGCGGTTCTCAAATTCAGGGGCCTCTTTCAGACGTCGACAAGGCGTATATGCACTTCAACATCCAGCCAAACACAAACGGAGACGCCCGCTATTTCATCGGTGTTTACAGGACCTACAGAGAGCAGTCACCTGGACAGCTGTCCAGTCACAGACTCGCCCTTCTCAAAATTGGCAAGGACAGGGACGATTCGGAAATCCTTGATGAGGTGTTCCATGGAGAGATGGACTACAACGAGGCATGTTCGATTTTGGAATCTGAGAATAATTGGACCTTGGAGATTTACGCTGCGGTTGCACGGGAGGCCGTCAAGACTGGCATTGATCACAGATTGGTCATCAAAGCCTGTGAAACGCTCGCGGAGGCCATGAGGAAGGACAACGTAGTGGATGATGACGGCTGGGCAGAGTTTGATAGGGTTTTAGCAGAACTCCGCGCTCCGGAATTTCCCTCTCCAACCAACACGGAACAAGGCTCCCACTTCGAGGATACGACAGAGTTTATGTCACTGCCTGTTGGCCTTGACAACCTTCGAAATACATGCTATCTCAACAGCATTCTTCAGTATTTCTACTCAGTCACGGCCGTAAGGAACTTCGTATTGAAGGCGGACCAGACACCTTTGGAGCCAACCCAGGAAGCTATGCGGGCTCTCCTAGATGGCCTAGACCCATCTGAACTTGACCCTGGCCGGGCTTATGTCGGATCTGAATGTGAGTTTGTCACGCTAAACATTTGGTTCTTCAAAGCATGCTGACGTGTTTTTCAGTTTGTCGTGAGCTA
This sequence comes from Copromyces sp. CBS 386.78, assembly GCA_030685235.1. Taxonomy (NCBI): domain Eukaryota; kingdom Fungi; phylum Ascomycota; class Sordariomycetes; order Sordariales; family Sordariaceae; genus Copromyces; species Copromyces sp. CBS 386.78. The sequence continues at coordinate 376,292 of MU839081.1, forward strand.
GGCTCACTGTTTCGTGACATTCAGGGCGCCGGAACCCGCTCCGTAAGACCCAGGCAGCGTCTGGCCAATGCAGCTTTGCTCAGGCCGGACAGGATACGCAGTGAGCCTTCAGAGGGAGCCGTTGATAACGCGTCCAAACCGATCTCGGTGAAGGCTCCTCCACTGCCTCCCAGATCAGGCGCGGGCGACCTACCTAAGGTTACGGTTGACGCGGTACCAGAGCACTCGGAGACGGATAGCAACCTGAGCTCGCAGACTTTGGTTAGCCAGACTGAAGACGACCCGACATTCATTGTTGTCGACTGCAATGCCGGTAAAGGTGGAAGTGCAGGCGACGATATTATCATGACTGATGAACCTGCTCCGTCTACATCTGTCGCTGATTCTGCCAATACTGGAAAAGACAGGCCCAGGGACCTGAAACTCACGGTGGTAGAACTCAACGAAGAGCTTGACAAGCCTAACGTTGGTTCCGACCAAATGGACGTCGACGAAGTCATGGGCAACGCAATAGACCATCTCCGGGCAGCTTTCAAGGTTGAATCGCTTAGGAATCCGAACACACCGGGGCCAGACCCGATCAAGGAAGCATTTTTCTCGACGCTTGTCGACAACCGGAAGAAGGCTAGTGAAAGTACTTGGAACAGTTCTACAAGATCCGAACGTTGGGTGATCGCCTACCCCGGAAAGAATGAACGGATAACCTTGTACGATGCTTTGTCCAGATCATTCGATCTGGAAAGCGTGGGTGCAGAGCTTCTAACCTATACGACTATCAAGGACCCGGCTCCCAACTTTCACATCTGCATTTCGAGGTCGGATGGCCGTAACAAAAACGCCAATCCTGTCATCATTCCCGAGCTCTTATACCTCGATCGCTTTATGCACACCGACCAGCTCGACTCGCCACTATTCAAGACCCGTCAAAGAAGCTGGAACATCGGAAACAGGCTCCAGGAGCTCATGTCTCGCGACATCAAGACCAAGGAGAACGAGGCTGTCGTCCCAATTCCCTTCGTGACGCCTAATGAGAGAACTTCCGACAGCCTTCTAGACTCCTTCATTCACGTTAGTGATGAGGACACCGACGAGCTAGAAGGTTACGATGTCACATCATTCTTGACGCCCGAACTCGACGCCACTGTCGGAAAGTATACTAGCCTGCCCAGGACTGAGTCGTCTCAGCCAGATATCAATATTAAACCTGAAGCGCCGAACCCTGATCAAGGAGAGCTTGGCGATCTCAGCCCAAGTGATATCAGTAACTTCATCACGAGCGTTGAGGCTGAAGCGGCCTGGGAAAAGGGGCAGCTGTTGGCCGAACGCGAGAAGCTGTTTGATGACATGCAGCAGTATGTATACCGACTTCACGCAGTTGTCTGCCATGCCGGAACCACGGCCGCCGCCGGTCACTACTGGGTGTGGATCTACGACTTTGAAGAGAACGTTTGGCGCAAGTACAACGACACCACGGTGTCTGTCCACCCGGCTGAGGAAGTATTCGAGCAACTCAACACCAGGGGTGAGCCATACTACGTGGCCTACGTGCGGGCCGAAAACGTCAAGGACCTTGTGAGCATTCCACGCCGTCAGTTCGTGGGACCTCCAGTGGTTAGCTCTGACGAGCCCACGACGGTGCACGCTGAGACGGTTGAGACGTTTGATGGGATGGACTTGGATGCTCAGAATGCTTAGGCAGCTAGATGGAAGGTAGAGGAGCAACGGCGGGAGCGGATAAACCACTTTGAACGTAATCCTCCTCGCCTTGAGCAGCCCAAGCCATTGGCTGCGCGTCGTGGGCTGCCTTTAGTTTACCCTTCACTTACCCTAGGGTTGTACCGAGGTAATGCTGGGTCCCCCCGGCCACCCATACCTGAAGGAAACAGCGGAAGGGGTTCAGAAGGGCCGCGAATGCTTAACACTGTCACTTTTTCTGATGAGGATCACGGGGAGGATTTCAGCGAGGACGATGCACGGATGTTGAGATGGCGAAATTTGCGGAGAAGAAGAGGGTTGGAGTATTAGATGATGGGGACTAAGGAGGACCTGTCTTGGTGTTGCGGTTGTGGGCTCATTCATTCATGTTAGTTACGTTGTTATACACACACCGCTGAGTGTATGGATTAGTTTGTTTGTGGATGTCTTTGTAGCGTTTGCTAGCATTAATGTAGCTATGGTGACGTGGAAGTCGGTGGGTGAGGAATACATAAATCAGAACATTCCCACGTATATCATGGTTTGACACCTGCCTTACCTGTCGGCAGGCCTGTCTCTATCATCAAACTGGCTTTTGTCCACCCTTGTACCTATGCCCCTTCACCCCTTTCCCTCCGTAATCCGTTCCCTCCTTTGTTTGCCCCCCTTTGCTGTCAGATAGATACCCTTTCTTTCTCGTCCTCAACTCCTTGCCAGTAGGTCTCCATTAGCATCCATTCACCCACACTACACTAAGCCCTAGGTATGGAGTCCAAAGAATGACGTCTTGATCCACAGCATGACAGGAAAAAAGGGGCTCGGATCTCCGGCAGCCGGGATGTTAACGTACTATGTAGACTAGATGACGATCAACGACCCAAGGAAGGAGAGAAAAGGAGATCGTTCTTCTTCTCCACACGTACGCAAGGAGTCTAACTAACGGTCCAACGGACGAGGGCAAAGGATAGACAAGGTGACATGGAGGGATGAACGCTATCCGTTGATGTATGAGGTCAACTCCTCAACTGATAAGGTTCATCAAGTAGAACTTCGCCTGTTGATGACACTGCAAAAAAGAATTTCACAGATTGAGGATCTGAGATATGCTTGGTATTATCTCCTCCTCTGCCTCTCCGGAGTTCCTCTCTATCAAGTCTCTAGACTCTCTCTAGAATGATGGAAGATTTCATATCCAACCGTGCAGCCCAGCTGACTGACGCTGACCATTAATTGCTATTCAATCATGAACATGAACATTATCCAACACTTCTTCCACTCCACTCATCCCAGCCGACGACAAACCCATAGACATGAAGTTGAGTAAGGCCACATCATTAAATAAACTCTGTTCTTTCTTCTCATCGTTTGACATCCATCCCTCATCCGCATCCAAATACACATCCATCCACACAGCTGGTATTATACCAATCCACCACTGAGTCCACTCACTCACTCCCCCTTCATAATACATCTTAAGCTATACCATTAAGCTTGGATATTAACTGATTTGTTCCCTTCCCCATCCATGTCCGCTCTCCCAACGAATTATTAAAACGACCGAGTTAGTCTTATCTTCTCCGTCTTGATCTTTTTCTTTCCTTGCCCCCTTCCCTGTCCCCTTTCCTTGCCTGCCCTTACCCGTCTTCTTGCGTGTCTGCCTCCATGCCCGGTATTCCTGAAAAGAAGCCTTTGTATGCTTGTGGTATATATAAACGAGAGAAATGTGGTGTGGGGTATCGTCGGTTTGTTGTTCTTCTAATACGCTTTAAAAACCGCTTTATGAAAAAAAAACCGGTTTAAACCGCGCGCGTGCGCCCTCTGTGGATCATGATGTTGTGTGAAAATAGACAATCCAAGGTCCAAGGGTGGTGTAAATGACGTAAAATAGTTTGCCCGCCGTGAGTTCCCCAACAAAAACGCCAATGTCGTGAAATGATTTTAACAAGGTTGTAAAATATGTAAAAAGGGTGTAGTATGGTTGAACGAGAATCTCGAATATTTGGAAGGTTCATTACAACGTACAGCGACAGACTACGCGTTCTGTCGTGTGGAAGAGTGAGATTCGGAGATGGGAAAATGGAAACGGGAGGAATTCGGAAGCGTGGCAAGCACTACCCCTTTCTTTGACCCTACGCGTCCGCAAAGGCGCGGATTTGGGTCGAAGCGGGTAATGTACTTTCTGTCTTCCGAGAGGTCGCCGGCTCACCCATGGCATCATCGAGACGAAGGTGATGAGAACCATGATAAGCGGGAGCCACGAGGCGAGCCTACGAGTGCTAAAGCTAGAACGTGTGTTTGAAGCTTACTTTGTTCAGCTCAAGACAACAACATCACTAAGCTCGCTCTCGCGGGCAAGCCTGCCTCCGTTCCAGATATCACCCTGGGGCGTCAAACCAAGCACGACATGCTTGAACTCGTCATTTGGCGTTGTGGGGCTCAGGATATCGGGAGTGCTGCTGCTGCTGCCGCATACGGTGTCGCCGCGGCTTAGGGAGTCGAGGCTGGAGCTGCTGCCAAGGGTCCACTCGTCGCTGTCGCTGGCGGTGCGTCTCTCGAGGAGACCAAGACCGTAGGCGCTGGCGCTGCCGTACTCCTCATCGTAGGTCTTGGGGCGGTCACCGAACTCGACGTACTCGTACTCCCAGCGGGTACGCTTCTCGAGCTGGGGGCGAGGAAGCCACCTGATGCGAGAGATGTAGTAGGCGATAGCAGCCATGAGACCACCACCAACAAGATCGACGGCGTAGTGATGGTTGAGGTACATGGTGGCCCACCAGATCCAGCCAACGTAGAAGATGAAGAAGTACTTGAACTTGGGGAAGCAGTACTGCATGAACAGGGCCTCGAGGACGGCGTTAGCACCGTGCAAGCTGGGGAAGGCACCGAACGGCAGGGGCGCGGTGGTGAAACTGGTGGTGTACATGTCGACGCCAAAGAGCTTGTCGATACGGGCGAGACCAGCGGGAGAACCCTCCATGCCGTAGTGAGCCGGCTCCAAACCGTGCGCCTTCTCGTACCATGGAGGAGTGCAGGGGAAGATCAGCTGAATGGTGACGGCGAGCATGCACATGTAGCCGAACGCACGAGCAAACACGGGGGTAGTGCCGGGCGCGGCAAAGAGGAAGAGGATGGCGCTGCAGATGGCGGGGAGCGCAAAGTGGCCGATACCATAGGGGAACCAGGCGAGCACATCGAGGACAGGGTGGCTGTGGGCCGAGAGAATGTTGGACAGGTTGGCTCCGTAGAGTACGTTCTCGAGCGCGGGGAGGACCTTGACCCAGATGTGAGGACGGTACTCGGGGGCGATGAATCTGCAAGGGCGGGTTTGTTAGCTTTCGTCCTTCTCTGAGCAACAGAAGCTCTGTAACACGACTTACCGGCTAGCGAAGAAGTACAGCAAGTACGTCCAGATGGGAAGCGAGGGCAAGAAGAATTGCTGGGTAATGGGCATCAGAAGCAGGGCGCCGAGAGCGAGAAGGACTGCCGTCTTGATGATGGGCGCCGAGGGCAAGATGAACAGCGAGAAGAGGATGTAGCCAAAGCAGGCGACGTGCTGGATGTCGTAGATCTTCCATTTCCGCGTTTGCAGAGCTTTTATGCTCTCCCACACATCAAACGAGGTCTTGAGGGCGGCGATATTATCCTGCGAAGCTGTCGACTTCCTACGCATCCGCCGGCGCTGAGGTACTGGGTTGAGGGTCGAGAGCTTGAGGGCTGGCGGCCAGCCGAACGGAAGCTTCTTCTGCTTCGGCTTGGCCGGGGCGAGGATGGGTTCGAAGTCCTGCATTTTGGGCGACGGACGGCGGGATCACCAGCGAAACTGGGCGCTAGCGATTTGCTGAAGGGAGGAGCAATGGAATCGAAGTCTGCAGATTCTAGTGTCGCTGCATGCGCATGACAGGCTGGTCGAGGTGTTGGGCGAGGTCGCTAATAGATACTAGGGTGTGTTGTTGGCGGTTGAAACTTGTTTGCTTTTTCTTCTTGTTTCCTCCTTGGTTTCAAGTTGAATGGGCCTTGGGCGGTAGGTAGATGATGGAGACAAAGGGCTGTAGGTTACGGATCGGCCGGATCGCGGAAATCGGGGTTGGGAGGAGTGTTTGGTGGTTGTGTGACCTTGACCTTGGGTTGGCGGACGGGAACGGGAAATCGACTCGTCTTGCTTGGTTTGTACCAAGTCTACTAAAAGTAAAGGAAGTAGAGGAAGGCGGGTGAGGAAGGGTGTGGCAGCGGCTGGTTTGTGGTTGGCACAAATTTGGTCAGCAGTCGCTGCAAAGGGCCCTGCTGCGTCCTTTTTGGTGCGGTCCGGGAAGAAGAGTGTGGGTGTGAGACAGAACTGGCAGCCACGGCGGGGACGGTCGAGTGGGCGACGGGTCATTCATAAGGTATGGAAGGTATGAGCGCCCAGTACGGGCCGGCCAGTGACGCCCTGTGAAATAACGCCAAGCCCTTGGAAGGAACTCGGCAGCGCTGCTTGGGTGCTGCTTGGCCAGGCGCACCAACAAGTCCCTTCTTGGTCAAGGCCCAAGTCGGATGGGTCAGGGACGGGGACATGGGCTGGAATGCGCATTCAACGAGTCGCCCGACACTTGCACTGATAGAGTGACAGGCCTCCCATCAGATTACCGCCAGAATTGCATTTTCCACATAAAAAACATGCGTCTAACCGGGTCTACATTTCTCGCCCGATCCCGATTTCAAAGCATTGAAGACCGGAGATGGTCAATTTTCAAGTTGCGAACATCCTTATTGTCAGGCAGTCATAATGCCTAGAAGATATCCATATCCAATGCGTATGATTGCTGACAAGCAGTGCCAAAAGCCAATACTGACACTGCATCTGATATCATTTCTCCAACTTCCCCAATGACAGACGGGGAACTTGTCCGGCTGTGTAACGGAAGACACTCCAGCGACACAAAATGATGACGCTGATAGGTTCTCTTTCGAATTCATGTCATACACCAGCAGAGAAATGGAGGAAAAGAGAGTCCGAAAGATCCAATGCGAGTCATCCAAAAAGGTCCAAGCCACCCGCTTCTTGAACCAACAGTCAAAACGACAGGAGGACGACGAAAACGATGGACAACGGTCTTTTTGAATCTCCCACACTCTCAAGGGTCCAATCGCAACACCCTCGCATCTTAGGGCACTTCCCACTGGTCGGCTAGCCCCTACCCTTCAGTTCCTCGGTACGCGGACTTCTTGTCGTCGTTGAAGAAGAAGGGTGTGGCCCGGGTCGGGTGGGCTGCAAGGGTTCTGGTTCACGTTCATTTCCCGTTTTCAGGTTCCAACCACAACGCCCGGTTCTTGGCTGCCCAAGATTCCTAACAGCGAGCTCCTCTCGCGAGTAACGCGCATTCGCGTTTTGGTACATAACGTAGTGTACATACTACCTACGCCGCAACACTTGCCCACTTGGCGTCGTCGCATCACCATCACCGGAGGCGCCTATCCTTCTGTCCCTGGCTTGGCTGGTTTTCCTTGGCAGGGTGGTTGGTTCTGGTAGGTACCTAATCATCAACTCTCTTCGGAACCGCAACAATGGTACCATTCTTGTAAATTCCCAAGGTGGTATCGTCTGCATGTCTTGGAACTTTGTGTCCTTTGTTACCAAGGAAACTCGAACTCGGGAAGCAAAACAGAACTCTCTCCTTGAGAGATTGCACTCACCCATCATTTGAAGAGGATCATCTCGCCCTAATACCAGCTGAAAACGAACGGCGAGGCAGATTTATATTGTATTTTGGATATACAGGTTTTGGCAAAAGCTCTCGTCTACTGGCCAACCCAAGACCGACGAATCAAAGCAAGACCCAGCAGCCAATTCAACTCTTGTGTTCCTGCGTCGCACGTGGGTTTCCAGTTGGGCCTCTCAATTTTTGACATTACTCTGATTATTCTGCTGCTTCTGCTGCACAACATTGCGGGTTTCCATGCCTCTTGCTGGGCCGTTCGCCTGGCCGCCTTCTCTGAAACACGGAGGCTTTTCTCAAGCTTCCTTCACCGTCGGCGCTTAACTCGGTGCTCCCGTGCTCCGTTCCCCGGTCCGGTATTCGGGATACGAGAAATCTCGGATCTCGGCCCAGTAGTATATGTACTACCTTTTCAGCTTTCAACTCGCTATGAAAGAAAAGACGGTTTCTCTGTTTAGTTGCACACCGTACTTCACCAGCTGCATGAGCATCATGAGGCTGTCAGATGTCAATTCCGACTTTTCTTAGCTTCTAGACACAAGACCAAACATGCAACTCCCAAACCAATGGACCAATCTTGGAGTCAGCAATAGCGGGCGGGCATCATTAGCTGCATGTGCTTATAACGCCAAGCACGCAGCCTTCCGCGCTTTAGGACCGGGGGTGGAGTCTGGCTGGAGGAACTTTGTGCGGAAAGCTTGGCATGGCTTTTGTAATTTTCGGTTTCCCCGCCGCCGCCATTCCTCCAGCCGGGCTTTGATTGGTGATTGGTCAAATCCGGACTTTTGGGAAGGCAAGGGAAAGACAAGGGATTCACCATTTTACCTTATGTTCGCGGAAAACTGTGATGCCGAGATCCGCCCACGCTCGGGCTGTTCAGTACAACTACTGTACCACGTCCATCTGGGAGTGGGTCCCCGGGCAGCAGCACCGAGCGGATGTGTGAGCAAGGGACAGCGCAGCGCAGCGCGGCGGGCGTAGGCATGATCCTGTGATATCGCAAGTGTGAGTGCCGTTCGATTCAACCGCATGATCTTCCTTTTTCTCAATGGGTGTTTACCAGTCGAAGCTTTTGTCAAATTCAAAATTTCCCAAATGAAGTCGTACCACTGATATACACGTATGAGCTCATTTGATCGGAAGTTACAACTGAAGTAACTTATTCAAGTCTTTAACATGCATCCCTCTGTACACTAGAGATTTGGGTCCATGGTGTTGACTTTGATATGTGCATACCGAAGTGCAACAAGACTTGATACCCCTTTTGGCCTTCTGTAACCATCAACAAACAATAGACGCCTCCGGTCGGAAAACTTGCCTTTGTTGTCCATCTTCATTCTTCAAAGACATGAATGAAAACATGCCCACATCCCGAATCCCCAAAATAAAGGGTTAAGTCAAAGCCGACCCCGGCGACCAGGCCAACAATCAACAGGCCACCCCAAACATTGCCGGCGCTTGACAAGCACTAGTTTCACGACACTCCAAACTCCCACTTGGGTTAAGTGTCATCCTGGGAAAGGCGGTCACCGTCCGCTTCCCGCCTTCAGCAAATCGCATGTTGTTCACCACTTGCGATCGATCACCGTCGCCATCGGTCGGTCAGTTTGATATCCCCTTTCCCCTGCCGTTACGCCTGTCGCCTTCGGGGCTGGGTTGACGGCGGATGGTCGGCGAGCGGCGGCTGATGAGACAGGCTTCATCCTCCCTGCCCTCTCCTCCTCGCACTTCTCGACTTTTCACGATTCCGTCTTCGGATTTGACATTTGACAGGCACCTCCACCAACCTCATCGATACCCATACCCTGTCGTCTTTATCGTGGGGGGAGAACCTCGTCCTCACAAGGGACCCCTCTTTCTTTCTCCAACTCGGGCTCTGTATGTTTCTATCTATAGGTATCTTCAGTACCATGTCAAATCTGTCATTGATGCTATTATCGATCGAGTTAGCATGGCGGGCAAGCTCGGAGGCGGGGTTATGATGATTGATGTCCAACTCCGCTGTTGGGCTCAGTTGTAAGGAATATCCGTGTCTTTCCAAGTCTCTAGAAATTGAAGTCGAAAGACTGGAGATTCATGGCGGTGATGGTAATGTCCTCTCTCTCCCCTTTTCCCAATAGTGAACGCCGTCCAATCAAACATTGCGCGGATCTACAATACTTGCAACGTTATGTATACAGCTGAGCTTTTGTATGTGAATGTACATATGCATGTACAAAGGGCCACGCACCACATCACGATTCGGCCACCGCAACTGCACCGCAACGGCAACTGCAAATGCAAATGCAATCAACAGCCGACCGAACGGCGACGGACAATTGACCGATACCGCTTTCGTGGTGAGTGGATGTGCTGAAAGAAAGCGTGGTTGAAGTTCCTGCTCCGCTCCGAGAACACTTGAGTGCACTCCACTCACCGAAAAGCTCTAGTTACCCCAAATCTCCATCCCCGTAGCATTAGCGTTTCGATAGTTGCATATTCCACCCAAACTCCAATGCAAAGATCAGGGGATGGATGGGCCCTCGAGAAAACCCTTCAAAATATTGAAAACCAGTGGCTGGTGTTGACCCCTGTTGGTGGTATTATAGTGATGTGGTAACGCCGAAAATTTCAATGTTCACGATCCAATGTGCAGTACCAAAGTGGAAAAAGGGAAGTCATTCCCAATTCCGATTTCAGGGGTTCGGGCTTCAAATCTGATCTTGTTTTGTTGGGACGGCGATTCCTGCCAAGGCTACCTACTTGGTTTTTAACAACGGCGAGGTTGACTTGACTTTCAACCTCATCTGCTTGCATACGCGGATAATATGCTATAGAGATCCTACAGTATTGCCATCTGAAATTGCGTTGCAACTTGCAAGATGACACCGCAGCCTCTCAGCCCCAAAGGATCAAACGTTTACGCTATCCGCGTAATCCAGAGGCTTCCAACTTGATTAGTGCTGACTGCTAACGGACTTTAACAAGTCGTTGTGGCTAAGAAGTCGTGAGTCGAATACTGCCCCTTGTAATTCCCTGGACTGCTGGGTACGCGTATGGCTAGAGGCAAGTAAAAGGGCAGTGCAGTTGTTCCATGTAGAACCGACGAAGCTTTGGGTATGTACATAGCTATCGTGAAGGTTTACATCAAGTGTTTACATCAAATGGTGTGCCGCAAGCAGATGCCAAGATGCCCCTGAGACGGCAACGGGAGGATGAGAAGGCGGGGAGCCAACGACGACGACAAGGGCGACAAACTTAACAATGGCGCCACCAACCAACTAGTGAACACACAAGGCAGAAACAAAGGGGGAACAAACTTGCCATTAATAGAATGGAGAGAAAAGGAAACAAACGGATACATCATGAATGAAGCTGGAGGTTCGAAAATGTCTTCCCTTGCATGGTAGTAGATACCGTTGGTTTGACTCAGCTAGGAATAACCTCCTGAATGCTTTGATAATATATCCGCATTAACATGTCTAACCCTCTGGTATCATATCTCCCGTATCCCGAAAATCAAGTGGTGATATCGTCAAATCATAAGCAAAGTCTTCATACCCATACGGAGGTGGCGGAATTATCATCAACCAGTCACGGAAACCCATCATGAAGCCAGAAGGAAGTGAGTAAGAGAAATCATGAAAGCAAAACGCCCGCCGGTTATTCACGTTTGGTATAGTAAAACCCCGAAGAAGAAGAAGAGCCATACAACTGAGAAGGGCCCGCTTATCAAAAGCCTCAGAAAGACATGATTATAACATTATAAGAGAACCAACCGCCTGCCCAACCTATCCTCCAGAACAGAAAAAGGGATCATCGCTTAACACTAGTCCCGTTCCACAGCCCCTTCCCAGTCTCGACAACCTTATTCTCGATACTGCCCGGCCGTAAAATACTCGGCACATCCGCACGCTGTGCATGTGCGTTCCCTTGGGAGGTAGTCTGGGTACTCCCATGCACCGGCACCGGCGGCGCTGACTCCGATGATGGTGTTGACGCATCCCTCATAAGGACATCGTCCCCATTTCTAGAGCTCCCTCCCTCCCCATTATTCTCCGGCTGCGTCCCATACCCGCTATCCTTGGTGACATTGCTGCTCGCCGTCGACACCATGCTAGCCTCCTTTCCGAGCGTTGCGCCGAGCGCTACTGCTAACCCGTCATCAACTCCTGGGCCTCCTACTGCCGGTACTGCCGCCGCCGCCGCCTTCTTCTTCGCCGCTGGCTCACGGCTCCTCCCACCGTTCATCAACTGGCCCTCGCGAAGCTTGTTAATCGCGCGCACTGTATCGATAGCCGCATGCAGCGTCCTTCTCGCATTAAAGTTCTTCTTGACAGTCGGCAGCAGATTAGCGCCCTTGTCCGCGTTCCCGTCGGCCGCCCAGCCGGCGACGAAGGGGTGCTGCAGCGCCTCGTGGGCGGTCATGCGCTTGTCCGGGTCGATGGTCAGACATCTCCTGATGAAATCCTTGCCGCTGTCCGAGACGCCGCGCCAGTACTCGAGCGGGGTGAAGGAGTAATCGGCGTTGAGGATGGCTTGCATCTCCTCGAAGTCCGAGTCGCGGTCGAAGGGGGTGTAGCCGCACAGCAGGAAATAGGTGATTACTCCTAGAGCCCAGAGATCGACGGGTTTGCCGTGCCCCGACTTTTTGAAGATCTCGGGCGCCATGTAGCCGGGCGTGCCGCAGGTGGTGGTCAGCGCGTGGAATTGCTCCTCGTCCATGATCCGGCTGAGACCAAAGTCGGCGATCAGCAGGTCGGCGTTGTCCTCGGGCGTGCGGAAGAGCAGGTTCTCGGGCTTGAGGTCGCGGTGAACGATGCCGTGGTCGTGCAGGTAGGCGACGGCGGACAGGGTGGCGCGGATGAGGTCGGCGGCGTCGGATTCGTAGTATGATCCCTTGCGGCAGATGCGGTCGAAGAGCTCGCCGCCCAGGGCCAGGTCGGTGACGAGGTAGAGGTTGTTCATGGTCTCGAAGTAGTCGACTAGGGTCAGGATGTTTTGGTGGCCCATGGAGACCTTCTTGAGCACGGCGATTTCATTGCGAACCTGTGGTTCTTCCGCGTTAGTGTATATACAGTGACAACTTGCGCATCGCTTCCACGACGATAAAAGATTGGAGGTGTACGTACCATGTGTTCCCGGCCGGCCATCAGGCGCTTGTTAATCACCTTGGCCGCATAGTAGCGACCGGTGTCAATGTGTACGCATTCCTTGACGACCGAGTATGAACCGGCGCCCAAAGTCTTGCCAACTTTGTATCGACACGGCTGCACTGCTGGTTGTTGACCGCTGGCAGCACTCATGGTCGCAAATGTTTAAAGGGCTTTGTTCGAGGGCGTCCCGCAGGGGTGAGCCGATCAACGCTGGTGGCCGCAACGGTGTCGTCGGGATCTGCTTGCTAGACTGTCGCAAGAAAGGGCAAACTCGATGGAGAGGTATAGTTGTTCGAGTGGCTTTGTCGAATCAGCGGATGGCTCGAGGTACTGTACACGAAGGAAGTCGAGCGGGAGAAGATGCACCCGTACTATATGCGGTCACCGATATATCGCTGCGGAATGTCGGAAAGGTAGCAATCGGGCTGCCGTGGGCTGACCGTCGGATTCGTTCGCCAGGTAGTTCGAGACAAGCTAGGTAGGTATGTAAGACAGGAGCCCTAGCAGACAAATCAATCCAAGGTTCGAGGTGTGACACGAAGAGGCTGCTCGCCCCAGGTTGTATTGTCTGTTGGTTGTTTCTGTCACCGTAAGCCAACCGATCAGTCAGGATGATATGTAAACTACCTAGCGGGGGCTAGACCCCTCAATAACCAGTGGACGGGAAGGGGTCCAGTTAGACTACCTACCTAGAGGACGGTACCTTACCTACCTTTCACTTATCGATAGCGGTGGAGGCACACCGAGACTCGAGCCGGCCCTTCCTCGTCTGGCTTCCTCGTCCTCGTGATTCACGTATGCCCGTTGCCTTTTGCGCCGTTTGACAAAGAATTGAAAGTTAACCAAGTGTGTGGCTCATAATCATAAAAGGATCTTCGCTATACCTAGTATCTACAGAATTTGTGCAATGTGTTGTTGTTACCAGATTGTCTCATGTCTCTGCAGTCAGCCGCCCCCCGTAATGCCATTTCAGCTGCCCCGCATTTCTCCTTACATGGTGGGTATCTCCTGTGTCTTGGCACCGTCTTGTCAGGTCCCGTCCGGGGTCGGGACCGATCAGCCTCTCCACTTTTTTAGCAACAATGTTCCCCGTTCCGCCCGGAGAGATTTCCGCACCACCACCGGGCCCGTTCTCCGGAATTCCTTCACATCAATCATCGGCCTTGGCCGGAGCTATGAGCTCAACATTGATGCATCCACAGAACTCCATCCGTCGTTATTACCGTCCGCAAACCACATTGCCATCTCCCACCAACCACTACCTGAACGGAGCCCAGGTTGGCGAGAGGATACCTCTACTGCGGAATCGCTATACCATATATGCAAAAAAAAAATAACAAAGCATAGGTCCTAGCTCAGTTGGACAGCGGACGGCGCGTGGAAGCTGTGGGAATCATGCCAAAGACATTCCCTAGTCGCAGAAAGTCCCTGTTCACTTCCTCTTGTCGTGCTTGGGTTTCTTTCCCTTCTTGTCGCCCTTACCCTTCTTTTCAGGCTTCTCCTCCTCATACACGGGCTCGGCCTTGCGCTTCTTGGTCTTGACACTGACAAGCGGGTTGACCTTTCCTTCCTTGGTAGCCTTGGCGACCCGCTTCTCGGCCTCTCTCCACTCGGCATCACCTCCGTCGATCTCATACTGATCCAGGGGAAGGGAGTCAATGAGCTCTCTCTGCTTGGCCCTGATGGCCTTCATGGCCTGGTCTCCGCCCTCGGCGAGCTCGTCATCCAAGCTCTGGCCAAGGGGCACGAACTGGTTCTCAATGATCTCATCATCGTGCGCCGCAGAGGCGTCCTCAGTCGAGACGCCGATCTGCTGAGGCATCTCCTTGGCGATCGCACCCTCAACCAGCGAAGCAAGGTGCGTGCTGATCTTGCGCATGATCTTGATGAAGATAGCCAGAAGCTGGGAGGAAGGAAGAGTGAGCTCTCCGGCAATCGCATCAATCTCCTTGCGCTGGAGACCGATAGCCAACAGAATAGCCTGCTGAAGACCACTGAGCTGGAGGTTCGACCTAATGCGGCCCTCGAAGAAGAGCTGCGCAATGCTGGGGATAAGATCGAGAACAACATGGTAATCAAGGAGGCCATTTGCATAGCTCTCAAGACGCTTGTGGTCGAAGGGCGTCAGGAGCTTGTCCAACTCTGCCTTCTCCAGCGCTGTAGGCTCGTTGGAGGGGTCCAGCTTGGCGCCGGCACTGGCAGACTCCTCGATGGTCAACGCCAAGATGGCTGGGAACTCGCGGAACTTGTAAGACAGGAGAGAGAGGAAACGGCGGTGGAAGTCGTTGGCAAAAGCGCCCAGCCAGCTGGGGTCGGTGCCATCGCCAAGAGGGCGCAACATAACGCAAGTATGCTCGCCCGTCAAGTCGTTGGCAGTTTGCCTCAAGTAGACTGGAGCAAACTGAGCACGCTTCCAGAACTTGTGGAGCGGCTGGGTGAGGCCGTAACTGACACCAATGTACTCGAGAGGCTCAGGGCGACGCTCGGCGAGCTTGGCGAAAAGGGGCGGAAGCTCGTTCATATCGCGAACCTTGATATCGTCGAAAAGACTGGCGTTCGCAAGCTCAGCGTCCGTCACGCGGGGAGCGCTCTTGGGCACGATAGTGCCAGTCTCCTCGGAAAGGTTGGCGAACTTGCCCTCGTAGTAGTCGACAAGCAGCTGGAGCGCCCTCGAGCCGTAGCCCATGGACACGTAGTCAGGGTTGGTAGCAATTCTGACAACGCGAGCACCGGAAAGCGAGGCGAACTCATCATCCTGGAACTGCTGGCTCACAAGCCAGGGGATCAAGTCACCAGCAGGCTGCGAGCCCCTGCTGAGACTGTTAAGAATGCTCTGCTTGCTAATCTTACCCTCGAGAGAGACCTGGATAACACACAAAGGCTCGGGCAACCTGCCCTCAACGATAGGAGCAGTAAGAACGAAGAGCTCGTGGGCTGGAGCATCACTCATAAGCTGCAGGTCGTTGGGCGAGTTCTTGTAGTGACTGGCTACATAAAGCGCAACCATCTGCTGGAGGAACTTTTCGGAAACAGGGTGGAAGGAGAAGAGGGTGTCGCGGTTGACGTGGAGTAGCTCGCACTGAGAGGGATCGGGGCATCCCTGAGTGTTGAGCTTAGACCTGGGCAGGGTGGCGTCCAAGCAGAGGAGAGTGTTCAACCACTTCTCAACCGGATCTCCCTGGGCGTAACGGATGGGCTCAGAAAGAGTGATCTCCTTGAGCGACCGACCACCAGTGAAAACGGTCTCTGTGTCCTTGGCCGCCTTGCCACTCGTCCTGTCGACCTCAACGGCGTCCTTAACACCGGCACCAGTCCTAGACTGCTCCCTAAGCTGCTTGATAAGCTTGAGGGAAAGCGAGCGGCCGGTACCTTCATAACCGCTGATGGTGGAGGCCATGAAGACGAGGTAAGGGCCCATGAGCTTCTTGACCAGGGGCAGAGGAATAGCAGCAGCTTCATCGATGACGAGCAGTTCAGCCTGGCCAAGAACATGGGCGTCCTGGGGGCGAATATACTGGATGGTCTGACGGTGGTTTCTGTGGATGTTGACTCTAACGATGGCCTTGTTGAATTCGGGGTTCGTCGATTGGATGATGGAGTAGTCAGCATGATCCTTGTAGTCCAAAGCGTCGAATCCCTTGAAAACAAACTCGAACAAGGTCTTCAGGTTTTCTGGCGAAGGAGAGGTGATGAAGATGTTGCTATAACCGTAAGCGACGGCGGCCGCAATAGCAACACCCATAGCAGCGGATTTACCACGACCACGAGCCGCAGTCAGGGTAACTGTGTTGCGCAGAGTCTTCTCCGCAATAGCATCGACGAAGGTGAGTAGGGCCTTGGCCTGGTCAGTCGTACGGGCCAGCTGGACGAGCGAGCCGATGGGCTGAGTATCCGCAAGCGACTCCTTGATCTTGTCCAACTCCTTCTTTGCCGGATTGACCTCCTCGTCGTCGGTGGGGCGTGGTAGCGCCTTAACAGCCTTGCCGCCGGAAATGGGGAGAACGTTGAGCTCGTCGTCGACAACCAAGCAGGACTCGCAGCTGCCGAGAGAAAGGATGAAACGCTCGTTGAATCTCGCAACAACGTCGTCGTGGGCTTCGGTTCGGTATCTCGAGTGTACGTCCATGGAAAGGGTGTAAAGCTGCTTCAAGCTGTTCATGCCCTTCAAGAGCAGAATAACCAAGCCGCCACCTTCGACAGTTTCGATGGTGCGGGCCAGGATATTGGGTGTCATGGCCTCGAAATCTTGCAGAATGCACATGCCGTACGTGTTACCGAGAATCTTTTCGGTTTCCTTGTAGTAGACATATCGGATATCGTTGAGGGAGATGAAGAGTTCGAAAGGGTCCTCGGAGTTGGCCTCGCGAACGCCACGCTTGATTTCCTTCTTGATCTTGTTTTCGCGCTTCTTGCGATGACTTGTGAAACCGAGAAGCTTGCTCTTGTATGCCCAGAGAACGGACTTGTTATGCTTCATGTTCGCATTGGAGAGGATGTAGTAAACTGGAAAGCTGCACGTCAGCCATCATCGGTAGCTTGTCGGGAGAAGGTCGTCGCGATCGAGAACAGAGGGTCTGGGGGGGGGGGGGGGGGGGGAAACGAGTCGACATACGGTGGACAATGGCCACCTTGGAGTGGTCGCCGACAACGACGAATAAGCAACGCTTCTTAACCTGCATGCCATTGCGAATGACCCCGGGAATGCG